>OY294069.1:2078968-2411747 GCA_958510875.1 Endomychus coccineus | reverse complement strand
AAACTTCATAGGAATAGTTGTGCCTGACATAATCATATTAGGGATTGTGGGATCCGACATCCTGAAGGAGACACAAGCTTGAGTTTTGGTTGTATTAAACTCTACTAGATTATCAGATCCCCAATTTAGCATCTTTTTCAAATCTCCATTAATTGCATCGAACTGTCTCACTCCTCTGGCTCCAAAGCTGTGGACGGGACAAGAAGTCACTTCCAGCATATCGTTTATATAGAGCATAAACAAAATTGGTACCAAGACAGGTCCCTGTGGAACACCAGCGTTGGTAGCCATTGTATCGGAGTATACTCCGTCAACCAGCTCACAGAGTGATCTATCTGAGAGGAAACTCACACACCCGACTTCATTTTTTTATCGAACAGCGAAAATGTGAATTCTTTCCCTATACCTATAACCTCCAAACCATCGAGAAAAATACAAATTCCAACTTCGCTCTCTACATTCCACCGCTGGCTCATACGATGTTCTTCGAACATTATAGGTTTCCCTCTCGTGTAGTCAAAGTACTAAAAAAACCTGTGGCACTCGGGGACTGCCGCGGTGAAGCTATTGCATAGCATTTTTTCTCAACTTATGCAATTATAATTATTCATTTATTTTTAATTTATGCAGTATTTTTTTTTCTTTGATATTAATTCAAGTTTTTTCTTTGATATTAATTCAAGTTACACTTTTGAGCGTGGTGACCGATAAGAAAACAAATTTTTTTCTTTTATTGAATAAATGATAAGTTAATATCGTTTAAAATATTTTAATTATCTTACAATACATGTAGGTTATTCAGGAATTTGTTATCATTGAAACTATAGGTTTATGGTAACTGAAATGAGAGACATAAGTTTGAGACTTGATATCCTCTAAATATCTGGAAAATACCGCGTCAATGGTGGTCCCATATTTTGTTGTGGATTCTTGTGGATCATTATTCATTTCCAAATTCAATTTTTCCGAAAGAAAAGTTGTCAACTGCTCTGATTTCTTATCAGCGAAGTTGATGTTGAAATCGCCAGCCAAGATAAGTGGAAATTTATTACCATTTGTACCAAGTATTTTCGACCCTTCTTCAGTGTACTCCAGTAAAGTGCGATGAATAAAATGCTCTACCTCGTCCAATTTTGGATTCTATGACTATGTGTAGGCCATTCATAAGTTTGCATAAGCACGCACAAATATCTCCAAAAAATGAGCGCCTAACATTAACATCGCTAACGTGTGCAATATTTATTTCAATATTCGGAGTCATAGTATTAGTTACATTATTATTATTTTGGTAAATAGCTACCCCACCTTTTGGAACAGTATCTCGTTTGAATTGAACAATACAATTGAAATTAGGTATTTTAATCGGATTATCATGCGCCATGCAAGATTCGGTAAGAAGTAACACATTTGGTTGTCTCGTAACTGAATCTTGTGAATCGTATTTGTGACTATTTAGACTTTGGCAATTGAAAGTCATTATTGAAATGCCATTTCTATTACTAAGGAAATCTAAGACACTTCGAGCTGTCGTCTGAACACTATTTAAAGGCAGTCTTTTGAATTCTTGCAACAAAGATGCAGTCGATGCAGCTTGCCTTCGATTATTATAAAACTTGAAAGTAGAATTATCGTTTTTTGTCGTGATATACAATTTTTCAATATTAGTCACCCGAGAGAGCGCAACATAAACGAGTTCCTGTTATTTTTCGTTACGGTATTTCTTGATTTGGTCGCCGCGCTCAAAGCCCGCGATAAAAGCTATATGCAATATATGCAATAGCTTAATAGAAACAGGTACTCTCAGGTTTCTGCTACGCGCGTCTAACGTATAAACTCTAACTGACGCGTAGCGAGCTCCTAGAGGCATATGTCAAAATTATTTCGTTCGTAGCTAATTACATAGGACGTCTGGAGTTCATGCAATTATTTTTTTAGATAATTCGAACCTTCTAATTTCGATAGGCCACGTGAAAATCCCGGAGTCTAAAGCGCTAGAGTGTTATAACATTCGTGTAAAATAGCGAAATTTCTCACTTTCAGAAACTTCAAATTAATTAATTAATTTGACACATGTTAGGTGTTTAGGTCTTACATTATTTTTCGTTACGGAATTTCTTGATTCGGTCGCCGCGCTCAAAGCCCGCGATAAAAGCTATATGCAATAGCTTAAAAATTATACCATACCTATGATATGATGGCCTATAAACTGGAGGTTAATCAATTTTCTTCGTTTTGTCTTCATTATTCAAATTGTAACATTCGCTTGTACTCCACAAAATCACTTAGATCATCTTCAGGATTCATTGTTCAAATAATAATTATCTCCTAGGTTAATTAAGTTCAATGTTTGTCCATTTTCTATGGTTAACATATCTATCATCAGAGTAAATTCTCATCATGGCTACTTGGTAGCTAAAAAGTTCTTAGTACTTTAAGAGTATTTGTCGTGGATGAGGATGACTATTCCCTAGTTATAAGTGTTATAGTGTATCAACAGTTGAGAACTATTTTAGTGTATTATCTTCAAGATGCTGGCACGTACTGCCAGTGAAATTAATTATTCCTAGGTAAAGACGTACTGTCGCTCGTAGATAATTGAAACGTTGAAACGGGAGGAAGTATTACTTAGTATTATATTTAGTATGACAGATTCCGGGAAACTTTTCCATAAATCACCCCCATATTAATGAACCAGCGAGAGAGCGAGTAATATTTTCATCGAGATCATTAGCAAGACGTGTTTATAGTCGAAGACAAATCATACACACAGAAGCAGCAAGTGTTAGCGATTTCGGACCGATGCTGGAACCGCGCCAAGTCTGATTCATCGTCGGATCGGCAATCAACATTAGCTGCCTTAATGGTAATGGTAATAACAAGAACAAGGGACGCTGATGTTGATTATCCCGATGCCGTGGTTCTGACAAATACTCATTCCTGCCCGCAAACGCTCTTTATTACTCGCAATGTAATATATACCAGTCTGTTCAGCAGTTCGTTGTGTTCTAACTAGGCAATATGATTATTCTCTTCGAAAATATAACGAAACTTATCACATTCGCTTCCCAAATCGATACATAAATGATAATAACTTATAAAAAAGTTCACACTGTGGATATATTATAACACTACCACTACCAAGTAGCCGAAATAGTATTCCTAGTGGATAAGGGTGATTATTTATAATCAATAGTGGCATTAATAATAGTCATGTTTATTCAAAATTGCATGGCACTTTTTGTTTATACTATATTGAGAATATTTTTAATAAACGTTCAAATATGATTATTCTCTCCGAAAATATACTGAAACTTATTACATTCGCTTCCCAAATCGATACATAATTGATTATTTCATGAGCATAAAATGTAAATTGAGTCCCATCATTCTCATATTTCTACGTAGATTCAGTTTCACTGATGAAATCATAGTACATGGATTGAGTCCCAGGCTTCAATATAATTCTTAGAATATTCCTAGGAATGAGAGTGTTAAGGTTAGCGCGATTACAATATTTTCACATTCTATATCTACAAAATGATAGGTTAATAGATAAGGTTAGGTTAGGTTAGGTCAGGTGTGGTTGGGTTAGGTTAGGTTCCTGGAAGGCAGGAGCCTCTTCTCTTGTGCGGAGCCTGAAACAGCAACCAGTCACGTCCACAGGTGGCAGATAGGGGAACACCCAGTTCCCTGTTGCCAGCAGGGTCAAGGGTAGGAGTGGAAATGCTCCCGCGGACCAACAGACACCCAGACCCTGGATAGATTATGGACTCCCAATCACATGTTCCTGAGAAGAAGGTGACGGATAGATTGTGATTGGTACGGATGATCCATATGTTCCAGTAGAGTGAGTTATCCTATCAGATAACTTATGGAACACATAGGAAATATTCACAGTGGGATGAAGTACCAAAACCCAGTAACCATAATATTGGGAAAGAAACACTAGTATTGAACAAATAAAAACACCATAGGAAGTTATCCCAATAATATAAATCACTATAAACACACAAACCATAAATTTGGAAATCAACCATATTATGGCAGAAATACACGAAACACGAGACAGAAAGATAGACAAAATAGCGCTATATAGACAAACGAAACAGAAACAACCAAACGTTAACATCAACGGGAACACCAACATAAACAACTACGTAAAATCACCGTAAAACACCAACGTAAACATAAAGTGATCTAACATCATGAAACAAAACAAAGACAGAGTCCATATTCCGAAGTTATGCGAAAACCAGTCATGGGATATGGATGAAGATCGGAAAGGCTTTAGCAGTCCTGCACTACCAGCAGTGGTAGATCCAAAGCTCCTGGTTAGCATGAAGCATTTCCCCTCCACATAAAATAAAGGTTAGGTTGAGTTAGGTTAGATTAGGTTAGGTTGATGCAGTCTTTAGATCGCTTTTGGTTGTAGTTTCCCAGGAGGATCTTTGCTTGCCTCAGTCCTTGCAGACCTATTCAGTGATGGGATCGTCTGTTGTCTACTTTTTTTTAGGTTCTTCCAGGATTCTGCTAGCACTTACCACCCTGGTGTGTTCCGGAACACATGGGAGGGTAACTGCGTTGTACTCGCCCAGTTTGTTCAGTTTTACTAAGCATTCACAGACCATCCTGGAACTGATTACGTATCCGAAATTCCCCGAAAAACGTAGCAGTAGTGTACAAGGGTCTTTGGCTAAGTGCACTAAGCTCTATATCAAGCCCACTAGCTTCTCAACCAATACCAACCAACAATTTGTTGAGAAAGACTTTAACAATAGTAATGTTCAATGAATTCTAATACATACGAATATAAAAAATCTACTTTATTTTCCAAAGTGACTGATTGAACAGGTCTGCTATGTTGTATAGCTTTTGAAGCGGAGTTCCGACGGAAAAGTTGGAAAATGATGTTCGTTTGACATAGTTAGCGATGAAAGCACTCGCAAATGGTAATTATAAATTGTATGTAAAAGGAAGAGGGAATTGAATCGGGCATTAATTCAAAGCTGTAAATGTAAATGCTTGATTCCATTAGGAACTACAACCCTTTCCCGATAGCCAATTGTCATTAGGGTACCGGACAGACGGACGCACCGACTATTCAGCTCGCACGTACCGCGCTATTCATATCAAATTCGAAGTCAATTTAACTTTCAAACACTTCTCTGTATATTTCTATTTCAGCAGCAGAAATGCTCGTTGACACAATCACGGACGGTTCGATATTCATTTGCTGCATTTTCTATTCCGAAATCCACACGTATCATACACCTTTTGAAAATGTATCCAGCATAGCAGCTTAACAATGTACGTGGATAACTCAAACTTATTGGTCAGTGATTCACTACATCCCGAGATTATAGTTAACATAAACTTAAAAATGAAGTACATGGTTTATCACGAATCAATTTGATCTCACAACAGACAAAACAAATATCCCTGCGAAAACCCTCAGCTTCCATTTACCTTTTTTCCATGAGACATTGATGTGTAAAATTATGTCTATTAGCAAGCCACCACAAAGTTATGTTTCGTTAATTGAAAGCGTCATCACTCGAGAAAGAAGCAAAGTTTAAAAGATGAGTTTGAGATATTTATGTTCACGATAATAGAACTTTTAGCTGTACCAAAATTCATGACTTTTTGTATCGGCTTCCTACCTACACACTATTTCCAATATAAAAAGATATACGTGGAAATTTGCAAGTATTTAATTGATTAAATTTGACTTAATGACTGTATGTTGGTTCTGTGATTAACATTAACTTAGAATCACGATTAATGTAAATCATCTCTAGGATAGATCTTTTATGATAATTGGTTTCTTTAGCTAAACTATTAACATTTTTATAATGGAACTGATGATTATATTCAAAACAATGTTTTGCAAGGGAGTGGAACTGTCTGAAGCTGGCGTAATAACGCGAAATCATGAATAAAAGTGATATCAACATAGTAGTGTTTTAATTCTACAAATATTGATAAAATTTCATATCATATAGTAAAGGGTGAAACGATAGAATATCCAAGAATTTTTATTCTACCTAAAATATACTTTTAACATTATGAATAAGCATGTAGGAATCTGCAAGGGTTTTGAATAATTGTATTAGTATAAATTTGACTTAATGATTGAACGTCTGTTCTATGACTTACAGACTTACATTCACGTTTCATGTGAATCATCTCCAGAATAGATCTTTTATAATAATTGGTTTAGTCCCAATGCAATCTAAACAATTTAATTTATATAGTGTTGTTTATCTTTAGGTATTAAGGGTTTTAGATTCGAGAAATATTCACCGACACAGTTAGTAGGCTTATGCGCAATTTTTTCTAAGGTCTCCGGAATATTGTAAAGTTATCTGTATTACCGTTTATAATATTCACATATGACGTACCATTATGGATTTTGTTTATCCTCTCTTCAGTGATGTCCAAAATACATCCTCACCGTATTGAAAATAAGTGCATTCTGAACAAAACTTTACTGCATTCATAAATTCCGATTGATCCAGAGGTGTGTGGTTTTTAATCTCTGCCCAACTTTTTTTGATGCTACTAAATACCAAAATGGCTGGTATATTCGTAAATGAAGAAACAACGTCCTAGGAAATTAATTGGTGATCTATGGGTAGGTACGGATTGATTTTTTATAAACTCATTAAAATACCATGAGTTCTTTACATAAAGTTCATTATTTCCAATTATATTGTTGATGGATTTTAATACAAAATCTGATAAATTGTAGGTAGGCGCTACAACAACATTTACAATGGGTCTTAAAGGTATATCACTTTTATGCAGTTTGGAAGCCCATAGATATAAGGTGCTTGCCCATTATAGCAAATTAATTTATTTTTCAACTCAATAGGAATTATCCTGTTTTTGTATCATTTATTTATTCATTTATTTATTCAGGTCACTTTGTACCGATAATGTAGGGTAAGATTTTAATTTTTTGTAAGTTGTTTCATCATTTGATAGATTCCCTATTTTGTTTTCGTAGTCATCTCTATGTATTATGCTGGTTTTATTACATTTATCCGCGTTCAAAACTAATATTTGAGGGTCTTTTTGTGTGATAGTTGAAACGATTTTTGCTATGTCTATTCCTACCTTCTGTTTATTCTTTCTATTTGTCAAAATATTATTAATAATTTGAATATTACCAACTCGTCCACTTCAACTATTGGTGGTGGTCAAAAGATTTTATAATGCTTCTTCATCACATGAATTCAGTCGATTCATAGATAAAAACCCTTATTGGAAATAACTAATAAGTGAATTGAAACAAAGCACACCTTTTTAAGTTCAACCTTCCTTCATGCGACGACAGGTTCGAAATATGTTCGGTCGATATAAAAATTTGCCAGAGACATAATCATATCATTCCTTTGAAAATACCAGTAATAATAAATATGCCAGAGGAAACATGATACGAAGCCATTAAAAGTAATTATAATAATAATTTAGCAAGATTGACATCCTTCTTGAGTAAGCTATGATATAAGAAGAAGCTCGACAATTTATTGGAAACAGAACTTGTTTCTATTAATGCCAAACTAGCATAACACATACCGGGAAAAGCTAAGATTAATTGTAGAACATCTTTCCCAATAAATTCGTTTCCTAGCTACGAAGATGCTACGGTTTTTTTGCTCCACTTTACAGGATGGACATGAATCTGTTATTATTGTAACATATAACAAGTTTACAAGATGTTCTACAGGGCGAACACGAAGTTCAGTTCAGTTATCAATCAATAACTACTGTTTTTCACTTCCTTCACGATACGTAGTTATTATAATTGTAATCAATCGTCATCAGAATGTGACGTCACATAGTTACATTCTGTGATATAGGTAAGCACCTAACGCTGCAAACTTTTCAAGAAAAATACGGTAGAAAATGTTTGGACAATATAATTTCTATGATGAACTGTGAGGTAAAGCGTAGCGTAGCGTTTTTCTTCATTTTATAAAACGGTATGGTGATATTTGTGGGATCTCAAGCGTGAATGATTCTCCCACAACCTGGTTCGTTTACCATGTTATAAGTGAGTACAATTGTTAATTGTATGTTACTGTGATAGGCATTTATAATAGATGGTCGGTTATTGCTTTACTTTCATTGTTACACTCATTGATTATGGTCTTTCCTGGGGAAACTTTTATGACTGTCTTCAACAATATCATTACGAAATTAGTATTAATGCAAATAGAATGTTTAACACGGTAAACTCATTTGAATCTATTATTATACTAACGTATAATTAATGCGAACAATGGAAACACTCGGAATTAAACCCACCTGATAAATTAATTCCAATCAGATTCAACTTTGATGGAATCACAGGGAGAATTCTTTCGCTTTTATGGCATTTATTTGAATTCTGTGAGCATCCGCAATCGTAAATACGTTAGAAACTTTATACGCTTTTCCTTTTGCGATACTCTACGTAACTACACGTTACACGGATCGTATTGTAGCATACAATATTTTTCTGAATTCATCAATCATGAACTGCATTATTATGTAGTTCACCTTCAATCGTCTTTGGATATTCTAGATGTAATATTATTATCATTATTATTAATAAACGACCCGAGCTGAGGTGCTAACATATGAAGTTCGGTTGCAGCAAAGAAAAAATTGAATAGTATATCCACAATCAGAAAGTGCAGAAAGAAGAAATTAAACTAGACAGTAACCTTAATAACTGGTTCACAATCACTGAAAACAACTACTACTGTCACTCATTTCACTGGTGATATTATCGAGCTGGTTTCTGGAAGAATCTACAGACGTGACCTCCACTACAAAATCAGGTAGACGATTCCAGATTTCGAAAACACGGTTGAACAAGAAATGCTGTATGTTTGGTGTTGAAAATCTGTCTTTTTCGAGTTTCCAGGAATGGCCTCCGAGACGTTCGTCATTGTTTGATTTTTATAGTTCATCCAAATCAATGCCAACTAGAAGAGGACCAAGAATAGGTCCCTGTGGAACACTTGAGATCACATCCAATGAGTTAGA
Organism: Endomychus coccineus; assembly: GCA_958510875.1. NCBI lineage: Eukaryota > Metazoa > Arthropoda > Insecta > Coleoptera > Endomychidae > Endomychus > Endomychus coccineus. The sequence continues at coordinate 2,402,708 of OY294069.1, read as the reverse complement.
AAATTGTTGACCCCAAGCTTTACGCGGGAGGTTTGTTTCGACAAGGATGACTTTATCCAGTCGAGCAATGAACCAAGGATTCTAAAATGTTCCAATTTCATAAGGAGACATCCATGAGGGAATTTGTCGAACGTTTTCGAGAAATCTAGGTGAATAACATCAACTGGGTGATCAGCTTCGAGCTGATGTGTCCAACTGTTATAGTCGTTATAGTCACACCTTCATTGTCAAGCTCAAAACCGGCTGGACTTCTTCTTACCAGACGAGGTTGTGGAACACTTCGCCTCGTGAGGTCTCATCTGTCTATAACCAAGAAACCTTCAATAAAAGTTAACATGCTTATCACCTTTCTCAACATTTCACCGCTGACTCACACAATGTTTTTCGAACATTAAAGGTTTTCCTCTAGTATGGTCAGAGTATAGAGAAAAAAAGCAAAGTATATTGAACCAAATACAAATTAACATAGAGCAGTCATTGCAAATTTTGAAGGATTGGTTTGACACAAAGATATTAGACTTGATTGTACAAAAACGTCAAATAGTGCAATTTCATTCTTCACATGCACGTCCGAAGCAAATAAAACTTGAATGCATCAAAATTGCATTAACATCGAGATATTAGATAAAATTCTTGGGAATCGTTTAATATATCCTGGATCCGGGGCTTATCAACATGAGATTATCTATTAACCATTTGTCATTCTGGAAATATTGAATTGTCCTATCAGTGTCCAGATTTTTCATAGGTAGGTATTATCGTCTAGTGTCCATTTTCTACCACCTACCTAGAACGTACTTTCAATTGTTAAGACATACGAACTGTAATGGACCAACTGAATCAACTCTTAGTGATTCTTTTTCAGTTACCTTAGCAGAATAAATTGTGTAAGGCATTGTCTGAAGAGATACGTATTTTCAATTGGTAGATGCACAGGAAATTAGATTACCTTGGTGGCGGATAGGTCTATGCCTGTCATTTCAAGCGCAAACTGCAAGAGGAAGAGTAAATAGGATTTGCACGGTGGACTGAGGGCAGCAGACTGCTCTTATGAAACCATTAACGGCCACAATTGGAAAAGCTCTAGCTACACGATTCACACATTGCAAAGAAGTGCGGATAATCCCATCGGGGTGTCTGTTACCCTCGCATCTATAACGGACGTGGCTAATTGCATAGCTAGAAATATTCGCTAGTGCGTGTTATTATCGCTTTTCTTTAATTAACATCTAATTAGAGCCTTGAAAGTTATGCTTTCTGGTCGATTCTGAAATACGGCGTTGAATACGTACTTCTAGAATACGTTACAGGGTTAACTCTGGATATATTCTGTCATAGACATCTCTACTACAGGCCAACACCTCTATCACGTGACCAATTCAGGCCGATTCTCGTAATCGGCTTTGAATTACATTCATGAACAGCTACTTTTTATTTACCTTATTTTATTGGAAATCACAGTTATTCTTTTCAAATAGTTCAAATAGAAATTTGGCCCAAAGTTGAATCTCGCTTATATTGGACCTCGTACAATTATATGGTCCAGAATATGGGATTGAATGAGTTGATATTGTGGAAAAGTGAATCACCAGCTACCTCATATATATATATGGCAAAACTGACCGTAGATGGAGGAACTTACTGTACTGGGTGAGAATATTATAATGTACATAGGAGACATTGTTCAATGCACTCTCACTTTCATTCTATTGTCATATCCTGAAGCTTATAATTCTATTAGAGGGTCCTGAGATTCAACTTTGTCAAATTCAAATGTTATACAGTAATTGAGAAGTCACAAATTATTTATTATTGTAATAATGATTCTTGACCCCGGTATGAATTATATATAAAATTCTCGGGAAATAGGTCACACTAGCACCTATGCTTATTATTCTCATATTTACGTACGTTTCGGTCTCACGACCGTCATCAGAAGACGTATTATGTCCAAAATACTGAAAATGAATGGCTACCCAAAAACTGTTGAGTTTGTGAAATCATTGTTTGGAGAAGCCGTCATGTGGTAGAACATGCCAGGTCTAGTTTAATAAAAATGAAGTATGTGAAAATTTAATAAAAGTGTATTTTTATCAAAGCCATAGACATGAATTCTTAACAAGTAAGCACCAGAACCATCCAAAGTATTATATAAGTTTCGGAATGCATTACGTTTAAAATAAAACCTAGACTAACACGTAACCGATTAAGTTCCAAAATAGAAACAGGATGGAAGTAAACGGTGGTATTCGCGACTCGGCTAGAAATATGAAATGCTAAAAGAGAGACTTCCTGCTGAAAAAGGCAGTGAAACTGGTGACAATCGAGATTGAAATGTATGGCCGCATAGGACCCTAAGCTCTTTTTACCAGACATCTGATATTACTTGATGTATCACGGTCACTTCGTCAAGGGACCTCGCGAGCTGACCCCTGCAAAAAAACTAATGTAATAGTTTTATTACTACTAAAAAATACCATAGTCGACACTCTCGACTGAAAAACTCCCCTAACTCGTACAGGTTTTTGTTACGTGCAGGGAAGTAAGTCTGTGTTTTTGTTATGAAACTATTTCACAGTCTTGGTTATTTTCAGACGGGGTAACAATGAAGGAACGTGCCTTCGGAGACTTCTGATATACCGAGAGCACGGTTTATTTAGCTTTAAATCAATAATTCCTCACGAAAGATCTCTATCATGACAGTCGTTCGTTATGTTTTCAATTTAGTCGCAGTTATTTTCGGTAACATTGTTTTAACGTGTATCTTAAAACGAATTCTAGAATAATTAAATCATGCACACTGGTTTTAATTGTCATTAAACATGAAATGCAGATTCGGTTTACGTGATATCAATCACATAATTTTACATGGAAATCCCTAGCTTCCGGATGAATTCAAAGTCACAGTAGCTCTACTCGATGCTGACGTTTCGCCAACTATTAGAGGAGGTATCTTCGAGGCAGGCTCGAGGCTTGAACTAAAGCTGAGTTTCTTATATCTTTCGATTACATGAGAAGAATATTCGTGATGATCCACAACTCCGCCGTTCTACAGGAAAATAAAAGAGGTGTGCTGAGTCGATCATGTAGCGTCCCTAACTAGTTTATGTTGGTTAAGTTGAATTTGGTTAAATGGTTCCAAGTACTCAAGCAATTTCATGATAAATTTAGAGTACTTTCTATTTTTAAGGCGTTCTTGAATTATAATTTATATTTCATTATGTGAGAATGTTTTATTTTATATAAGTTCTTCCGATTTTGAAGATTATAATGACGTTTATGTGAAACGAAGTGAAACGTATGAAAAAAAGAAGGATATGAAAATGTATGTCGTTGCATTTATTGGAAATAGCTGATAAATCAAATAATCGACAAACAGGTATGATACAATCATTTATATGACCACATGAGATATCAGAGGAGGCTGCTTGACACTCAAATATCATGCTAGGTGTTGAAAATATGCAAATTGTCGTTGCTGATTTCATTGGAGTTTCACTATTCTCTACTTTCAAAAAATCAACAGGTTGCCATATGATTAAATGAAACAAAAACTACTTTGTTTGTATACCACTTTTAATAATCGATGCCGACGTTTCGCCAACCATTACAGGAGGTATCTTCGAGGTATCACTCATGTGGTGGTTGATGGAGTATCGTCCGATATAATGGCAATCAACGCTTGTGCCACATGGATCTGTTTCAGCACAAACTTCGTTTCTACTCCATATAAACGATCTGCTGGAAGTGTCCCGTCTACAGCTTTGCGGATGATGATACACTCCATACCGCTTTCTCTTCTAGAGCCCTTAGAGCGACAGGGACAAGTTGAAGCAATTAATGGAGATCTGGCAACGATTTTGAAATGAGGATCTGATAATCTAGTACAGTTTGATGCAACCAAAACTCAAGCTCGCGTCTTCTCCAGGAAGACGGATCCCACACATCCTAATAAGATGATGTCAAGTACAACTAATCCTCGTATATTAAGTATATCAAGTATATCAAGCCATTTGTATTTCCCGCTAAGACTGAATTGTTTGTAGAGCGTTTCTTTCAACGTTCGAATTGCACGTTCAGCAATGGCTACTTTTTTCACACTATACGTATTATGATGGTTGATATCATGTTTCTTCATTATATCGTCAAATTGTTAATTGAAGAATTCTTTCCCCTGATCGCTTTGCAGATTTCTAGCCTTCCATCAATATAGAACTGACATCTTGTCGAACCTCTTCGGCCGATTCCGTTTCCAACGGACGAGTCCACAGAAATTTCGGAAAGCAATCGATCATAAACAAAATACATTTGAATATTCTATTCTTACGAGCGTAATTACCCATTTCAGCTGGATTCATTTGCCACAAATCATCCAAACCTTTCATGATTGTTCTGCGGCGTTTGAAATTCTTTCTACTCGGCTTATGAAGTTCATGCACTCTACTCATCAATGCAGAAATCTAGTGTAGAATTAATTTTTAGGGTATATTCACAGGATTTGGAGTTATACGTTTCACAGTGACCTGCTTTGTTGTCATTATGGATGATGAAGGTGTCATCTTAGAAGGTTCCACAGATGTTATCCGTCGTTCAAATGCCTCTACTCTATTACTAATATCATTTAGACGCATGTCCAAACCGTTAAATGTCTTATTGATCTCTTTTAATTCATCTCTATGTTCCCTCACACTATCACTGATTGTTTTATACTCTGATATCATACATAAGTCTCCATAGCATTATATTCATTCTGAATGTCCATCAGCTGTTTATTTTATCCATGGTGAGAATAATCTTCTCGTTCTTTAATTTATGTTCATCCAGATCCTTGTTGACATCTTAGATCAAATTATCAACCCTAACTTTGAAGGTATCTTTAAGACTGGTTTTTGTTTTCAGATTTAGTTTGTGTGTCAATTCATCAACATATACTTTATTTGCAGCATCTTCATTATCATTCGTCGATTTTACGTTGCACAATCTACGATTTTCCACATCATAACTCCCATCGCTCGTTAGGAATAATCCTTGTCCGCGAACTTGTTTGAAATTATCATCAAACATATTCGTATCATATATCCACATGGAAGAGGAGGTTCTACCAAATTTACCCATTGAAGCCACCTTTATAACTATGATGGTATGGTTTTTGTTCAATTATATAAGCCTCTATCAATTCTTATATTTTAGAGATTATCTTGTTATGATGGTAATTGTAACCAGCGTGCGAGGATGCAATAGGAAAACTTAGTCTATCTACAATTTCATTTACGTCATCCCAATAAACGTATTCGATTGGTTTCTCATTATATTCAAGTATATCGTTTTTGATATATGCATTTCCAGTGTATGTTTAAACCTTGATGTTTTCATGGAATCAATCAAAGGTTTCAGTACATGTTTGTACTTCACAGTGTTTCCTACTCGATCAGCTGGATCGTTATAACGTCTTTGGGCAATGGTCATTTCCATCATTTGACTGTAATTTTTCCCATATTCCGCGGTATGAGTGTCCGGTGGAATATCTCTGTAAAATATCAAATTATGCAGTCCTATGGTACCCCATACCTTTGATAATTATATAGCTCTCATGGGACGATCAGGTGAAGTCTATGCGAAAACACCTTCACAAAATATAGTTTTCTATTCCTTTCCAAGAGATACTTTACATGTCAGCAGGTCCTCATAATCTACAAAGCAAAGATGCGATATGTCCTGGGGTATTGCGCACATGTTTGGAGTTTGGCCCCCAAACATGAGCTGAAGCTCTTGTATTCTATCCAGAAGAAAGCGAGTTTTTGGTCTGATTGATGATGTCACAGTTACGAGTTCATTGACCTGTCTAGAACATCGTAGAAAGGTGGGAGATCTCTCCTTCTTCTATGAATGTCTCCAGGGTCTGTTTCCATCCAAATTTTTTCCTGTTGTTTCACTACAAGAGATTCCAGATAGGCGAACTAGACGAGCTCGAGACCTGCCGAACTTCTTCTTACCAGACTTAATTTTTCTATCGAACAGCGAAGTAGTGGAACTCTTTACCTAGTGAGGTCTTTCCCTTTGCATATAACCTCCAAACCTTCAAGAAAAATACGAATGCCTATCTCCTCTCTCATCATTCCACCGCTGACTGTGGCGGGCGTAAGAAAACGATACAGAGTAAGAGTGCCATCGGCTTTTGATATCTCCACATGCAACTGTAGAAAGTAGAAGTAAGAAATTGGCATTTTTACCATTTTCAAGATATCTTGAAAATTAGCGTGAATTAAAAATGTATGTACTAACCTTTAGTAACTCATTTGACCCAACTTCTAACTTACATAGATACATAGATCCGAATACTTCAAGCCAAAAAAAATTGGAACACACTGTATAATATAATCAAGATAAAAGTGAATGAATTTATCCAAGTCTATGATACAGTATTAGAGCGTCGAATGTAGGGGCGTCTGATTCGTTGCACCATCCAGCCATAAACACTTCAAACGGTAACGAAGTAAAATATTTATAGATATTTTATTCATTATGGTATTGTAGTAGTTTGAGAGCGAGGTAATTCCGAGAAAGAGCATTTCTCATCTGATGTCTGGAGGAATAAGGAGTGACAATGAAAGAGACGACAGTTCATTTATGTATCTGACTGAAATTTCGCGCTCCACGTTGCGCGCAGATATGGTTATTTTATTTCGCGACACTCCCTATCTCGCCCATAATTTGTGACGCTATGAGAATTTATGGTCTTTATTTTGTGAGCCAATTAATTAATTCCCGTCCGCCATGTTAGGTCTGTAGAAGCAGTAGCGGGCCCCATTATCCAAGATTGCGATGGCTTATTGCACGACACCACCCATAAATCTCATTCTCGATTCTAATATTCGCTCCGAGAAATAAGAAAAGCCCGCCGATCAGTTACTTACCATACGCTTACCTGCAGATCCGACCTCTTTTATAATATCACGCCGAAGTCGCACACGCCGCCGCCCTCGCTCCGCTTTCGCGACCGTCTATAGCAAGTCTCTACTTCCAATCGACAATTGACAACTACAACGCTACGACCATCTACACAAAGCATCTATCTTCCTATTAATTGATTCAGCTTGTTGGTAGTGTCCCAAACTGATTTCTATGATTTCAAGTAAGCCATAAAAGAGTGCACACTGTGTAATAATATAACACTATTTATTAGAAATAATCACCCTTATGCACTAAAAATACCAACTAGCCATCATCAGAGTAAACTAAATTATAAATCGGAATGTGCCTGTTTAAATACTATTCGGGGATAATAATGTGAACAATAGGTTACCCTCAGCTGGAGATAAATCTGAATTTAATAAATTGCATCTTCGTTCATTCATTTCCATCCCTTCTAAATTACATAGACATTTGTCTGTACTGTGTTTTGAAAGTGATAAACTTTCTTGAGAAATACCTGTATTCAAAATATGTTTGACTACCGCTGATTTTTCACCATTATTTTCTTTATCTGGGCAAAATGTTCCATATAACGAGATAAAATGTTCCTTCTACTTTGACCCACATAGCATTTTGAACACAATTGATCTTGTAAATTCCGAATTTGTCAGCTTTATCAAAGGTTTTCCCTAAACTGTGTTTTAGCTTGTTCTTACTGGTTGTTTTACAAATTTAGAAGAAAAACGATGAACTTTATTAATTACTGAAGAATGATAACTGAAACTTTTGAATTACCCTCAAAAGTATTGGAAATTGATCTTACGTTAAATAGTTGTCACTTGTTACGTACTCGAGAAGATATTTCTCCTTACAGCATCAAAGATCGGGTAGGTGGGATGTACGGGGAAAATGTTGATGATGAAGAACTTTGCAGTTCAAGACACATTCCGAATACATACAGAAGGAATATTCTTTCTCCAACACGCTTTCAGAATCTATCTATTTTAAGATTAAAAACTAAATTGTAACGTATACCATTCTAACAGACTGCATCGGAATATATATTCTATATCACTTTTCGACCAATCGAAAACGAGTTAGCTACTTTCTTGGAGCGATTAATTATCTCGATCCACGCCTTGCCATTGAATACAGCGTTCATATGAAGACCTTTGTTCTGGTTGTATGGTTACATATTGATATTATTAGGTTCATCGTTTCAAGTGACAGTTTGCACTAAGTTTGCATTAAGTTTTACAAAACTATTATTATTAATCAATAAAAGCTTATTAAAAAAAGTATAGTCTACTAACACGTTTGGAATGGCATATTTCACGCTCGCGAACCGTTGTCCTCGCATTATGGCGCGGACTTTCCGCTCGCATAGAATATGAGACATTCCAAACTTGTAAAATACACTATTCAGGTGCAATTATTGCTGAAATGATGTGATAATTGCATTGATATCAGCGGGTATTATATTGGGGAATAACATTTTATTGTCGGTCTAGAAGCTGCAGCAGCTATGGATGCTCTTGTGATAACACAATGGCACCACGATACAATGTTTGTCGACGGTTAAGTGCATTCAGTCACATTGTCCAATTTTTGCAACTCCAGGCGTGTTCAACTTTCTTTCACATATTTTGACTTCACGTGATGAAAACCTGTAATATTTGCTTAATGTTTAGTGATCCACCTATTTAATGTTTGGAGGGGTGATATGATCACTATTATGGGCAGAGACTTCACTGACCGATAGAAAAATGAAGTCTGGTAGAAAGAAGTTCGGCAGATCTCATACTTGTCAATAGAGGGATGACCAGTTTGATCTCGTTTTATGTGCCTACCTGAAATGTCTCTTGGTGGAATAACAGTCGATATTTCCAGTAAGCCCCAACATAGACATGCTTATAGAAAAGACAGAGATCGTTCATGAGACCCCTCTAGAACCCTTTGACATCAGCATTCTAACGAATAGCTTCTTCTGAATAGAATATAAGAAATTCAGCGTATGTTTCAAACATATACACAGTACTCCAGGACTCGTCCTGCTCTGTTCACATGTTTGAAGTTCTGTGCTTTGAAGATTATGAGAAGCTGCTGAGATATGAAGTAACTCTTGACACGTAATAGGAAACCAAGTTATTGTAGCGCGGTTTTCGCACCTCTCATGATCGCACATTAGTATTTGAAGTTAGTAGATGGTTCATATAAATAATTGGATCCAAATACTGTGCCTTGCGGGATACCGTTTTTGATATAATTCAAATTACTTATGTGGCCATAGATTTTGCCGTTTTGGCACCTAACGTTCAAATAATTTGATTTGAGTTGCCCATTTGATACCAAGGTGTAATTTTACAATAACGCTTACGTCAAATGTAGGAAGGCTCTTAAACAACATGGTTTTGAATTATCTAATGCTTCATAGATGGTAGATATAAATTTTGCAATGGCATCTTGAATCAAAAGTAAGAGGGGGACATGTGTAGAGTATAAAACCAAACGGTCGGAACTGTACCTTCTGCTTTCCGATCGCCATCTTGGAAAATGCAAATGACGTTGCTAGCTCTGTTCCTATTGATTTTTTCGGAAAATGTATAGGAACTAAAAATGTAGAAAAGCATGTCCCCCTTCCTCTTTGGGCAAATTTCTCGATTCGTGGAGTTTTTTAAAACTTGACAATGTTTTCTGTCTAAGTGCACTGAACTAATTATTATCAGATCCCCATTTCAAATTTCTTTTCAATCTTCAACTGTTGTGTGGGCGGCGAATAAGTAATAAAGCCTGTTGGTTGGATACACGACTATGCAACCACCATCAGTTGCTGGTATTTGATAGAACACATAAAAATAAACTTATTATTTTTCTATCCTAATAAGTAAATTTGTCCTAGGCTGAAGAATGTCATTATTGAGCCGCTAAACGTTATTATTTCCGAGATATGTTTATTTTAATAAGAATGATGACCTTAATGGTGAGCGGTTCTAACCGCTATGTATATAGTTATTTGAAGAAGAGAATGGTGAAAACAATGTAGTTGTTATTAACGTGGTCACGTATGTAATAATTTCCGAGGATCCGTACATAAATGATTTTTAAGAATGAGATTCCCCGCTTAATCCATATATGACTTTTATTTGATCCGTTATGCAGTCGAAGAGCTATACAGTAGCAACGGCTGTAAATAAATCCTCTTTTAGATATGGATACACAGTATCTCTACTTTATGACGGCAACTATGATACAGGAAGAGAGATGAATCGAGCACGCTCTCGTTACTTTTTATTATTCGCGGAATTCGTACACGACGGCACAAAAAAACTCCCATAAAATACCAGATACCATCCAGTTATGTCACTTAGCTTATAATCATAAATCGAAAATTGCCCACATGATTTGTCTCTTAGAAAAACTCCGCAACCGAGACTATGAACACGTGCAATGTTATCCGACAAAGAGCATATAACGCTGAAAAAGTACTTTGGATTCATTCCACAGAAAAAAATTACGATGATTCTTCCGTCACTGATGGCCACTAACTTTGACACGCTAGATGATTATTGTTCGAGGGCATTGAATTGAAAACGATTAAAAACATGAACAGACTTGAGAAAAAGTCAAATTATACTCAATGTCATCAAAAGCTCATTCGAATTGAAAACATATGTGTTTCACAACTTCATGTTCCATACTCCATAATCAGTGAGAGAACTTTTTTATTTCTCTTTCAACCACCTCAATCTTTATTCTTCAATATGATGAACACTCAGGTGTAACAGTTCATAAAGCCATTCCCTAAACCATTTCTGTTTCATTGAAGACACAATGATATGGAGGAATCTCGAAACGTATACCCCATTCGGTAGCTAATTCATCGATAGATAGATAGCTCTTTATTTCAATAGGAGAAACCTAATATACAGTTCATAAATTTAAAAAATAACGATAAAAAATTATAATATATTACAAAATGTTCACTTATTCTTAAATATTTATGTATGCAAATAATTATTCGAATAATATTCAAACATTTCTAATGAAATTTTAAGGTATTTTTGAATTTTACAAGTAGACTAATATTTCTCAAAGATTCAGATAATATGTTGAATTCCTGGAAACCTCTAAAAATAATGAATTGATTGAACTCATTCTGTTTTATCCTAAAATATGAAAATCATTTCGGTTTCTAGTGTTGTTAAGAATGAACATCATGCTGATGAACCAAATATTTCTGAAAATATGCAGGGGCTTACTTGTTAAGATTTTAAATATGAAGACCATTGCAAAGTTGTTTGCATAAAAATGACAGAGGTTTGACGATTTGATATGAAAATAATTCACATGCCACGATTTTGCAATTTTTGTAATTAATTTTTTTTGTTAAGATCTAACATTAATAATATGGAAGCACATTTATCAAAATGTGGCTAGATTATAGTGTTGTATACAGTGATTTTAGATTCAGTTTGAGATTGATATTGAGCAATTCTGGAGAAAAAATATAGTTTTTTTGATGATGAATTCAAAATGATTATCAAAAGAAATGGTACTAACATGAAGCCCAAGTACTTCATTTTTGGAACAAAATTCATTTGATTATATTTATATTTAGTAGTGATTATCATCCGTTTTGTTTTGGAGACATTCAATTTGAGTTTATTTACCCTCAAAAGCAATATCTTTTCAAGACTGTGTTCATTTTTTTTCAGTCTAAGTTACAATCCCTACAAACTAGCAGGGTGTCTTCTGCAAATTGATTCGTGAATTCACAGTCTACATATAAATCTATATCGTTCAAATAAAGAATAAACAGTAACGGGCCTAAGACATTCCTCGAGGAATATATTCAGATCATTACTGATTTCAGATGACGTACCATTTGTTTTCGATCCTTAAGGTAGTTCTCAATCCAATCATAAGCACTGCCACGAATACCATATAGAAATAATTCAGCCAACAGAATTCTTTTTTTAAATTTACATAAAGTGAGTTGTGACGATTCACAACAATATTTTTTTTTCGAAATCCAGATTGGTTGTTCAATAATAAGTCATTGTTTTCAATGTGATGCAATAATTGTTCATATACGGCTGATTCTAAGACTTTTTCCATAGGGGGTATAGTGTATTCACAGGTCTGAATTCAGATGCTTTAATGATATTTGGAATTTTTTGGATAGGAATGATAATACTAGTCTTAAGTAATGTGGGAATATTGCCAGTGTTGAGTGAATTGTAAGCCAAATTCAACATAATGTGGCCAATTGTATCAAATATTTCTTTTAACATTTTAGCATTCCATTTAGTGAGAGTTTAGAATGTAACGTATTTACTATTACTCGTAACTCATTTAGTGATAAACTTCAATTCACTTGTGAAGTAGAAGTAAACAGAAACATAAATTTCCTAGATATGAACATTAGGCATGATGCAGATGGAAAAATAAAAACTTCTTGGTTTACTAAAGAAGTTTGGTCTCAACGTTATCTTCACTTCAATTCCGTTGCACCAGCTTGTTATGAAAAAAATGTCATAAACAGCATTACAGACCGCGCGATAAAATTGTCTCACGCAGAGGACCGTCCCAAAGATTTAAAAATTGTTCGTAATACACTGAAAATGAATGGCTACCCAAAAAATTTCTTCACTCCTATCATTAAAGAGAGAATAAACAAAATCTATAATGGTTCGTCGTATAAAAATAACATAAAAGGTAATACAGACAATTATATAACTTTACCATACATTCCGGAGACCTCAGAGAAAATTAAGAAATGTTTGAAAAAGTACGATATAAATGTTGCGCATAAGCCTACTAACTGTGTTGGGAAATATTTCTCAAATCTAAAACCTGTAATACCTAAAGATAAACAAACCCACACAGTATATAAATTGAATTGTTTAGATTGTGATGGTACTTATACTGGAATCTCGAAACAATATTTACAAAAAAGGATGTATGTATAGCCACAAGAAATAATAGCTTAGAAAATTCCACCACCCTTGCTAAGCACTGCTTTGATTATAATCATCAATTTGATTACAAAAATGTTGATATTTTAACTAAGGAAACCAATTATTATAAAAGATCTATCCTGGAGATGATTCACATAAAACGTGACTCCAAATCTGTAAATCATAGGACAGATACTCAAGATCTAAGTCATATTTATACTAATTAGATTAAATAAAATCTCTTGCAAATTCCTACATGCGTCTTTATAATGTTTAAAATATATTTTAGGAAGAATGCTTAAAAGTAATATTCCAGTACAGGTCTGAAACCTATCTCAAGTACCTCATAAATCTTACATCTGGTACGAAAGTAGGTACTCAACAAATAACTTCGATCTCAGTTGTTATGAGACTATACCAACATGCGCTTGTATATTATAAGAATATTACTGAATAGTGGATTCTTGCTACAAAGAATTTTTATACTTTAATATTGACGATACAATTTCGATTATTCGTGGTTCTGTTCGTTTCGACGACGTGGGCTTGTTTGATTGAAATTTGTGCGATTTGGACGCTTGTGCTATAATTAGTTTTAATGAACCCTTTTTGACATAATATAATAATAATTCCCGAGAATTTTTATATATAATTCATACTGGGTCAAGAATCTTTATTCTTAGTGATAATAATTTGAATATGTCCAATTATTGATACGCGTTGTGATTCATGTTACACCACTCTTCAGAAGAGTCAATACTTCCAGCGATTAAAATTCGTATTCTCAAATTGGGTCTTGTAACTCTATGAAGATATCGAAGAGAGCCTCTATAGTTTTTCAAACAGCATACACTAAGCTGCATATGAATGTTTAGTAATGTCCAAACGGTTCTATTCATTTCTTTCATAAGAAAACGTTTCATGTATTGTAGTATCCATGTGAGGTCGGTGATAAATTATTCATTCGTTAAACGTATACCTACATACGATTGTAATAAGTTTAACAGATATTTAAATAGCTGGGCTAGTCTCGTGTATTATTACGCTATTTGTAACCATCCCATTATATTAAAATTGTTAACTTCAGTATTGTATATAAAAAATTAAATCATTCTTTTATGATCCTACCGGATATCCCTGCATTTATATTTACCGGAACTATTTGTTTTGTTCTAGAATAGATGCGTTTCGATTGCCAACCGTCCAACAACGGCAAGGCCGTTTTGTCACAGGTGTAATAACAGTGCTGGGTGCCGCTTCTAAACAATGAAACTATTAGACTTTGATATGATAATTTGTTTTAATAATAGAATAATAATAAGAATATTTATTAAAACGCAATAGTTTCGTTTCAGTGATTCCACACGTATATGTTTTAATCGCGATGGATTCATGTAACGCGCATGTGACAGCACTATGTAATTACGTTTTATCTGATTGCAATTATCAATTTTGATGCACTCAATCAATTAAGTTATAATTTGAATAGCCTGATTCATGTTTTAAATCAATTATCTTAATGTGAAGAAGATAAGCATATATGATTTAATTTAAACAAATCATATTTTGCATGTCAAGTGGCCATATTTTCAAGTGTTAGAATCTAGGCTACCACTTAAGATACCACTGTGGAATGTTGTATCATATGATCATAATCTTTTTTTACTTAAAATTGTAACTCATCTAAAACACATTATCAAAGATATATTAAACTGATTCTAAAACTAAGATTATAAACCAGTCATTATGTTGAATCTAATGAATGAAAGCGTTACATGTTGTAACGCGTAAATTCCACCTAACGGCTTAGAAATGGCCGCTGTAGGAAATCAGTTAACTCCTGTGACGTCAGCTATGCTAGACCCATAGATATTATATATACATACATGGATAGCGCATGGTACACGAACCGCTGTTCAGTCGATGACTCCAACACGTAAGAGAGACAGAAGACCTATTCCAGCCAGGTATTAGACAGAGATGAAGATAATTCTGACCACGTGACAAGTGGCAAGAACGTGAATAATTTACATTGATTTAAATGGAGCACTTTACGAATTTCATGAATTATCAAGTTATAATTGTTTTTGATCGGTTTTTATGATTCAGCAACAATACATAATAGTATTATGTACAAAATTACATCAACGATATAGAATTAATTATCGTTCATTTTGAATTTAATCATATTTCCATAAAGCATCTATATGCAACTTGTTTTGTATTTCTTCAATGGATAACTTTAGTATGTAATGAACTGAAATTACTGTACTCACATTAAATAACAAATTTAGTTATTAACAGCTTCAATTATTAAATAATACATATGTGCAAATACATAATCATTACCATACATGACCTAATAAATAAAACATCTTTCATAATGCCGTGAAGATTTAATTATAATATGGAAAAGAAGTAACATATATATATTATTCAAAATTGAGTAAGCTATAAAAGAAATATGTCTATAAATATCAAAATGCTCAAATAATTAGACATAAATAATATTTGCTATTTCTTGGAATATTTCGAAAAAAAATTTATTAAAATTATTGATCTAATTCGTTACTATGAAACTCAAACCTGGTTTTTTCCTAAGCCAAAGATTGATCTGATTGTGTCTCAAGATGCTAAATATAAATAAGAAGAACTGGAAGTTACATTAAATGAACAGTTGTTATTCGGTGGTATTCTGGTATTTGTGGCTAGTCGCAGATGTCAAATTGCTTTTTTTTTATAATAATAAACATTAACAAAATATTACGGTTTCTAAAGAAAATAAAAGTGATATAAACATAGCATTAACGTTATCGGTAACCTTAATTTTGAACTTAAATTTTACCAACAGAGGAACATTATTATATAATATCAGGTACTGTTACTGTTAAAAATACAAATTCTTCAAGAACAAAAGTAAACATTGTTCCGAATTATCCTGCCGTCCTTCACATGTTTTAATAAATTTTTGAGATGTTTTACTTTTGCATTCATTCCATGATTCCTTGTAGTCAAGTAATTCATTGCTTTTCTTTCCTTATCAATAGTATGCTTCGTAATTTGAAGAATTATGTTCATGTTAGAATATGAAGGTATAGGACTGGAAAGATTGTATCAAAATGTTATAAATCTACTTAGCATATAATATACCAATGAGGTGCCCTCACAACAAATAATGTTTGCATAATCACTAGTAAAAACATGATAATAACATATACTCAGCTAAAAATTATGACAAATTCGTATTGTTTACTGATTTCTAGTTTCTCTGGGTTTTAACTTAGGTTTCAAAACATTCGCTGGAAAATTTCAAATATTAGGAGGAACTACATGGTATTTTACTGATTGCCTTCCCAATGAACCAATAAAGACCTGAAATCATTTTCTGTAAAGTGTTCATTACAAAGAAGAGATTTTCTCTTCATTGCTATTACCCATTTTTGTTTCATATTTTCATCTGAAGAAAAACTGAAATGAGAAGTAATTATTACACTATTAGTTTATATTTTCGATTGTGAATAGTCGATTAAAATTGTAATTCTAACGTTTACGCTTTAATTACATTATTGTCAATTAAGTATCTACTACCACTATCCAGTATCTACTAAACTTGTAAATATCAGTAAAAACTAGGTCCTCCTTTTTGATACCGATTTGTACATCCAAATCCGGAATACGATTTCACCATTATTATATTTTAGATGTATCAAAAGTATCCAATCAAACTAATTAATCAGACATTTCACTATTATAACCTTATTGTCGCCAAGAGTTATTACACAATATCATTCGATAAAATGAAAGTAAAAAGCGAAACAACTGATCACAACTAAAAAACAAAGCACTAAAGAAGTTTTCTGTATTAAAATAATGCTATTTTCTTTTGAAAACAACATAATATGATAGATTACAGTAACATGTACTCTTATGGCTAGAACGATGTCTTGCCACTTGTCAGCTGTTTCATATGTTGGAGTCAATGAAAATCCCTCATGCGCTATCCATGTATGTATATATAATATCGATGGCTAGACCGTATATTCGGTATATTCTAAGGATCATGATCCGTATATTCTAAAAGTCATGGACCGTACCTATATTCTAAGGGTCTTGGTTGCTCGGTGTCAGCTACCGCTTTTCTTTCGAGGGTGTTCTGCGAGATACCGGAAAAGGAAGAGAAAAGACACTTTGGTCAGTTCGTTCGAGTGGAAAAGTCGATTTCTAGGTTATTCAACAGGGAGGTTATACCAAACGTGTATTTGGAACCAATTTATGGGAATATTTCTAATCAAAAACATCAATTACCGATTTGGATTGAAATCATTGTGATTAATAGGGTGATTAATGTGCCTTCGGGGATCAGAGCCTAGTTTCGACGTGATTAGTTGGGAACGATAGTAAAGTTGTCTTTTGGAAGGAAAAAAAACCCTATCGTGTTAGAGGTAAATATCTTTGTAATTCCATTTGATTTATTCACTGACTTCAGGAATTGATTGGCCTTCATAGGTGAAATCTTATAAAACATAGGCTAGTCCTAATTTGTTAGCATTTGTTATGTATTTTGTTCATGTCTGACGACAATAGAACAATAGAGATTTGAACATTTCATGTTTTCAGGGTTCTACTTCAGAGCTCTTCTTCTAGTTCTAGTTCTAGTTTTACTTAAGAGTTCTACTTCTAGTTCTTCTTTTTTTCTTTTGTCTACGTTGTGGAAAATTCAACAATAAGTGTGTTGAGGAATTGGCTTGCATCTACTGTGGAAAGATCACTAGGAGTCGCTGTTTTATCTGTGCTATACAATCGTGGAAACGGTATCATAAGTGTGACAGGGATCCCCCACGCATGTAGAAGTAATAAATCATCACTAAGCAAATAATAACATCAACTCTCACCAGGTCAGATTATCGATTGTGCTTGTGTAACAATTTTTAAAAATACTGAGGATTGTATATTATGTAAATTCAATCAACTGTTCACTTGTTTAAATGATTTAAAGTAACTAATTTCATTCATATATTTTTATCACTCGCTTCATATCTCGTTAGTATAAGACCTGTTAAAAATCGTATCAATATTAGTGTGTCAAGTAAATTTCAATCATTCTGGGTACAGGTCTTTTTATTTTCTTCTTTCAGGGTAATTTAACCTGGGGTATTGAGTATTTGCATCCCCTAGTTATAGACGAATTCATTGGTTGGTTAAAATACTCTGGCGTCCGAATTTTTAATATCTAAAATATAACCTACGACCACCTCCACTGTAGCTGTCGGCAACCAAGTGATAAAATATAGCTTATTAGTTATCCTCTAGTAAGAGTAACGCCCAACGTTTACGGCCGGTTACAATGTACCTAATCTTGGCTGAATTAAACATCAAATATTCCAGGTAGTCGATAATCCTATTAGTAAACATATAATTACTTATGATTTCCATACCTTTCAACCCTTTGTCGATAAGGTTTGAGAGAGAAACCCTCCTTGTTACTGTATGACCGGTTTGTGAGTCATGGTTTGCTACGGCTAACTTATCAAAGTTATTAAGTTCGGTAATATTCCTGTTAGTTGAGTTATTTACATCTGAAACATGTTTGATATGATCAGTATCTCCAACAGTTGTTATCAAATAACACATTAAGCTAATAATGAGTTAGTGCAATTAAACGACGGAATCTTACGTCATGCTCCAGGTACAGTGATTCCTTTACTTAATAATAATAATAATAATAATAATATAACTTTATTGAGAAGAAATACTCTAATGGGAGGCGAAGATCTAGCATAAGCTACTCAACTTGACCCCCCAGACGAGCAAAATAAAAGATACAAATTCTAAACCTAAGCCTAATTAAATTAATACAAACAAAAAAGAAAAAGACGATCCAGAATGATGACGAGCAATGAGAACACACTCTCAGCCCTCCGAAAAAATTCTGTCTCTAAGCCTCAAACGAAAACGAAAGCTCTTCACTGATAAGTTTTCTTGCTGTAAACAGTACTTATTAAATATTACCGGCGCATTGTACGAAAAAGATCTACGAAACATGGAAGAACGAAATCTAGGCAAGGAAAGTGTATTTACATGTCTCAAATGAAGATCATGCACATCCTGTCTAAAAGTAAGCTTCTGCCTCAAGTAAAGTGGTGACGAGGTAGACAACAATTTACAAACAAACATTGAGAAGTGGTAACTGTATAACTGGTCAACCCTAAGCCATCTGAGCTCCTTTATCTTATGTGAGATGTGGTCAAACTTTGCAAAACCAAAAACAAAATATCGCTTACAATTACCGGACGCACTGATCTTCTATCACTACCAACAAAATATAATGCAACAGAGGTTATTATACTCTGTATTAACCTTAGATAACGCCCAATCGTGCTACAGCATATCAAAACCCTGAATTATTGTCATCTCCTAGATTATGACCCCAATAAAATCATGTTTCAGAGGAATAAAAAACGTGAAATTCATATCAGTAGTGTTCTAAGCACCTACATAATAAATTCCACCAATTACAAACATTTTTAGATTCTTCCGTATTTTGACATATTTTATAAGGGAAGTATGGAGAAAACGTGATTTTGGTCAACCTCATTGATTTGGCTGAAAGTACGTTATTATACGTCTGCGAAGATGAGAAATTCGATTCCAACTTTTTGACCTTAGATAATGCCTAACCAGGCTACAGCATATCTAAACCCTGAACTTTGGTCATCTCCTAGATTATGACTCCAATAAAATCATGTTTCAGAGGAACAAAAAACTTAAAAATCGTATCAGTAGTGTTCTAGGCAGTGGCGGCTCCTCGAAGGAGGCTAAGGAGGCTCAGCCTCCTCACCAATTTATCTTAATGATCATTCTCCATTTTATTTCCTGTTTCTCTGATAATTCTTTAAATTTTACAATTAATTCCCCGTTCTCAGTAGTTATTGAAGTGAAAACTTCTTATGGCGCGTTGGGCACTTTTGTGGGAGAGCATTTTCAGCCGTTCTCGCGACAGATGAGATTTTACACAGATATACTCCCCGTGTATTCTTATAATATATGTATACTATACGCGCTCTTTGCATGGGCATTCGTTCGTGCTCTCGCGACAGACGAGATTACATACCTATATGTATACTCAGAGTGTATAGGTATGCGAAAGCGCTGCATGCTATACGCAGTCTTTGCATGGGCATTCGTTCGTGCCCTCGCGACAGACGAGATTGAGAGTTTTTTATATTTATTTTATAAATGAATATTAATTTGTGGGAAAGATAATACTAACTACTATTGATGCAGTATTCACAAGATATATAAATAGATTTAAATCAAAATTGTTCATTTCATACTTTAGTTACCATAGACCTATTGTTTCAGTTTTAGAATTTGATGAAAATCCTGATAATAATGATGAAAATGCTGATAATGATGATGTAAGAGTTGTTGAAATTATGGATGAGAATTGATAAATTTTGTATTTACTATTTACTAATATTTACTCATTTAAATAAAACCACTTCCTTCGAATATAGTTTCTATATTATTATACTTCATGTCTATTCAAAAAGTGCCCACATTGCTTTGATAAACTTGATTTTTTATGAACAATTTCTCATGTCGCGAGCGCACCTAAAAATGCTCACCCAAAAAAGTGCCCAACGCGCCATAGGTTCAAGTTTTCACTTCTGCCTGCACTCCCGGAGTGCGCTGACTTTTTTTTAAATCTGGCAACAGTGGCCAGAGGCTAGATTCTCTATATATCTCAAACGCTAAATACGTGTGGTCAACACAGTTGCCGTTTTCCAAGCAGTTCAATTGCTAGATAGGGTAAAAGAGCGAATATGGCAACATCCTATAGAATCTAGCCTCTCGTATGGAATCGTCGGTCGAATGAAATACGATTACTTGCTACCGCCCTTCCGCTAGAAGAATGCCACACGTGTCGTGTTCCGTTAGTTCATGGTTTTGTAATTTGTACCGCGAGGCGAAGTAAGGTTAAGTAGTTAAGTTATAATTTATCTAATCGGTGAACGTTAAAATGATGAGTGACTTAGTTGCTGGGTTGTTAGAAAATCCATTTAGTGGATTAACATATGATAGAAAAGTGTTTTGTTAAAAATAAACGGCCTTTACCGGATTTGAAAGGATTAGTGGTGACGATGACAGGTATGTTTCAAAATCGAAATACACAATAAATTATATTGCTTGCTATTTACATCTGATACAACTTCATGTTGGGGACACTCCGGTTATGATGATTTGAAAAATTTAGCTCGTGGTATAGATAGACATGAAAAATTGCAGGAACATATTACATCGAGTATTAAGTTTAAATTTGGTAGACAAGAAACTACATCAGAAACAACTTTTTTTATGAAATTTTAGATACTATTAAAGGTCAAATTGAGATTCGATTTTCCGATTTACATGAATTGAAATTTTTCGACTTGACGAATAGAAGATTTTTCGAATCTTTTTCAAAAGAGTTTCCCAATACACTTTTAGATAACTTAGTTCTAAAATATAAATTTTTCGATAAAATAGCACTGCACAATGAATTATGGGTTATATACCTACTCGGATGAAGATATTTTAGGCCAGTACGACATTCACGCCGATATGATAAAATATATGATAGACAATGATTTGCAACAAGTTTTACCTCAGTTTTATAAACTACTTTGTTTGACAGTCACCATTCCTGTCACGTCGGCATCGGTGGAGAGATCATTTTCTACTCTCAAACGAATTAAAACTTACATGCGAAATACAATGAGCCAAAATCGTTTATACAGTGTTTGATATCTATTGAAAAAGATTCAGTAAAACACTTAAAACAAAATGATACATTTTTTGATAATATTATTATCATTTTTCGCAAACTAAAGACCGTAGAATTCCGTTTATATATAAAAAAAGTTTACAAAAATAATAAAAAAAACAAAATATGAAAAATTAAAAAAAAAAATAAAAAATATCAAAAATCCAAAAAAAAAAAACGAACAAAAAATTTTTTGCCAAGAGAAACTACACCTCCACGTTGGTTCTTGCTTGGCAACAATTAATTTTGGCACTGAAGTAGCTGGTACGGTCGCTGTGCAAAGGTTAAATTTATTGGCTGAATAGAGTATATTTTTACAAGAACGTTTTATGTCCAGCCTCCTCTCTTAAAAAGTTCACGAGCCGCCACTGGTTCTAAGCACATACATAATAGATTCTACCAATTACAAACATTTCTAGATTATTCCGTATTTTGACATATTTTATAAGGGGTAAATATGAAAAAATGTGATTTTGGTCAACCTCATTGATTTGGCTGAAAGAACGTTATTATACGTCTGCAACGATGACAAATTCGATTCCAACGTTAGTTTTGACCTCAGATAACGCCTAACCGTAATACAGCATATCTAAACCCTGAACTTTGGTCATCTCCTAGATCATGATCCCAATAGAATCATGTTTCAGAGGAACAAAAAATGTAAAATTCATATCAGTAGTGTTCTAAGCATCTACATAATAAATTCTACCAATTACAAAAATTTTTAAATTATTTCGTATTTTGACATATTTTATAAGGGGTATGGAAAAATTTTTATTTTGGTCAACCTCATTGATTTGGCTGAAGGGACGTTATTTTACGTCTGCGACGATGAGAAATTCGATTCCAACGTTATTTTTGACCTTAGGTAATGCCTAACCAGGCACAGCATATCCAAACCCTGAACTTTGGTCATCTCCTAGATTATGACCCCAATAAAAACATGTTTCAGAGCAGCTAACCGTGCTACAGCGTATCGAAACCCTGAATTTTCGTCATTTCCCAGATTATGACCCCAATAAAATCACGTTTTGAAGGTATAATATACGTAAAATTCATCAATAGTGTTCCACGCACCTACATAATAAATTCCATTAATTTTTAGAATTTTTCGTATTTCGACAAATTTCATAAGGGGGAAGTATGGAAAAAATGTGATTTTGGTCGACCTCATCGACTTGGCTGCATGATAATAATTATAAAACATTCTGCAGGAAATATTTTATTTGCAATAGAGCATTTGGTGTATGAAATGCGTTGGACTCTGCCACTGTCGAATCACTTTCCGGAAACTCATTTAAAAATCATACTGATTCTTCGCGATTCAGCAGTTGATGTAGTCCAATGTAGGGTTTATCATGAATTCATTTTTCTATTTGCTGTTGTATTTTGTTATATTGATATCACTTAGTATTTCCTCAACTAGGTGTTATTTGGCTTCTATAAATATTATTATGTGTAATTGAGTCACATAGGATTTTATCCTCGACTTTTGTCCTAATGAATAATACTACTAATACATCTGCAATGATGAGAAATTCGATTGGAACGTTAGTTTCGACCTCAAATAACGCCTAATCATGCTACAGCGTATCGAAACCCTAAATTTTCGTCATCTCCTAGATTGTCACCCCGATAAAATCATGTTTTAGAGGAATAATACACGTGAAATTCATATAAGTAGACGCGATAATCAAAATATTATGAAATTTTCGTTTGTCAATTGCTATATAGATAAGTCTGGTTTGTAAGCACGCCTTTGAATTCATCAAAATTCTACCATTCTATATATCACTGTTCTTACCCAAACATTACAGAGGGTTCACTCATGTCTGGCATCCGCTTCGGTATCTTAAACATACTCTTTCCTTCTCCTTGCATCTCAAAGTCTGTCAATCAGATAGTTTAAAGTCAATGTTGAGACAAACTACCTGTACACTTGTTAATTTTATGTTAGATTTACCCTTTCGATGAGCCAATTCGTTATTTGTTACAGAATGAATTTCCTGAAATTATGGTTGAAGTGAATTTGAGCCGAGTCGCGATAAACGAGACATATAAAAATGAATTGACGTTATGAAAAACACGAAAGTGCTCGACTGTGAAGTCGGTAGAAGGACGTGGTGTCCGGTCAGGATTAATGAGGACGTATAACCCGGAGAAATGGGGATTTATCACCACATATCTGCTGGCTTATTAAGATTTATACAGAGAGAAAGAGAGCAGAGCGAGCCTGGAACAGTGACCACTTGGTGCACGAACGGAATGCAGGCGATTCTTAGTGTTAGAAACACCTGCGCAAGGACACCACATCTCAAGCATATGCAACTAACTCTCAATTATAACGTCAAATGTATCTCAATAACCGGCAGTATATATTGAACGCACAAATTCGCTCTGGGGATACCTTGGATATCTTCATTTGGCCCAGGAGGATCAACTATATCACTGCGAGAAGGAAGATAATCAAATTAAAGTGCCTATTGTCCTAAACTTGACCGTAATTTTTCGGACATTGCAATCTTCATGTAAAGCTCGGATCACATACAATTAGTTTAATTTATTGTATTATATACTGTATCGAGCTATTAAACAATACATACGATTTGCATTTGAATGAAGTCTTCTCAAAGAAACGTTATGGATACTGGAGTCAAAGTATATCATAGTTTGCTTCAAAGGGAAGGACATGACGTTACATTTGATAACGTTAAACGAAGATTATTTGTTTGACACTAATTTTCAACTACCAAAAGATTACGAACTAGGTGTATGCACCTACTGATTAAATTACACAAAATTACTTTTGTTATTTGGCAATATGGTCGCGAAAATCTTGTTCCCATCCTCAATCATTTGAATGCATTACATCCGTTATCCTTTTCACCATGAAAGTTGAATCGAAAGGTTCACTTCCATTCCTAGATGAATTATTTGGTCTATAGACTGACGGTACTTTGGGACATTCTGTGTATCGAAAACCCGCTCACACCGATAGATACCTCAATGGACTTACCCACCACCAACCTACCCAGAAGCTATCTGTCATAAACTCCTTTGTCCACAGAGCTGTCAACTTATCTCAACCCCAATTCTCAAAATCAGAATTAAAACCTCTTTTATCTGTCTCATTATCAAATAATTTCTTCCATTACAACATTCAAAAAGCCATAAAGAAATACGTCTAAAATTTAAAATCAACCAAAGCCACAAGCCCCTGCCTGCTTCATCCACTGCCTATCTTCCATATATTGGAAACAAAACAGATCGAATTTCCAAAATCCTTAAGAAACATAATGTTTCTACTCGATTTTCCACACTTCCGGAATTATCTCAGTTTTACAAAACCTATCAAAGATCCCCTTTCTTCTCTCCATTTAGAGGGTGTTTATAGTATTCCCTGTTCTTGCTGTAGAGTCTACATTGGTGAAACAGGTCGTACAGTAGCTACTCGTGTGGAAGAACATGAGCGCTGTACAAGGCTTCGTGCGGAACACAAGTTCGACGCTCATCATTGAATCCTTTTCGAAAATACTGAAATCCTAGCCCGAGTCCCGAACTTCTATCAGCGAAAACTCCTTGAAGCCATAGAAATCCTAAGACATCCAAATAATATAAACCATGACTCAGAATATTACGTTTCCAACATTTGGAAATCCATTCTCAAAAATTCCACTTCGCACATGATCACACAACGACACAGTCATGTGCCAGAACAGAGCTAACCACCGGAATGAAGGCAGTGAACTATGTAGCGTGGAGGCTTTCTTTCTGCAATAAATACGGCTACAGAAATCAGTAAAATCAGTTCCAGTTCAAGCTTCAAGCCTACCCTGAAGATGCCACCTGTAATGGTTGACGAAACATCGGCATTAAGTCGTGCTAATGTGACGCAGTATCCATCCGGAAGCCAAAATTTTTCAAGATTAGTTATCCACGGAAGTCTACTATTCAAGTTACACAAAATAGTTTCAAACCTTCTGCATTTATAAAAATATTAAATTGGAGTGAGCCTGAATTATAACCTGAGGGACTCCAGACGTAGCAAAATGATCGATAGACCTGTGGGCATTAAATGCTACTATTGTCAAGGAGCGCAATCATGTAAAAGATATTTGGATAGTTTAATCCATTGGAATTTATAGGTCGAGTGGTTTACGGCTAGATTATTTCCTGAATAACTTAGATTTAAATAAACAACATAGAATTTTATTGATAACAGAGCTTAACATTTTCTTACAATTTTTGTTACAAACACCAAATCCTAAATCTATTACTTTTAGTTATAAATACATATAGAGAAAATTATTATTCTTGTCTTATATCCGTACAGTTGTGATTAAAATTTCAATTTTTGTACGTTATAAATGTTTGTTTTTCATTGCTATTTATATTAGATGAGACATTGGTATTTAATAAAGATTATTCTGCAGATGAAGATGGAACAGAGGATAATGAATGGACAGGTTGTCCTAGTAAAAATTTTTTTTTCTTATAAACTGTTGCCAAGAATTGTAAGAATCAGTGATAAACAGGAAAACGAAAAAAAATTCAATCACCTATCTAAGTAACATTTATTCAAAAAAAATGGTTCTGTCTTTTTTTTCTATACTTTGACTACACGAGAGGGTAATCTATGATGTTTGAATAACATCGCTGCTGGGATGTAAGGTAGTTCTGGTACGGAATAGGGAAAAAAAATTGTGGAGCGCAATTAGCAATGCATCACATGATCGTCGGAGTGTTGTTGGTGGTGATACCAGGCAAAGAGATAAAGTACTTCATAGAAATAGTTGCAGCTGACATCATCACATCGAGCATTGTGGAATCCGCCTTCCTTCATGGAGCAAATGCAAGCTTGAGTTGTGGTTGCATTGAAACTCTTACTAGTTTTTCATTCAGTGCATCGAGCTGTCTCTGTCTTGATCTTCTGGGTGCATTGGATGATATAGTGGCACTAGATGCGAAAGCTGTATGAAGTGTTCCACTATTTGCAAAAGGTAGGAAGGGACAGGTCACTTCCAACAGATCGTTGATATGAAGCAGAAGCAAAGTTGGTGCCAGGACAGATCCCTGTGAAACACCATATGGAGTGATCTATCTAAGAGAAAATTACGGGAGTCTTCCAAGAAGGGCTTGATGCCAGATTCGGTTAAATGCTTTAGACATATGCAAACTGAAACTGAAACAAACAAAAAATAATAATTTCTTCGCTTTATTATTTATGAATTTGATGTCGTTGTACTCAACACAGTCTCCATAACCTCATTAAGTTTTATATCTACATTTGGATGCAAGCTGTAGATAATGAGCAATGTAAAAGTTGGAAACCGCCGCGCGGAGACTGAGAAAGAAAGGAAATCGTGATTCAATAAATCTATAAATATGTACATGTACCACAATGATTTGTGTTAAAGTAATCGATTTATGATGTTATTATACCGTATTATTTGACCTTATTATGTGCCTACTGTATATAATGAGTGGTAATTGTATTCTTGTTTATGGTTGTTTATCCATTATGTTTCATATTTATGAATCCGCGTCTATGACAGTCCCATAGCTTGTCACTGTTGAAATGTAAATTATTGCATTTAATTTTATAATATATTCGTGTTTGTGTGGAATAATGAATAGCTCAATATTTCAACGAAACTTTCTACATAGCAAATCGATCGATTTCAATATGATTATTATAATACGACGAATAGATTAGATCTTCCATTTCAAACGTATACAATTCGATTAACATAACTACCGGAAATGTCTGGAACAATTATACCCTACCTAGTTCATATTAGATATAACAACGAAGCTTTCTATATGTCAAATTGATCCATTTTATTGGACATTCTCTTTTGTGGCCTGCAATACATCCAGATTCGACATTGTTGGAGCTCAACTGGACCTATACTATATACATTACATTAGCGCGTTTATGATTAAAATCCAGATAACAACAACATTTTTCATCCCGTAACCCTAAGAGAAAGTTGACTCCCAAAAAATACGCTATTTTGTTAATAAATATTTTGTTTATAACAAGAAATAGTCTTTATCCGATCAAAAACGGTCAAATTTTGCATTTTTCAGAAATTGTCATGTAATCTCAAAAATGAGCTGATTAAATTGTTTATTGTTTATAAACAATATGAACAATTTGCGCAACTTTATTTGTGGTCAACTTTTTTCTGATGACATTCTGAAAAGAATGCACTTTGACTCATCAAAATCGATCCATTTCCCAAGGATTTGCGGGTCCAATAACCATTCAACTGCACTAATGACATAAATACATTCTTAGTGAGTTAATGTCTTGAAGTTGTGAATGATCATAATTACATCTTGTAGATAAATTACCAAAAGTCATAATGATATATTTTTATATCCTGGCAAAACACCTCTACACAATGCTTATGGTAGCGTAGGTTTTAGACCGCCAAAGAAATCTGCGAAGAGATGAACGAAACTTCTATCCACATTCTCGCAGAATGCAATTCCTTGCAAAACCCAAGGGCACAACACCTTGGAACCTACCAAATAGAAACGTAAGATTCATCTAGTTTGAAACCATCCGACGTCCTGAACTCCGTAAGAGCTACAGGGTTAGAAGAAACTATGGCCGGAGAAAGTGGGGAACCCATGGCAGCTTCCGAGGAATGCTCGTGAAACGAGCCATCGTACAGAAGATATGTAGAAGATAGACAAAAATCAATTAACGGTAGTAAGTTCATTGAAATGTTTTTGTCAGGTAACAGGTTGAGAAAGTATGGAAAGGGTGTCTGGAATGGGAACATTGGTAAAGAGTTATTCGACGTCGAAGCTGACAAGCAAATCGCCTGGGTCAACTTTTAGCGTTTGGAGTTTTTCAACGAAACGGAAGGAATTTAGGAATTACCTAGAAGAGGTTTCATAATAGATGACAGCTATCGAGAGAGTTTATAAATAGGGAATCCGATAGTGCCAACAATTGGTCTCAGGGGAACTGAGTGTTTATGAATTTTAGGCAAACCATATAATCGGGGGCTTCTTGAACAATGTAGGAAATTGCCTATCTGGATCAGGGAGGGAAGAATGACGGATAATTTGTGAAATTGAACGTTCTATAGAAGGGGTGGGATCTTTTGGTAGGAGTTTAGTTTGGAGATGATGCAGAATTTTTTTATCATAATCTCAATGATTCATGAGTACAGTGGAGTTTTATCAGCATTCAAAATAGCTAAATCAGGATTTGATTTGAGTGAATTGAGAAAGCTTCTTGTACTCGACTTTCAGAACTTGTACTATACTGGGTATTGGTCTACTTGACTTCATTTTGTTATCGTACGGCGGAGTTGTGGTTAAAAATAATTCCAATGCCTATCTTTTCTCGCAACGTACCTTCGCTGGAACCATAAACATCATAGGTTTTTCTCTCAAACAATCGAAAGATATTACATAAAAAAGGTAGGTTTAAAGAAACAAAAAAACCAGTAAATTGTTTCAGGTCAGTCCCTTAATGATCGAACCACATAAATATATGATCTCGCCTATTGTCCTGTGAGATTTCAAAACGCGTGCGTTATCGCTTTATATCGTTTGATTTGTAAAGCGCATTAAACCGAATTTATTAACTGCGGCATTTAATTTCGGTACGAAACGAGTTTGCAGGTACGAGAGGCGAATAGACAGAGAAGGAAAGCCGCGAGTGTGTAATTTATGTCGTCATGTTTGCTAACAGAGATGATTTGTTAATTTACGGTATGAGGAATGAATTTATATATAAAACCACAACGACCATTAAGATTATTGAGGTAGACGTTTTAAAGTGTCGGTATATTCTTTCCATAAAAAGACAACAAAAGTAGTATTACCATAGGCTTATAAATAGCCATAAAACGATGGAAAAAACAAAACCTGATTCTCACAAAATTTAAATTGAATGCTGCATATTATATAGAATATTCTAGCTAACATTCTAAAGTGTCGTTAAAGATATATATATGCCGTACTCTGAGATTCCAACATGCCACTTATCTCTCATAGACCATTAACGAAAACGAAAGTTTACCTGACATATACTTTTCTGTCCTTTTTAGTTCTATAAAATTATAAATCCACTTAGAATCAATCACATACAATACATATCTGGAGATACAGTACCTACAATGAAACGTTCACATCCATACTGACTTTGGAAGAAAATTTGATAATATCCGTGATATGATCATTAAAGTGCGTTCCAAGATCTACCCTGATCTGTACTGAAATTATAAGGCATGAGAATAGATCACATTCCAAAATAAATCTATTTCGGCAACACATTCAGGGTATCAATATCAGATAGAACTGAATAGGAAAGCACAAACCTAAGCACCATTTTAAAAGGAAAGATTTGGTACTAAGACTAAAAAAGGTGCAGACTAGCTTCAGCTATTCATTGGGCAAACACACTTCCGTTTTAAAAAATGTACTGCTAACAATATAGATGATTATTTTTCCGACCCAAATATCGACCAATAGAATTGCACCATTTGACGTCACGTGGTACAACCTACATGGAATTATACTGATGGTTTTTTGAAAATTTTCTCTGGTAGTTGATATATATAAAAAACAAAACATGATCCAGTCAAATTAACCACACTTCAAACTGACAGGTTGAATTCTGTCCACCATCGATAAAAAAGTCAAAGGAAATGTTCATTTGGGACGGCCAGTCAAATTAACCACACTTCAAACTGACAGGTTGAATTCTGTCCACCATCGATAAAAAAGTCAAAGGAAATGTTCATTTGGGACGGAAAAATAATCCCCCGAATACCACACGAGCTTCAAAATTATCTGGCATTTCCCTCAAGGTTCCCTGCAAACAAATAAAGTCGTCAAGTTTTTCAGGAAAAATCACTCGCGCTTTGCGCTCGTGATTTTTTAACCTGAAAAACTTGACTCCTTCATTTGTTTGCAACGAACCTATCTGGAAATACCCGATAATTTTGAAGCTCTTGTGGTATTATATATGATTATTTTTCCGTCCCAAATATCGACCAATAGAATTGCACCATCCGACGTCACGTGGTACAACCTACATGGAATTATACTGAATATTTTTTGAATATTTTCTCTGGTAGTTGCTATATATAAAACTTCAAACTGACAGGTTGAATTCTGTCCACCATCGATAAAAAAGTCAAAGGAAATGTTCATTTGGGACGGAAAAATAATCCTCCGAATACCACACGAGCTTCAAAATTATCTGGCATTTCCCTCAAGGTTCCCTGCAAACAAATAAAGTCGTCAAGTTTTTCAGGAAAAATCACTCGCGCTTTGCGCTCGTGATTTTGTAACCTGAAAAACTTGACTCCTTCATTTGTTTGCAACGAACCTATCTGGAAATACCCGATAATTTTGAAGCTCTTGTGGTATTATATATGAATATTTATTCATTTAATTATTTGTTTGGTACAGGCAACCCGACAGAATAACAATAACAATAAAATCGGTATTTTTTTATTTCGTTCTTCTTCGAGTATATCATTCCCCGTTCCAATTCATTCATGTTCCTCAAATTTGAAACAATTCGGCTAATATTTAGAGGGGCATCAAGCCCAAAATGTGTTTTTTGAAGTTTTTCCTCAATTTTTGAGAGGTTTCATAACACTGTTCTACAATAACGGGATGTTTGACACTTGGGAGACATTATTACATTCAAACACAAAGTATTTAATGCATTTCAGTCGCCACATCCACTTTTCCATAGAAATATTGGTGAAAACAACCATTTTTTTAAGGCCTTAAAACCTGTAATTTCAACTTTCAACTTAAATAACTTCACCTTTTTTGACACCAGAAACATATTTTTCATAGCGGGTGGGAGGGGGTGGAATGGATTTGGTATCACATTAACTAACATCACATTAAAGGGAAGGTTCTAACCTTTTCAGAACTCAAATATTCATCCATTTTCGATTCAATGCAACCGAGTTAAGGCAATCTGCATTTTTTGCGATTTTTGGTACATTTTCAAGTTGTGCGTTTTTCCACTCGAGTGTAGATTATCATCACTGATGGGCGATTTTCTCTAAAATTATCAATTCAATTCATGCTACGTGATACTAGACTCCGTTAAGAGAGCATATGACGCATCACGAACCTAAAAATATGAAGTTATTGAAGTTGAAAGTTGAAATTACAGTCTTTAGGCCTTAAAAAAATGGTTCTTTTCGCCAATATATCTGTCGGAAACTGGATGTGGCGACTGAACTGCATTAAATTCCTTGTGTTTGAATGTAATAATGTCTTCCAAGTGTCAAACATCCCGTTATTGTAGAATAGTGTTGAGAAACCTCTCAAAAATCGAGGAAAAACTTCAAAAAACACATTTTGGGCTTGATGCACCTCTAAATATTAACCGATTTGTTTCAAATTTGGGGGACCTGAATGAATTTGAACGAGGAATGATATACTCGAAGAAGAGCGGAATAAAAAAATATCGATTTTTTTTTTGGCACACCCTAGGGGTTACACTGTTTCATTAAAGTAAATAGATCAAATTAACTAACAACTAACACTAAGACGAGACGAAAAACAGAACATATTGTATTGTTTCAGTTTCTGAAAACGTTAATGGCATACAGTTCCAACCTATGTATGAAAATATGGAAAAATAAATTGTAATTCTTTTGTAGCAAACACATTGGCGAATTATTTCCTAATTCACAGCAAATGAGTGGACGACCAAGAATTGTATGGTCTAACGTCAAAGCGTATATTACCCGAATTAGAGCTACTTACAGTTAATAATATTGTTCAAAATCTTGTAAAGGGAAATTACTGCTGAAACAGAGAATTTAGTTTTAATAATTTGTAATGCCTAAGGCTATCGTCATACGTGGTAAAATGGAGTCTTGTATGAGATCTAAAATTAAGGAAATTCATGGATCATTTTTGTACTTTTTTCAATCAATGTATTTAATATACAGTGGGTTCCATACTAGAGAGGCATATTCTAGCTGACTACGAACCAGAGAATCATATAGCAATATTAAGTATTCAGGATAGTAAATGATTTAATTATATAAAGCCTCGGTCCCTTGAAATGTGAAGAAAAATAGAGAAGGAAAGGAAGAGAAAAGAATAAATCTGAATTCTTTAAATTGGTTTTTCGTTTATTAATTTCCATCCCTTCTCAATTACCCACATATTTGTCATTAGAATTAGAATTATACATTTCATTTTATACATATTTAAAATACTGGTCACACCATTTCTCAAAGAAGTTTATCACCCTTGAACCACTCTTACAGTACTTTTAGTAGATAATGATGATTATTTCTTATTTATAGTGTTATAAAACTGTTTTATAAATTATTCTTCAATTCATATTCCGACACCAGACTTTAAGAAAACTAAATATTGTATTGCAGTCGCCTTAGGTACACAGGTGCAACATATAATTTTCCAGAAGAAACATGTTTAACTGTTAAATTGTAATATTTATCACGTCTCACATTCAATACCAGCTACGTGCCATTGAGATCATTTATGAAGTCACACTTAATTTCGTACTGAGCATACAGGCCTCCTACTATAGAGAGTATTGATACGGTACTGGCCCAAGCAACAACAAGTTGTAGTTTCTCTAATGCACAACACGAGAACTGAAGAACTACTCAATACGAGTAGGAACCTGACCTGTCAAAACAAGTCTCCTTCACAATATTAGGCTGTGCAATGGTGACCATTCCTGCAGACAATGCGGCAAAGGAATTGGAACACCCAAACACATATTATTGCGAAGCACTATTCGGACAACCTAAACTATCCCCGAAGATCACAACAGCCAACCGGTGAAGAACCTGTACACATTAGTATAAGGTACTTGAGTCTTGGAGTTGGTGTGGAACATTTGGGGGTGCATTTCTATTCAATTGATTCCAATTGACCGTACCCACTGTATAATATATTAGCGAAGGTTGGCTGAACTTTTTTTTTTCTGAAAAAAGTGTCAACGCCATTGAAGGATGTTGAAATATGAGAATTTCAGTTATAAATAGAGGCGAGGAATTGTTAATAGTAATAGAAACTAAGAATGTTTGGTAAAATGTTTTAGTAGAATGCGTGTTTAGAGAATTTCACAAATAATCATCGCAGCATTAAACCGAATGTATGTTCGGGGGGACTTTAAGTAGAACAGGATAATGGTGGCATTATGGAATAACAAGTCTCTAATTTCTGCACATGTATGGTTATGTCAAATAATTAAGCAATCCCATCTGCACGAGGTTTGAACACTGGAAGCAAACTCCTTCTGCTATATAAGCAATTTGTTGTAGTAGAAGCTTATACACTGTGTTTCGTACGACTGAGTTCATCACTAATTGGCTTTCCACCACACATTATAATCTGACACGAAACATAATTGTGCACCGATAAAGCCTTTGTTTCCTTTGTATTTCACTTTAGACGTCTTTGCGATAGTTGCTTGAACTCTTACTACATCCAGATCTCTACCCACAGATTACACATTTGTCTGATTGTTTTTAGATTATAGATAATATTACATAGACTAGTTCTCGATTTGGTACATGGATTCTGCTTTGTTAACATGCAAGCTATTCATGCTTTCGTAAACATCTATCACAACGATAGGGTACTCTAGCGAATCGAAACGTCCAAATAAAACCCCACCAGCCTCGTAGTTCTAATGAACTGTGTGTATTATATTTTACGGAACTCTTCTTCACGTCATGAATCAGTTTTTGATATAGTTGTGAACCTTGCTCAAATATATGCCATTTTTTCTACTGAACCTGGAAAGATATTCAATATCGAAGAACTGAAGGCAATATAGCCTTACTGGTTTTGTGTTTTCAATTAATCAATCAAAACGAGGTGAGCTACTCGTAGGAGAACTGGCACTGATTATGGAAGATTATGACTTTAATATGGGTAAGAAAAATTCAGAAAATTACAAGGGGAGTGCTGTTAAAGTGATATGGAATTTCGAGAGCATTCTTATGATAAATACAAATGCGAATAAGACCCTTTTTCGGGCGTAGAATCTACAAACGTGGGTCTGCAAGAAACGCTAAGCTTCCACGGTTGCAACGTGACCGGTTTAAGAGGAAAGCAAGTGTTTCGGGTTTATCACTAAAAGATGAAGACACCCCAGATGGTCTGCAGAGAATTTTTTTTTATATTGCTGCTTATGATCTGGCCTAGAGTGGAGAAGGGGCTTTTGTGGATGGAATAGATCATCGAGGAAATTTGACTGGCGTGAGTATAAGAGAATGTTTTTCAAACTGATCAAGGGCGATCAAAGAAGCTGGCAGATAGTAAGTGATTAACAACGAACGCTATCAATCTGGACCTAGTTAATAATAATAATAATAATAATAATAATAATCATCTTTATTTCAACATGGTTTGTCTACATTTAAAAAATAAACATGAACAATACAATATTAAAAAACGTCGTAGTAACTATATGTATATACACTTCACTACATATATATACATATATAAACAAATAATAAATAATATAGAAACACTATCACCGTAAAATGTTAGCACATACTATACAGACTTATTGTTCTAAAAAATCTGCAACTGTATAAGGTTCTAAAGTTATAAGCAATTTGGTAACAGCTGCTTTGAATTTTTTTAATTCCTTAATCTCTTTAATCTCTTTTGGAAGTTTGTTGAAAAGCTTAAGGCTCATGTATTCCATATTTTTTTGATATAATGTCAAGTCAACCTCTGGGTAAAGATATAAAATCTAACGGGTTTCATATACTTGTCCGTTTTCATATTCTGCCGAATAGTGTTTGTTCCTGAAGTTGAACATAAGACTTTCCGAGATATAAAGTGCCGGAACAGTTAAAATATTGTATTTGCGAAAAGTACCTCTACAGGAGTGTCGATGCCTCAGGCCATAAATTATGCGTATTGCCATTTTTTGTAGAATCAAAATCTGTTTAGATTGAGAGCTGTTGCCCCAGAAAGTAATCCCATAAGTTATCAGAGACTGAAAAAAGGCGTAATAGACAACCATTAGAGTTTCCTTGTCCACCGATTTTTTTGAAGTTCTTAATACGTATAGTTTAGATTTAAGTCTGTTTGAAAGAGATGTTATTTGTTCATACCAATTCAAATTTTTGTCTATAATAAGTCCCAAAAATTTAGTACTATTATCTACGTCAATAATTTGGTTATTCAAAGTAAGAGTTTTTGGAATTTCAATATTCGACTTATTAGTTTGAAAAATCACACACTTTGTTTTTGACTTGTTAGTTAGGCATTTTGAGAAATTAAGCAAACGGAGCGACCAAATCAAAACCAACCGCTTAACCACCTAAGTTAGTAACATGATAATTCCAAGGATTGGTCTAAAAATTGCCCAGTTGGACCCAATACAATCTCTTCCAGTTCAAAGTGCAGCATCATTAATTGGAATTGATACCAAAAAGGGAAGAATCACAAATCATTCCATGGCTGTATGTAAATTGGCGAAAAATGGACTTGGCGAACAACAATCGATAGAGATCGCAGGTCATGAAAATAGCCAATCAATTAAATAAAATTTGCACTCAGAATCACACCAGCATCAAGTCCAGAGCACTCAGACCGCTTAATTTGGTTCATTGTGCTACTCTTAATACAATACTCAGTTCAGAAATCCGAACCGAAGGATAGAACTCTGCATGTACTGATGTCTCTCATAGTCTCAGGCGGCATATATTCGTTGCCCAAGAGAAGCCAGTGTTAGACATTCGACAAGGATGTGAGAGGCAGCTTATCCCCCTCTCCGCATCTATTGTAACCTGTCATCGATGATGCCCATTAAGTGTAAACATCTATTCAGATGACAGTGTCCTGTAAGGAGTCCTATCCCCAGTCTTTTATGCTCGTAGAGATGAGAAATTTTGCGTATTTATAGATCTCTGAGGGCGTAGAGCCCCCAGTGATCGATAAGATTACGATCGCTGGCTACCACACAACGGCTGCGTAGGTTATAATTGGGCAGATCATGGCTATGTAGATCCAGTGCAGAATCCGTTGCTCTAGACCCCATTTGTTTGCCAAGGCTCTCCTGCAGGCACATACGGATACAGCCTTCTTCACCTGGGTGTCCAGGTGCTTTTTCCAGTTCAGTTTAGCTTCGAGGAGTACTCCAAGGTACTTCACTGAGCCTTTTAGGTGCTAAGTTCTTCCTAACAAACGGTTCACCGATAGGGCTGCTAGTTTCAGTTTCCTAGTGAAAATACCACTCCAGTCTTTTTAGGATTCACCTCGAGTCCCTCGAGCTGATACCAGCGAGCCACGATGGCAAAGTGCAGTATTCTGCAGCTCACACAAAGTAGACGCGTGCCAAGGGTCGCAGCTTCCAAGTCGTCTGCGTAAGCTTGGGCTCAATTCCATGTTTTATTGCGTATTGAGATAATTGGTTGAGAGAAACTCGATAGTAACGACAGAGTTGGAACAGCAAACACTATGCCGGAAATTTATCAAAAGGGCATTGGTACCAGACTTGGTCAAATACTTTGGAGATAGCCAGATAGCTGCATCTATAGATTGATCGTATTTTTCAATGTGTGTCTGCCATATACAGGATGTCCCAGAGGTACGAGGAGCTCCCAAGACTCCGCTGCTATTCGAGATATCGACTAGCGTTTTACTTTCAACGGTAGCTCCGAACATTCTGCACAATTCTGGGACAGCTCTTCTGTTGTTCTCTAGCGGAACTTCTCCTAAGGTCCTTCAGGTACTAAACTCCCAATAGGAGAATCGACTACATCTTTTAACTCCGGCGAAGTGCATGTCATTGCACTACCATTATCCGACACTATCACAAATTGAAAAAATATTTCTCGTAAATGTCAGTAAGAAATTCCATAGAAACTCGATTTCCATAGAAATGCTAAGAAAGTAAATCCGAATATTTTGAATTTTTAATAAAATTTTCCCGCAATATGTAACTTAATATTCATATTTTTCATGATGTACAAAAAATAGTGTTTATATCATGGCCGCGAAATTCTTTAGCAGAAAGAGTCGTTTCACGGCCTTGATATAAAAATAACTATTTCGGGAATAGGAACTGAACGGCGAACAAAATGAAAATTTTGACGTAAGTATTTCTTAATTAGAATGAGTTAACATAAAGCCAAAGAAGTTGAATATTTTGGCGTTGTTCATTAATAAAATAAAGTAAACTTGATTTTAAGCAACTGTATTTTCAGTGGATAGGGGTGATTATTTCTTCGGTCTATCCACAGTGTCAACTGTTTTATAGTTAACAGAAGAATTTAGCTGTTGGATGCAAATGAAGTAACTGTAAGGTACATTAAGTCCCACAGTTACAGAATTGTTATTGTAACTTCCATTAACTATCATAATTCACGAAATAATGTGCGAGTAGTAGTGTATCATAAAGTGTTGATATTTTGCTCGCAACGAAAGCTTGAGTGGTTATAAGCATGCTAGTAAATCGTCCAATATCTAAATGTTAAGTACACTCTGAGAGAGAAGGACAGAATCTTATAAAAATGACTAACACGCATTCGAAGAGGTACGATCGAGCGTGGTGACAATGAGACAACTCTAGACAATACCTGGACATGCTCAACCTCCTACGATTATATGCACGAATATATATTAACAATACATAACCATAATTCTCATACGATCTAACATCTCACATTCAATACATTCGCTTCAACTTTTCGTCTACCTTGTCCATTTTGAATGAATATATTTTACTGGATTTCTTTATGACTTGTAAGGTAATGACCTAATGACACGATAATGTAGAGTTTAACTGTTTGGATGTTTGATTGACAAAGTTGTTCTGAATGGACGAGAAAATTTCGAAATTGATGAGTCTTAGCCAATTTGTGATAAATTGATTTCTGGATTAGTTTCCAGGTAGCAATGCAATCGTTGAATCAACGACAGGTTCAAAATAATCACACAAACATCAATTTTTATCAGAATGATATCGTCATTGACAATTTCGATGAGGAAGTTTTCAGTTTCTGAATCTAGTTTTTAAGAACAACTTATGAAAATTCCACATCCACTATTTGAAGGCTGGAAGGTCCTCAGTACCTTAACAGTATTTTAAGTGGATAGGGGTGGTTTAGTGTTATAATGCACTTACAAGTTTATTATGATATACGAATTTTTTTCAAATATAATAGTGATTTCCCACGGTTGAAACAAATGCTGAATTTAGTAGACATTTCTCGTGAATTGACGTGTTTTACCTAATCTGGTGACTTTTTTTTTGATTTATAACGATCTAAAAATGTTATGATATGTTAATGAATATACTTAAAAAATTGATAAACTAATAAAATTTGAATATCACCAGTCCTTTCATTAAGGTCACGGCAATCAAAATTCTAAGGGTAATAAAGTACATTTTCGGTACCCACAGATGTTACTCCATCTACATATTAAATTCCAAATTGTTACGTTATTTATATTTATATGAAGCGACAGAACAGCTAGCCGCGTCTCGTCATTAATATTAATTCTATGAAATGTCATCACACAGATATAATATGAATAAATAATATTCATAAACGTGAGATAAGAATCGTTGAATACCAATATACGTTCATATTAATATTTAATAAATATAGATAATCACGTAATACATTATTGAAAGTCATTATAATTCAATAGTCGAAGGCCGTACCCAGTTTCTACAAATCAAGCGCTGATTTTAATAAATTTCACATAAGGATATTATGAGCTATGATGTCCGTCAAAGTCCGGTATTCATCAAGTTACCTCTGCAGCCGTTTATCAGGTGTTATGTATTATAATTGTACAGTACCGGAATAGCCACTGTGTGTAAAATCAAATCCTTGACCTTAATATTATTAGACAGTCTTGAAGGTGATCAAATAACATTAATACGGGGTGAGCGTTAGCGAACGAAGTCTTGACAAATATATGTCCTCTCTTGTTGCGGCCAAACGGTGAATGCATTCCACTAAAAATGTTGACACTTACTATATATTTCGCTCAAAAGTCGTGCCTTGAGTCGTTGCGGAGTTATTGAGCAGAGTGGTCCGTCGAAATATTCGACGCTGTTCCACGCGTCATTCGGTGCACATTGTAGTCTAGGAGCTAGAGCGATATGGTGCGCCTGAATGAATACACTTCCGCACTATACTGTATATTGTTGAAGAAAGGTTCAATGTACAGTAGCTCCTACAGGTCGAATTGTGTATTGTCAGGGGTTTCTAAGCTACAGCCACCTTAAATTTTGGACTTTTTCATCACACCAACCCTATTTTTTATCGAAGCAATTCCATAGAGCTGGCCAGATAATTCAGTAGGCTGAATGGAATGCACGAACACAATTTCTAAAATGGTGGCAAATGTTTGTTATTATTGCCAGTTGTTGAAAAAACACGCCAAGGTCTTTTATCTGGGCATTTCCGAGTAATTGGCCATTATTTGAACCAAAAATGGACTTTTTGACCACTTTACGGCTAAGACGGGTGCATTGCCACAAAATACCTTGGAAGGTTCCATCCAAAAACCAGTCGGTACACCTTTCCAATAGCCTCAGGGACTGTGCAATTGCAAAAATCAATATTCGGTCTTCAGTAGGTCCTGAGTCATGCATCGAAAAATCCAGCGGTTGTATTGCGACAAAATATGTTAATTTGGTGTAAAAGAATAAGCAATATAAGTGCCAATGTACCATCATCTGCAAAGCTGGGAAAGGGACAATTGGCCACTTTCAACAATCGTTGATATGGAGTAGAAACACGATTGGCACCAAGACAGATCCCTGTCTTGACTTGATAGGTTGGTGAACATCCTTGAGTAGTGGGAACTTTAAAACTGTACCGGCAAAAAAGAATTGTCCCCAAAGATACCAACATCCCTATTGTCGTTGGCCAATATGTTCACTGATACGGTCCTGACTGATTAAACGATTGTCGCTTTATTGAAATACCTTCACATACAAAATGAACTGACGTAGATTCCATCAGCAGTGGAGACCATGAGAACGCTTTATTTGAACGATGACATACAAATTAACAATTCGAGTAATTGTCTTACATGCTAGAAAACAGTTATACCTCGCTGCTTTGTATTTCTAATAAAGTAATTAGCCAGCTCATTTCAGTGAAAGATAATTGTTATTTGGAATGCTAGCAGTTATAATATAAAATCAATGACTATTGTGACCCACTAAGAGGGAACGTTAAGAAATGTTTGTTAAGTTTTTACGAAACGCTTTTAATTCCTTGATTTGTACTCGATACGAAAGGGCTGAAAATATTTCGGCCGAAATCAGGACAGATACTTGAAAGGGACCTGTGAATTCGGCCGGAGGTGAAACAAAATATTATAATGTTATATAACTTTCTTTATTAAACCAAAATCGAAGATGAAATGATGTAGGCTGTAGAGAAAAAGTACAACTCAAACATAGGTATTTACAAGTGTTGATATATTTATTTTATTAATTTCCTCAGTAGAGTTTCCCACTAGAAAAATATCATCTACAAAAATTGAGAGATATGAGATGATATTCCCAAAAAACTTGATATAAAGACAATTATCTGATTCACTCCTACAAACATTCTCTCTCATCATCACACAGTCAAAACGTTCATACTTACAATGTGGTGATTGTTTTAATTCATACAACGATTATTCAGTTCACATAGCATGCCAAAATCATCCGTGAAACCAGTAGGTTGACTCATATAGACATCTTCAACTAATCTCCCATGGAGAAATGCATGTCTTTACATCCATCTGGAAGATAGAAAAATTCTTCTGAACGGCCAAGATTCTAATTGCGACTATAACTTTTCGCAACTAACCTTGCTTTATACCTAATTTCATTTTTATCAGAATCAATGTTCTTAATTGTGAAAATCCATCTACAATCAACTATCTTCCCCCCTTCTGGTTTTTGAACAAGTGTCCCAGTTTCATTTCCGTAGAGTGATTTCAATTGTTCATTCATCGCAGACGCCCACTATTTCTAACATGGATGACTTTTTACTTCATCATAAGACAATGGCACATTATTAACGAATCGTTCAGCTGAAGGTGCAAATATCACTGGATCTTCAGAAAATGGAAGATGATTTTCCCACCATGAAACAAAATGTTAGTTTGTTTCAAAATCTTTATACCACAAAGAAGATTTTTTAATTCGTGATATGTGTTCTGATAATCCAAAATGATTGTCGTCTTCTTCACAGTCCCTACCACCTTAATTTACTTATAAAAATTCTCGGGAAATAGGTCACATTAACACTTTGTTTCAAATATTCGTCTTTACGTACGTTTCGGTCTCACGACCATCATCAGAAGACTCACTATGTCTAAAAAGGAGTTTTTAAAACTAATTTATAGCACAAGCGTCCAAATCGCACAATTTAACTTCAATCCAAATCGCACAATTTGGACGCTTGTGCTATAATTAGTTTTAAAAACCCCCTTTTTAGACATAGTGACTCTTCTGATGATGGTCGTGAGACCGAAACATACGTAAAGACGAATATTTAAAACAAAGTGTTAATGTGACCTATTTCCCGAGAATTTTTATATATAATTCATACTGGGTCAAGAATCTTATTATTACCTTAATTTACTAAAGATCGCTCCCAATGTCACACATAGTCATTTCTTCCCGTTCAATTTTGTCTACATTACTCACCGGATGACATCCATTTCCTTCCTTTTCAAAATTTTCCACGCATTCCATTGATTCATCAAATATCACATCTCTTCCAATCTACAGACATTCATTCTCACAATCCCACAACCTGTATCCATTTGAAGCATAACCAATTATGAGGCATTTCAAACTCTTCTTATCAAATTTGCTATTTCGAAACTGCTTAGGTTTGTGAAGATATGCTTTACAACCAAATATAAGTAAATTTGATAGATTTGGTTTCTTACCATTTCATATTTAGAATGGTGTTTGAGATTTTATAGCTACTGTGGGAGATCTATCCAACAAATATGCTGATGTTCTGACTGCTTCAGCCCAAAAACGTTTATTCATATTTGCACCAATAAACATAGAACGTGTGTTTTCAGCTAAAAACCTATTCAGTCTTTCAGCGAGATCATTTTATACTGAAGAATATGTACAGTATAATCAATAACGATTCCATTCGAATCACAAAAATCTTGGAAACATATTATCCACCATTATCACATTTCAATTTCAGAATTGATTTTCCTAAAAATGCTGTTGTCATATTATTGAATGATTCAAAATATCCAAATACCTCAGACCTTGAACAAAATAAATATGTCATGCAGAAATGAGAAAAATCATCAAAAAATGTCAAAAAATATCGTTTATTATTCCATTTAGATGGCGTTATTGGGCCACATACATCTGTATGAACAATTTCTAGAAGTCTTGTTGCTCTTGTTATATGACCTTTATATGACAATGTATGTTGTTCAGCATTCATAATAAGATTCTTGACCCAGTATGAATTATATATAAAAATTCTCGGGAAATAGGTCACAATAACACTTTGTTTTAACTATTCGTCTTTACGTACGTTTCGGTCTCACGACCATCATCAGAAGACTCACTATGTTTAAACATTATGTTTAAACATAGTGAGTCTTCTGATGATGGTCGTGAGACCGAAACGTACGTAAAGACGAATAGTTAAAACAAAGTGTTATTGTGACCTATTTCCCGAGAATTTTTATATATAGTTCAGCATTCACACAACTCTCACAGAATTTTCCTTCAGTCAAACCATTTAGTTTGAAACCTTCTATCACGTGTTCCAATTTTCTGATATACTGTTCATTCAAATGACCAAGCCGTTGATGCCATATATAATAATTATTATTTTCAGCTATATGAACTTCATTCAAATCTATAGCAGCATCAAAGTATACTACTGGGGAGGTAGGTGAGGGGGTTACCGGCCGTAATTTCGCCTGCCACTACGATACTATATTAAATGCTGAGTGAGCTCCACTTCTTTCACCAATTACCACTCATACAAAAAGAAGATTCCCTTTCGCAGCTGTTTAAATTGCACTGTTATCTGGTTCGATTATAGAACGGAAATCAAAATATATCAGAGTTATTTATAATTTATTACAAATTCAAATATTCCTCTATTTATTATATCAGTTTTCTTTCATTCTCATCTTAGAATATCTGAATTTTATTGAAGCATTATCTATTCTCAGTTTCAATTTGAATATTATTAGCATCACTCAACTACTTGTGACGTAAACAATAACGCTATTCTCTTTTCGAACATAAAATTCACAAAATTTTACATACGTTCAAAATTACTGAGGCGTGTAGTCAATTTTGACTATTTGACAAAAAAGGACAGGTAGAGATACATACGATCAGCACGTTGTTCCATTCACGAATACACTATTATTTCACAGCTTGATTTTTGAATATACTTATAATAATATTTTTTATTTCAATCTATACTTCCTGTGAATATGCTGATGTTGAGTGTTCTTAAAATATTAGTTTCGAATAAAGGGATCATGACATTGCAAACAATATTCCAATAGAACTAATTTGTATAAGATTGCGCATAACATTAACATATTAATCGTGTAAATATTCAGTTCCGTCTACTCAGGCAGAGAACATTAGTGAGGAAGCTGTTCATTTGTCTTTTACCCTGTTGAAGAGCCAGATCTTCTCTGC
The DNA here is from genome assembly GCA_958510875.1 of Endomychus coccineus. NCBI lineage: Eukaryota > Metazoa > Arthropoda > Insecta > Coleoptera > Endomychidae > Endomychus > Endomychus coccineus. The sequence continues at coordinate 2,358,337 of OY294069.1, read as the reverse complement.
ATGTGGTAGACCTCCTTCTGAGATTCACTGTATGTTATATTTATTACAATAATATAGACAATTACCCACAACAAATTTCAGGTATTCTTTTTTTTAAGTGCTAACTATTTATAAATTAATTAAAACACGCTAATAGTTATGGTAATCATGAACTTTTGAAAATAGCTACTAGCACTTGTTTATAGATTTATGGAGTAGTAATTTTATGACATAATGATGCGTCATTTCCTCGCATCTCTACATCAGCAATATAGTTTGTATAGACAGGAAAACTTATCATGGTAATTATAACTTAATAGTTAGAGGAGCAAGATAGCGTTTCACACAACCATAGTGTTTCTCGTTCAAATTTTGAGCTCCTACTCCGATAGTCGAGGCATTATAGCAAAAATCCTCGATTTTTTTCGGGCATTCAATTCTGGAAGGCAAGTAAAAAAATTACCATTTTATTTTTGGCGCTCATTCAAAATTGCATTTGTGCATCGAAATAATGTACAATATGGATTTAGGAAAAGCAAATCAACAATTCCCGCCACTTTTCATTCACTTTGTAGAATATTGGAATATTTGAATGAAGGCTAAATAGCTCAAGTGATGGGCCTAGACTTGTCGAAAGCCTTCGATAGCGTTGATCATAGAATCATGTTGATAAAATTAGAACAAATGGGTGTTAGGGCATATTACTCACATTATTCGAATGATTTCAAAAAATCACATCGTCAACATGTACAGTGACAAGAGGAGTTGCGCAAGGCTCAGTCTCAGGTCCACTTTTATACATTGTATACACAAACGACCTACCAGCATGTTTAGAAAAATGTATCATGTTTGCAGATGACATATCTTCTATCACACGAGAGAACTCTGAAATTGACATGCAAATTACCTCAAATGACTATTGAGGTACTATGAATAATCTGAAATCGAATAGAAACAAAACTAGCAATCAATAAAATTTCCGTATTACTCAAATAACAGCTCAGAAATAGAATCTTCATATTCAGAAAACAACTCAGTGGTACTAAGATTTTCGATTGTTCTCAGCGCAAATAATATGACGACATCCTTTTTGTGACACAGTCTATGTGGTGTGACCACTCCAAACGGGAATCAACATAAATTCCAAGGAAACTTATACTTTGTTACGTTTTGAATATATTTGTGGCATTAGTAAGTGAAATGGTTTGACTATTTGCATGATAATTAAATTTAATTGCATTCGTTTTTTCTACATTCAACTTAAGGTTATTATAGGTGAACCATTGGTTCAGCGTATCTAGAGTTTGGAACAATTTTGCTTCAAGGTCTATCATGGTTGGTTCAGAAAATACCGCTGCAATATCATCTGCATACTGGCTTATTGAGTCATTCACTAAATCAGGTACTTTAATTGTGTAAATTATAAAAAAAAAGAGGTCCAAGGGTTGTACCTTGTGGAGCCCCTCTTTCAATTGATAATAAATCTGATTTTAATTCTTTGCCGTCGCAGTTCTGTTCTATCATATATTGAGACCTGTTTTTTAGGTATGACTTCAATAAATTTTTACTTACACCCCATAGTCCATATAAAATAATGAGTGATCTAAACTGTAAAATGCTTTGGATAGGTCTAAGCAAACAAGTAAAGTATTGTTACTACTGCTAGATTTATTTTTCCGAGAGCCATTTTGAATATCTGATATGATATTGTGTTTGTCCCAGAAGCTTATAAGATGGTTATATATAAATTTTTCGAATATTTCAGACATGGTTGGTAGTAGCGCTATGGGTCTATAGTTGTTTATCAAACATTTGTCCCCTTTCTTGTACATAGGCTTAATGACGGCAATTTTTAACTTATCCAAAAATATGCCAGAAATCATAGATAGATTTCTCTGGTGAACTAATGGATGTAATATCTCATTGGCTACAAATTTGACCAATTTTGCAGGTGAACAATCATCGCCTTGAGGTTCAGTATTATTTAAGCTATGAAATATTTTAATACTTCGACTGGATCTGTAGGTCGTAGAAATAGACAATGTTCGTTTTGTTTTACTTTGCCCTCAGCATTATTAGGAGCCAAATTACCCAAGAAGTGGGAGCCTAAGTTGACGAAGAATAAGTTAACTTCATTCAATATTTCTGTGGGACTCTTATTACTTTGGTGGAAATTGGTTATTATATCGTCTTTTCTCATGAATCCTTGATTTTTGCCGGTATATATATTTACAATATTCCATACTATCTATCTATATTATAGCGAAAGAGCCGAAATCTGCAATCCTGAAATAACTTAACACTGATACTGATAACATCAATCCCAAAATCAAGAATATACTCAGCTTTAACATCGAAAAGCATTGACGATGAAAATTCTGCTACGCCACTGGCATCAATGCCATGCCAAGGAATTCCAAAGGTCCAGTATTATTGGCGTTCCATTATCTAGTAATTATCGTACCGCTAATTATCTATAACAGTTGACAATGTTAAATATGGGAATATATAGATTACATGGTACGCTTTATAGGAGAGTAAAAAACAAAACAGTGTGTACCTATGAAGCTAGCCATCTAGATACGAGTTAAATCAATGGTGTAAAATACTGATTAGATCTTAATACATAAGAGAGCGTTGCTGTCTATTTCGTTATCTGCTCTGGCGATGTATTTTATTTGTGAAAGGTGCGCAGATTTTCATTTATAACTCGACTCTGAATTAACTAAACAAACTGGCATTTCAATTGTATTTCAATTATACGAGGCTCTCTCTCTCTCTCTCTCTCTCACTCTCTTTCTGCTACTGTGTAGATTTGATCTCGCGACAAGCTGTGTTTTATTAACGAAGCCATTTGGCAAAAAGTTAATTAACAATCAAAAATGCAAACTAAACGTTATTTAACATATATTTACAGCCACTGCTCTGTTTTTATATTATTAGACTGCGACCTGGAATTAATCGTCAATCAAACACAATCTTGCCGATGAAAATAGTATAGATACAAAATGTGATGAGAGAATTGTTCAAAATGAATGAAACAACCAGTGAAATCATATTGCTCAAGGGAGGAGACCATTCGAAGTTGGATATAAGTATATTAAACACAACGGAAGTATTTTTTCGTCAGCCCAAGGGTTCAAACGGTAAATCACGTTATGACTGTATATTGAACGTAATGACTAAGTCCTTATAGGGACTCCACAAGGTACTAGAAACCGAGACAACGACAGAAAGTGGGCTCCTGTGCAAAACTACAAGGAGGATATACCAAAACAGATGAAGTAACGCTGGAGCTGCTACTCCAGACTCACTTCCCTGAATCATTCCAGAAAACGACCGTAGTATGAAGACTGGGCTCTGGCTGCGAGTATCAGTAACAAATCAGAAATCGAATGAGCAAAAATTAATTTCAACCATATAACTCGCCAGGAACCGATGCGATACTGCCAGCTACACTGAAGCGGGCAAAATCGATATACTAGCCCCCAACCTATGCGAAATGCTGAGAGCCAGCTTGGCACTGAGCTACATAGGGTGGAGGGCGGTGAAGTATGTCTTCATAACAAATCCAGGGCGAGAGTCTTACTTCCAGCCAAAATTATTCCGTCCGATCACTCTAACATCGTTTCTCCTGAAAACTCTAGAGGAACTGATCGATAGGTATACGAACTAATACAGGGAGCAGAGAAATCGCTGGACTGCAAAGAAATCGCGCTAATGAGATTTCTCAACATGGAGGAAAGCGAGAGCGAGGGATGGAGGGTCTGCCGTACAGATGGATCCACAACATGTTCCGTTGCAAGACAGTCATAAGAACTCTCAATGAGGTTAAGAAGGAGGTGCGGGTCGCTAGAGGATGTCCGCAGAGAGATGTACTGTCACCTATGCTGTGTAGTCATAGACTTCACATGATCACTTCGTAAGAATAGTTCTACTTGACATTATCATATTAGTGATTGTGGGATCCGCCTTTCTGGATAAGACGGAAGCTTGAGTTTTGGTTGGATTAAACTCTACTAGATTAACAGATTCCTGTTCCAGAATCAATGCCAGATCTCCATTTATTGCGTCAACCTGCTTTTGTCTCGCTCCTCTGGCTTTATTGGATGGTATCGGGGCTCTAGCTCTAGATGAGAAACCGGTATGGAGTGTACCATCATCTGCATAGCTGTAGACGGGACAGATGGTCACTTCTAGCAGATCATTGGTATGGAGCAGAAACAAAGTTGGTCTCAAGCAGATACCTGTGGAACACCAGCATTGATCGGAGGATGCTCCGTCTGAAAGAAAACTCGATAATAGGCGACAAACTAGCAAACCATATGAAGGAAGTTTCCCAAAAAGGCTTAGGTGCCAGACTCGGTCAAATGGTTTGAATATATCCAATGCTACATCTACAGATTCTCCATGTGTTTTGATAGAATTTTGTCATGCATGTGTTATGTAGGCAAGCAGGCAAAGTTGATCCGTGCTGACGAAAGCCATGTTGCCGGTCATTCACGGTTTTGGAGCTTTCTAAGTATTGGATAAACTCGATGTTGATTGCTTCCTCCATTACTTTACAGATTACAGGTGATAGTATAATGAGTCTATAATTATTAGGAAGGGTCTTCTTTCCTTTTTTTTGAAATTGTTTGGACTCTAGCTGTCTTCCAGCAGGAAGGAAATACAGTTTGTATGAAAGGGTAAACAGAAGCATTTTCTATTTCTTATGAACTGTATGGAGGAAACATGTGTGAAAGAAATTCAGAACGTCATAAAAAGGAATAAGATCTCCGAAACGTTTCCAAATATTGAAATACGTTTCAACCAATCAGTAATGCCGGAGGCTAAAGTAGTTTCATTAAAAAGAGTAAAGAACTATTTACATAGCAGTCTAGGGCAGTCAAAATTAACAACATTTCTATACTTGAAAGCGAAGAAGTGCAAAAATTAGATAGCGATAAACTAATAAGTGAATTTGCGACACAAAAGTGTAGAATAGTACATATTTAAAATTTTAGATGTATATGTAAGTATTTGATTCTCGTTATTGTGTATATATAACACATCATCACATTGTGAACTAAAAACATTCCAAATGCAATTTCCTAACAATGCGGAAAATTCATTGTACGAAGCCACGCTGCTTTTTGAACAAAAAAATTGAATGGGCGCAAGTAGGCTCGCTTCGCTCGTAGTAATATGCATATGTTCATTTTAGAGCCCGTAAAACTTACGTGGCCTAGGGCCCAGAAGATTCATAAACGGCACTGACTTCAAGTAATACTCAATATGAACGTGTGAAACCAATAAGACAATTCGCGAAGTATATTCTAACATTCTACTTCAGATTGTATGCGTTGCATTGGAATTATGAGGTGAATAGTTAGTTGAAAGGGTTGGGATGTGCGTGTGAGGAGTACATTCTCACGCCTATGTTATTAAGCCATACTTTTAGAAGCCTCGAGGTAATATCGTAGTGTCGAAGAACCCTTTCCCTACTCACTGTTATTACTGACTGGATAGTTGTTATTTAATGTGGTGCAATAACGGCTTAACACAACACTCGTCATCTATCCAGAAGCCAGATATTTATATAAGGAACACGCGTTCTTAGTAAACACATGTCTTATATTTATTACCATTTCAATTTATGCGTTCACTCGTTCCTCTTTACCTGGTCGCTTTCCTACTTTTTGAGGGAATCGCGAGTTATCTTCGAATTTAGTCGTCTTAACCAGTAATGGAACTCGTACATATCGGATAGAAGACATCCTAGATCTTTGATATCAAATTTGATGATATCGAATGAGTTCTTCAAGTTGTTGATAGAATCATGGTACACAATCAGTGATCTAGAACAGGGGTCTCCAAACTTCCCAGCCATAATGTTTCCTCCAGTAGGTTCCAAGGGTCAAAACCATTTCAATTTTCCTGCCATTATCTATAATTTCTAGACTATTCGCCGAGTACCCGCCCTGAGCGAGCATACGCTTGCTAAATTCGCTAGTTCAATCACTATTGTGTGCTAGCTGTACTTTATTGTTACGACCGCGACACTTGACGACACCTGGTGGTCACACGCGGAGATAGGTAGTGGTAGTACCCGTTATCTGATGATGGTAGTGAGACCAAAACCTACGTGAAGACGATAGTATAGCAAACATATATGTTAATGTGACATATTTTCCAAGAATTCTCATATAATTATCTTTTTGGATGTAACGGTTGGATTTTTCAGAATGATGCCAGCCTTTTCAGTATGTTGTGTACCTCTTGGTAAAAAGGTGGCATGACGAACATTTTAGGAGCAAACAGACATTTACAGAATCATATTTCCTCGAAATACGCTTACAATGATAGCCAATGATTCATCATACATCCTCGCTTCATGTGCTTACCTATCAGAAGGAAGATGGGTAAAATCACTACCATCATACGAGACAATTGTGGTGTAAAAAGGATATCATTGCTAGATGTGTTTTAGTTTACATAGAAAGCCGCAATATTCCCCATCGAGAATATCATGGCATCCGTTCTTAATATAGATGCTATGTTGCCAAATAAGATGATTATATGTAATAGTTAAATAGCGTATTTCCATGATACCTCGTTTATATTGAGTTAATCTAAGTTATCTCTATTCAGATTCAGAAATGTAGTTGCAGTCACAGGGCGTGTATATAATTATTCCCAGTTGATTGGTTAAATTGTTCGTCATGTCATGTGCAATAATGTTTACTATTAGTCGATGTATCTAGTGACCTCTGTTCTCGCTACTAATGTACAAAGGGTTTAATCAGGACCAACTACCAAACAAACATTACGTTCAGTCAAAACATCATAGCAATCCATTTTGATTAGATTTCATGCTCTTCTCATCCCTAGTTAGATTATCAATTCATCGATATTTGCTCTCATACAGAACATTCTATCTAACATAAGCATATTGAATTCACTTGATTAGAAAACAATCGCTTACAAAGCAGCATATCAAGCCATACTGATGGATGGAAAAAAGTGTTGTTGCAATCATAGTAGAATATATAATATTTTGCAGGTTGTAGGACTAACTTCTGGACTTCCTGCCATGCCATCCCTGTTGAAATTTCTTCTTCTTGGTCTACAGTAATAGTGTGTCTTTTAGGACAAAAAGTACCAGTGAGTCGATTGAAAATGTCTTGGAATAACTTTACATATGGCTGCCTTCTATTTGGATATAACTCTAAGTAGAACCAAAAAAATCTGTTTGCAGACCATATCGCTCATTTCTATCTCATTTTATGTACAATTTGAATTATACTCTAAGAAGTAATTTTATTTAGGTACGAATAACACTGGATGCAAAATAGCATATAAATGACAACAATAAGACAAGTGGAAAACGGCCAAATTGGTTTTTGTTCAATGCCCACTTAAAAAACGTGCTAAATGAATAATAGGTGATTATAATTTAAAGCAACGGCTTCGAAGATTTCAAAGCCAAATATCTCGAAACAGTTGAGAGATAGTGACTTTCAATTAAGCCTTTTGTGTGTAAAAAAAAGTTGTGAAATGAGAATTTGAAGTGTGAAAAAGTTCTATCGTCTTTAACAGAGTCAAACTACTGTTACTAGCACACTCTATGAACTATAATCCGACTGTACAGAAAAATCAATTCCTCAACACAAAAAACTGAAAGTATATTTTAAATTTAACATTCCGTATCTCTTCAACTATCAACTTTTGGACTGAAGTATGTTTGTTGTGCCATGGAAATAGGCGCATACATATTTGCACAGACAGACTCTCAAATCACCCAGAGTATCATCAAGACTTGTCGAATAATGCAGAGATACGCTAGCTGAACTAGCCAGGAGATATAAAGCTCAACTCATCTGGCTCCCTGGACACAGTGGAGACGAAGGAAATGAAATGTTCGACTCCCTGGTCAGGCGAAGGTCGTCCGACGCCCCTGTCAGACTGAAACTAGGCTCTCAAAGTTACTCCTTTCTCTGAACAGAAGGGACATCAGAGAGGAGACTGGAATACTATGGGTATCGGAGATGATCCTTGCCTCTCATATCCTGTTGAAAAGCTTTCCATTGGCATCCCTCAGGCACCGTCACTTCGAGGAATCTGAACTGCTACCAAAAGAACTAATGGAAGTCAGCATTAGCAATATTCTGGGTTCCTGGATAACCACAAACCTACTAGAATAAAATAGGCTTCAGACCAAGGGGCGCACAATGGGCCCAACTAGGTGGCCTCTGATGATGATGATGATGTTTTTGAATTCAAAGAATAACCAAATGTTAATAATTTATCTTGTTCAAGTTCATGCATTTTTTAAGCATAAAATCAGGCAATGTTTTTTCTCCCGAGTCACAGTTGGGATACTGCATAATTTGAATGGGCTTCGAATACAGCCAATTATTCATTTGAGAATGTGAAACGAATCGAATAAATAAATACCTATCCGCACACCCGGTTTTGATTGGGTAGTTGTTCGTTCACCTCGAGAGCCTGGTTAAAATACTAGAGTGCCACTCATACATTAATGGTGATAATAATAATTCAAGTTACCACCAAAATATACAAATACAAAAACACAAATCTTCCAGCCCACTTTTTGCAAGATGAAATCTAGGTTGTGTCCTCTTCAAAATCAAGAAATGTGATCTTAACATATTTAATAGGAAAATATCGTTGAATTACAAATACACGAAGGCGGAAGATCCTTAAAAGTGCAATAAAATAATTAGCCGAGTGTGTAGCTTGAAACATAATTGCGTAAAGAAGCCGAATAATGCAGGAAATTATGTGAAGCGATATCGTGTGAAGAAACGTAGCGGAAGGAAGACTGTATAGATCATATTCAACATAATAGAATCAACGACGAGCGGACGATGATTGTGGGAAACAAAACTCATCGAAACTGAATATTTCTGGCTCGTTTCGGTATTTTAATTTCCAGTTGGGGCGCTCACAAAAACTCATATTTACGACCACGATTTTGGATGGTCATAATAAAACTATACGACGATATATTTATTATGAGGGTTTTCATCAAAAGGTAACCATCGCCGACAGAAAGCTTTATGATTTTACTAATTCATAAAATAAATCATTTACCTACAAGTATTATAAGAATTTTAGTTTGTTCTTCACATAATAACCGGTGAATGAACGGATGGTTGGAATTTAAAAATGCGCTAGTCGAGCTCATGATCAAATTAATATTTAGATGATGATTTTCGTGGCTGTAATGATGGCAGTTTATCAGTTGACTTTGACATTATGGTTTTGATGCAAAGTACAAAGTACTGATGAGCATATTTGTTATCGGTGACCATTAACTGTCCAAGATGCTGGAGCTTCTGCTTTAAAGAATCCATTGATGGCTTGAACAAACGGGTGTAACAGGTTCATTGTTCAACCCACTTTTCTCCATCGCTTTTAAAGATAATTGGTTGAAATTTGGGATATTCTATGTACATAATAGACGACACTTTTTGACAAACAAGTGGTTCTTTTTCATTTCCTGTTTCGCCGGAAGTTTTGTATCGAATGGCCTTATATTATTGCATTTTTGAATTTTGCATGCTTTTCTTCATCCAACGATACTAAATAAGTGACATTTCAAACGTCATTTTTTCTTTTATCTCAATACGACTTCAGAAAACATCGGTCTACTTCTAAAGCTGTATCGTCAGTTGTTGATGTTGTAGTCGACTGTCTTGAGAATGATTTACTTGTTGGCTTAACTTCGTGAGATCTCAGTAAGGCCTGCGACTGTGTGTCCCATGAAATTCTGCTGCAGTAACTGGAATTCTATGGACTGAGAGGTAAGCAACGTGACTTTTTCAAATCATACCTCTTTAATAGGAGTCAATACGTTGAAACCAACAACATAAAGTCGAATGCAGAAATAACTAAGCATGGTGAACCTTGAAGTTCAGCTCTGAGGCCACTCTATTTATTATCAATATCAATGACCTACCTATCTCCATTGAACCCAGTAAATGCACATTTTTTGCTGATCACTCAATGGACGTCAACTCCAGAATTTGCACAATAACCACTAGTGATTGTTCATTGTACCCCTTTGTTTCTAACCTAACCTCACTCTCATGATAACCAATAATGATTGTTTATTGTACCTCATTTACTTCTAACCTAACCTGACCTAAAATAACTTAACCTAGCCAACCCTAACCTACTTACCTAACCTGACTCAACCTAACGTACTAACCTAACATTGTTGATACAGAATGCAAATTTTGTAATCGCGCTTATCTTGACACTCTCATAATAACTAATAGTGATTGTTTATTGTACCCCTTTTTTTCTAACCTAACCTAACCACCAGGAGTTTTTGATCTATCTGTCTTGGTAGTGCCAGACTCGCTCTAAAAAACCAGCATACCTGCTAGAACCTCTCCTTTCTTCATCCATACCCCGGGACTGCTCTTCGCATAACTTCGTGATATGAACTGCGTCTATAATATGTTCCTTGTGTCTGTTTAGCGCTAATTGTCTCATTCAGTGTACCGAATTTCGGTGTATTGTACCATAATATGGTTGATGACCATATTTATGGATTCTGTGTCTCAGTGAATCACATGTGATTCATATAACTCACTACATATAGCTGGAACATATAGATCATTCCTATCAATCACATTCTATACATAACCTTCTTCCCAAAAGCATATGATTTGGAGCCTATAATCTACTACTTCTACGCTGGACCCTGCTGGTAGCAGGGCCGTGAGCATTTTCCTATCCGCCACTTAGGGATGCACCTGGATGCAGTTTCAGACTCCGCACAAGAGAAGAAAGCTCCTACTTCCCAGGAACCCAACGTAACTCAACCTAACCTAACCTAACCTAACCTAACCTAATGTAACCTAACCTAACTCTTTATTGATATAGGATACAAATATTAAAATCACGTATATATAAATATTCTGTGAATTATATTGAAACCCGGGACTCAATTTACGTAGGTTGATGTTATCAGTGGCACTGAATTCATGTAGGAATATGGAAATAAGACATGATTTACGCTTCCCAACTTCATTGTTGAACCTTTATTAACGTTTTCATGTTATTATTAAAAGTGGTATAAAATAGAGTACTTAATTGTTTTTTCGTTTGATCATAATGATCAATTTCCATAGAATAACGACTTCTACCATCGATATTGGCAATATATTTTCGTTTCCTACCAATTCCTAAGACCTATCGAAACCTTTGGATTATTCATGTCAAGTAGACACTCTCATTATATTTCTATCCTTCAAATTATTCGTATTTCCCATATTAAAATCATCGTATTGAATGATCTGAAAAGACATTTTGCTTTGAATAAATGTACTCGGCGATTCTGATTCAATTTCTAACGTGAAAATGTAAAACTATTAGTAAGTCTTGAGCAGGGACATAAGTCCATATTGTACCCTAACGTCGCTAAAAACCTCCAATTTCCTCGCTTTCCACTTGAATCGTCGCATACAATGACCTATGTTACGACATTCAAAGGGTTACTCAGTACTCGAGAACGAACATGTTTCAAAAATAACGAGATCTAATATTACGTACGCGTCACGTTCATAATTCAATTGAAGAACACAATAAACGACGAAACGGGGCGAATTCGGTAAATTACATGATAAATTAACTAATCACCCCCCGTGTCTCCCCCGCCCCGCATACAACACAGCTTTCAATTTTAAACAATGCGGCCTAATGAAATTAAGTTCGGTAGAGGAGATGAACGGGTTGCATAGTGATAAATTTATACGTACGTGTTCTGTTTTCGGAATTAAAAGAAACTTTTGCGGGAACGTTACATAAACAAGAGCGAGCTGGAATTAATAAAATGCCACGAGACGAGTGAAATAACGCCGGAAACTATTCAATATAAGGGATGAAAACCGAAATCGATTCGGTAAACAAAAGTCTAGCGAACGCGCGGGGAAAAGACATCGTTCACGGAATGCCCGATGATGCTTCGAGTCTTCGAGTCGAGATAGCGCCTAGTGCGGCCATCTGTTGGAGTGCAGATCAAATATGGGCAGTTTTTGTATAGTTTTTCAGGCAGGTAGTGGTGGCGACCGCCGCACTTATTGTTTCGTGTATGCATGGATCTTTGATCTCTGAATCTCTGTGATTCAGAGTAGTGACAGAGTTCGCTCGAACATGAGCGAATTGAATACGTTTATTTGTGATAATGTGGGAAATTTATATATCCAGATGTTTTATCTCCAAGCACTCAAGCTTGGAGAAACTGTATTGACATAAAAGTAATATAAACTAAAAAGCCACATTGACATTAAAAATATGAATACGTATTTGGACGGTGAAATACGTATCCAGGTCAAATGAAAAATATTGAAAAACTCCCCAGTAGAAGCATCGCAACCACTTCTAATTATAGTACACTCAGCTAGCTTAGAGTCTTTTTATGAAACCGGAATGATTTTGATGGTTGAGATTGTTTCTAGATCTTCTGGTATCTCAAATGTATCTCACCAAACAAGAGATCTGTTTATTTTCTCAGCTGGCCATTCATAGAGTGCGTGTTCCGCCAGTTTATCCGCATTTCCGGCAAATTTTGAACCTTCATTTTGTTTGTTTTGAAAGAAAAATACATACTTTTCGAGATATCCAAGGTTTTTGGTCAAAAAAGGCGAAGAAATACATATACTGCGGCCCCTCATTGCGTCAAGACGGACTCGTGAATATTACTCTGGACCACCAAACGACCACAGGCATCAGATCACCCATTTATTTTAGCTATTCTGAGACTGTATGTTTCTGCGGAAGAAAAATCTTCATCACGCTCTCAACGTGGTTCAAGAATATAGACGAGCCGTAGGCATGGAATTGGGATTGGACAAGTGTGCAGTGTTTCATTTGAGGAGGGAACGATCTCCGAGAATATGCATCTTGTCGACGGAAGCATCTTTGAACATCTTGATGCTTGGAAGACCTTTCGATACCTGAAAAATGAACATCGTCCTAATTAAGACGCTTTCCTGGTGAAGGAGACTCTTCTCGGCAAGTACAGAAACGTTGTTCGAAAGATTTGGTCGTCCAAACTGTCGAGTGAGAACAAGGCGTCTGCAAAAAATATGCTTGCCGTTTCAATCCTGCTCTACTCTTTTGGAGTGGAGAAATGAACGGTCGATGAGCTGCATAGACTCGACAAAGAAAACACAATTTGCATCTTAGGTCGTCCGTTCCACTCATTTATCTCACAGGTCACCGGTAAGGTGACTCCTTAATCTGAAGGGTCTGCATCGAAGTGTGGTGTTGAGTATAACGTGTAAGGTTCTTAGAACTTCGGGCTCTCTTCTGTGCCTAGTCAATTTGGGGAAGAACTTGGACTCGATTTTCACATCAGTCGAGATGGCCAACTAGAGGGCAACCTTGAGTTGCAGCTTTCTCGCCTGAAAGTCCAGATAAATGCCGCAGAGCAAGATCTTATGCTCAGGTGTCATGTTGACAAGCCAATACACAGTGTTTTCTACAGAAACATCGAAACGCTCTACTTGTTAACGAGGCAGACCTTCGGCCACCCACCGTCAGCCGGGCTTAGACCCGAGACCGAGGGATTTATCGAAGCTAGCCAGGATGGCGTAATCAACACATTGATCTATCGTCGCAACGTAATGGGTGTGCAGGTTCCTGATGTCAGCTGCAGTGCCTGTCGAAAGGCGCCTGAGACGCTTTTCCATCTGCTATGGGCATCCTATGTTACCATCTAAGGCCCCTGTATGAAATAGTCCAAGAGTTTGTTTATTGTTCATTAGGGGGTTCAAGCCCACTTTCTCACTCTGGGTGCTTTATTTAATGTAGGGAAAATTTAAGGCATTGCAACAGGTTTTTCCTGGGTTTATACATTTTTGACTCGACTAGATATTTTACAAATTCAGGAAAAGGGACATGAACACAAAATTCCAGAATCCATAGAAATTTCAAAACATCCAAAAACAATGGTAGTCTTAAATGACCAAATCGATACCTATAATTCATCAGAAGCTGGAGAATAAAACTCAAATTTTACACAAAACTTTTAACATTTAATTTAAAAATGCTGACAAATTGTTTCACCACACTGTGGCATTATCAAAGCGAGGAGTTATCAACTAAAGCTAAATCTAAAAGTATGTCCTTGAATATCAGGGATCAGAATGTGGTGCAAATTGAGGGATGGGGGGTGGATAATGGTGGGAGTGTGTTTACAAAATTGTTAACAAGCGGTGAATTATATGTGTCGATTTGATCATTTAATATTACATTATTATTGTTTTTTGCGTGTTTCAAAATTTCTATGGATTCTAATATATTAAGTTTATGTCCTTTTTCCTGAATATGTAGAATATCAGGATTAAGGGTGAAATTGTGGTTAGGTTCTAACAGGTGATTTGCGTAATTAGAGTCTTCTTTTTTGAGCCTGTAACTTCTCAAATGTTCATTGAACCTTACGCTGAAACTGCGTCCAGTTTGTCCTATGTACAAAGCACTACAGTCATCACATCTCAGTCTGTAAACTCCAGATTTCTTTAAGTTATCTTTTTTAGATTTCGAGTTATTAATATACGAGCATAGGTTATTTGTTGTTTTAAAGGCGACGTTTTTATTCTGTTTTTTAAGGAATTGAGATATTTTTAGTGAATGTTTACCTAAATATGTTAGACATGTGAAATTTGATTTTTTTTTATTAATTTGCGGATAAATTATGCTTAAGGCTTTTTTTTATCCGCAAATTAATAATAATACAAAATCAAATTTCACATGTCTAACATATTTAGGTAAACATTCACGAAAAATATCTCAATTCCTTAAAAAACAGAATAAAATGTCGCCTTTAAAACAACAAATAACCTATGCTCGTATATTAATAACTCGAAATCTAAAAAAGATAACTTAAAGAAATCTGGAGTTTACAGACTGAGATGTGATGACTGTAGTGCTTTGTACATAGGACAAACTGGACGCAGTTTCAGCGTAAGGTTCAATGAACATTTGAGAAGTTACAGGCTCAAAAAAGAAGTCTCTAATTACGCAAATCACCTGTTAGAACATAACCACAATTTCACCCTTAATCCTGATATTCTACATATTCAGGAAAAAGGACATAAACTTAATATATTAGAATCCATAGAAATTTTGAAACACGCAAAAAACAATAATAATGTAATATTAAATGATCAAATCGACACATATAATTCACCGCTTGTTAACAATTTTGTAAACACACTCCCACCACTATCCACCCCCCATCCCTCAATTTGCACCACATTCTGATCCCTGATATTTAAGGACATACTTTTAGATTTAGCTTTAGTTGATAACTCCTCGCTTTGATAATGCCACAGTGTGGTGAAACAATTTGTCAGCATTTTTAAATTAAATGTTAAAAGTTTTGTGTAAAATTTGAGTTTTATTCTCCAACTTCTGAAGTATTATGAATTTACACTACGTAAACGCCGAAACCATAGATATACCTATAATTCATCCTTGTCAACAATTTTGTAAATAAACTCCAACTCAAAGCACTGGCTAGGGCTACTCCCATCCCTCAATGTGTACCAAATTCAGAATAAGTCCTCATTTAAGGACGTAATCTTAGATTTAGTTTCACTTGATAACTTCTAGCTTTCAGAATACCAGTGTGTTGGAATAATTTGTCAGCATTATTTTCTAAATATCCCTATCCCAATCGCATTATATAGTTAATACCCCTATCATATTATACCAATATAATGGGATAGGGGTTACTAAAGCCACACACTCTAAAAAAAAAGTTGTGATTGTCGACTTGCTGATTTCAAATAATAATATAATAATACAAATAATCTTCTACAACGTGTTTCTTAAATGGCTAAAATCATTCCTTACATTCCTTCATTATCGTGTTATAAGAGTTCAGTCGGGTAATTGATAAACATTAGTCGCAAAGCTATCAATAACAATTTCAAACGCTCAAAAGACGCCGATTCTCGTACCATAAACTGGTGAAATGGGACAAAATCGTACAAGAAATGAGCATAACAATAATTTCCCTTTCTCGGAAACAACAACAAAATCCGAGTCAATAAAACCGTGGCTTTTTTTCCAGGAGATTGCGAAGTTTTTGCCGTAATAACTAAAAGGAGGCCACATACGTAGCGAGCGAATACTGTAAACAGCATATAAGAGTTAACATTTGAAAAATTGGCACGTATAGAAGACGTACTTGTTTTCGATTTAAATTGGTTGATAAATAATGAAGGGAAGACGGCTGGCTGTCCGTGCTAGTGACAGGTTAACAAGGAGACACCTGAGCATCGAATCGTCGTGCTATTGCCAAACTTGCATAATGCTGCTGTATGGCTTACTTTTATATACAGAATGTGGCGCGAAGACCTTCGGTTATTCTTATAAGTATTCTAAACAATAACAAATCGAAACGGGGAAATTAGTGAATGAGGGTTTGTTGCAATGTTTTAATCAATGAAAATAGTGGCAACTTCTATTTCTTTGTTAATCATTCTGACACATTATGTATTCTTCCACTGCTTCTGAGAGAGCACCATTTGGGTCATCTTTGGCTTTTTATTATAAATTTGACAGATGCGAGAGTTGCGTAAATTTCTTGATATCTTTTCAATATAACAGATTCGCATCATTCTCATACGATTTATAAGTACAACAAAACGGCTACTTTGGGAATCTGTAGTTCTAGCATGAAATACGTATCTGTACATTTTTTTTCTTTACTTTGACTACACGTATCAGGGATTGTGGGATCCGTCTTCCTGAAAAAGATACAAGCTTGTGTTTTCAGTTTTGGTTCCATTGGATTCTACTAGATTATCAGATCCCCATTTCAAAATTGTTGCCAGATCTCCAATAATTGCGTCAACATGTCTCGGTCTCGCTCCTCTGGCTTCATTGGATGATATAGAGGCTCTAGATGAGAAACCCGCATGAAGTGTAACATCATCTGCAAAGCTGTGGATGTGACAGGTTGTTACCTCCAACTGGTCGTTGATGTGGGGCAGAAACAAAGTTGGTGCCCAGACTTATCCCTGTGGATCACCAGCATCAATAGCCATTGAATTGAAGGATAGTCGGTCAACCAATATATGGTGTGATCTATCTATCTATTACTAAGAAGGCCATTTTGCAAGACTCGGTCAAATGCTTTGAAGATATTCACTTCCACAGCTAAAGATTCCTCATTTTTTCCAAAAGATTCATGCCATAGATGTGTTATTTAGGCAAGCAGGTCTCATGTTGATCTCTGCTGACGAAAGTCATATTGCCGACCATTCACGATTTTGGAGCTTCCTAGGTATTGGATGAGCTCGAGGATGATTACATTCCCATCACTCCAGAGATCACAGTGCAATTGGTCTATAATTATTAGGGAGGATATTTTTTTGGGATCAGTTAGACCCTAACTGTCTTCCAGCTGGAATGAAATACACCAAGTTTATATGAAATGGTGAACAGCCAGCCGAAAACTGATGTTAATTCCTAGCCTGATAATGTCCTACACCTCTTTGACACATTGCGTTGAGTCATCAGATTCAAAACGAACTCTTCTCCAATGAAACTAAGAGAAGAAGCAGAGTTGCAATGCCAAACTATGCGTGGAGGCGGGACAGGTCGTAGTGATGAGTGGATGATCAGAGTTTCTGAATAGTGCACCGACGTATTGGCATAATGATAGTTGTTATCAAGGGTCAATGTCGGTTCATTGATTAATTGCTTGTGACCATTGGTAATGGCAAATACCTTAGCCTGTAGTCCTTCTTGATGATAATTTCAGCTGCTGGATAGTTCTCCTGAATGGGATCAAGAAATCTGATTGGAGAGGTATTTTTCTTCCGGTGTATTTTACTCTGGGAAGTTTTATCATCAAACATCCAAGTTAAGACTACGTGTCCTAGTATAATTAATGCGTGAGTGACCAGTTAGAATGGCTTCTTGGTTTCGACTATTATTCTTTTGTCTATACTATATTATTTTACGAATGAGAACTCTAAATAGTTTGATATTATGCTGAAGTAAAACTTGTTCGTTTCGGCGACGTGGGCATTTTCAATTGAAATTGGTGCGATAAGGACGCTTTGTGCTGATACACTTAGTTTTAAGAAATTCCGTTTCAGACATAATGCGTCTTCTGATAATGGTCGTGAGACCGAAACGTACGTAAAGACGAAAATAATAAACATATGTGATAGTGTGAGCTATTTCCCGAGAATTTATATATAATTCATGCCTGGGTCAAGAATCATTATTAATCTAGTTTCTTATTCATAGTTTTAGGGCATCAATATTCGGACAAAACTGTTTTTTCGTTAAATTTTTGGAAATAATCATGGCAAAGTAATCAAATGTATGAAAAAGGCGAGAACTGAAGATAATATCGTGAATAAAGCTTGTCGTGTTTATGAATTATGTTGCGAATTCCCATTAGCTACGCTTTTCATTATTCGATCATCAATTAAAAATGAGGAATATTCAAAACAATTCTACTTCACCGAACATTTAAAGTGACACGATATTGTAAGAAATATCTAACATTGTTCTGGTGTCTGGTGCTGGGTAGGTCTATGTGGGTATGCTCCGAAAGTGAATGAAGCGAAGAATTTTATAAATTCTCGCATTAAAAAAGGGAAACAAAAAGTATCTGATTTAATTATGAGGTGTTTTAAAAAGGCTTGTGTAGGTTTGATTTCGTTGTTTTTTCATAAAGTCCGTTTTTATCTATAAGCAAGGAAAGAGAGAGAGAGAGCGCGAGAGAGCACACAGGCATGGCAGGTATGGCAGGTCTTCTGTAATGTTCCGATGAGCGGGTTAACTATAAATTAAGCATGTCCTATCTTCTTATTACCTTATAACTCAAGACAAGGGTGTGGCGGAATCTAATTATCGATTTAATCTATAAGCTCTCTGACCGCCTCTATCTAATAACACGACGAATTTCCACCAAACAATATGAATTATGAAGCTATCGTACCATCACCATTATCCAGAATTACATTGAACATAATAAACTATGAAAGAGTTCACACTGTGGATACACTATAACAATATAAATAAGAAACAATCACTCTTATTCACTAAAAGAATTGCTATTGTTTTCTTTGTTTATCATTCAATCTAATATTTTATTGTCATACATTCTTGAAAATTATTGACTTCCAGATGGATTCCAAGTCACAATAGCACCACTTGATGCAGACGTTTCGTCAACCATTACAGGTGGCATCTTCAGGGCAGGCTTGAAGCTTGAAGTGAACTGCCTCAAGTCCGCCCTGAAGATCGACACCCTAGAGTCTCTTTGAGATCTCCTCTAGCAACAAGTCTGGCGCGGGCTTCGAGTTTCAACGAACATAATGTGAGCAAATTTTTTGATAACCTTGCTGAGATAATGGATAGGTACAAATTTGAGCCACAAGATATCTGGAATATGGATGAGACAGGGGTGACCACTGTCAAAAAACCTGGCAAGATTGTAGCTCAAAAAGGAACTAAACAAGTAGGTGCAGTAACCTCAGCAGAACGTGGAAGATTAGTAACTGTTGCTGTTGCCATTAATGCTCAAGAAGGACACATACCTCCTTTTTTCGTATTCCCATTGAAACGATTCCAAGACCACATGATACTTGAGGGTCCTGTTGGTTGAGCCGGAGCTGGCAATGCTAGTGGATGGATACAGAATGCAGAATTTTTACTGTTTCCACAACATTTTAAAACACAAGTCAAGCCAACACTTGATCAAAAATGCTTGTTACTGCTCGACAATCATATATCGCATATATCTATCCAAGCTCTAGATTTTTGTAGAGAAAATGGAATAGTAATGCTGTCGTTTCCACCCCATTGCACGCACAAACTTCAGCCTCTGGATAGAGCAGTATTTGGGCCATTCAACAAAATGATAAACAGCTACAGACAACTGGATGCGAAATCATCATGGTCGAACGATGACTATCCATTACATTCCTGGGATAGTCAAAGAAGCATTTCCTCTTTCTGTAACTGATAGAAATGCAATTGCCGGATTTACCTGTACCGGCATAAGTCCATTTAATAAGAATATCTTTACTGCTGTTGACTACGCGCGATCATCTGTGACTGACCGGCCATTACAACTTAACAGTCAAATTCCACCAAATGATCTGTTGACCAGTTCTGATGCAACTTCCTCCATTCAAGTTAATCCAGGTACTCCAGTTGGTGATCTTCCAACATCAATTGACCAGACTGATCAGCGTACAGACGGCAATGATGATCAACCACCGGCTGTTCAAAATTTATCGGACTCGATCTCTGCAAAGACTGATTCTCTGTTAGCTGTCTCAGTTTTTGATCAAAGATCCAAATCACCAGTGCCAGGACCTAGCGGACTTCAACGAGCAAATTCTACTCAGCCGTTTAATTTCTTCACACCTAAAGATCATACCTTTACCACAAGCTATTGTGACGCGGAATCCATCCGGAAGCCAAGAATTTTCAAGATTAGCTACCAGCGGAAGTCTATTATTCAAGATGTCATACATTCTGTCACTTCTGTTGTGTAAGATGGTTCACTATATTGTTCTACACTTAAGACTAGTGACTTGCTTGCTTACTTAACACATGTATGGCAGAAATCTATTGAAAAATATGGAAGATCTTTAGAACTAGCTTTGGATATCTTCAAAGCAATTGACCGAGTCTGGCACCAAGGTCTTTTTGGGAAACTTCCGTCGTATGGTTTTCCGCCTCAACTATGTCAAAGTAGCGAAACAGAGACAGGTTGCCACAATTAATGGAGATCTGGCAACGATTTTGAACATGTACCTGGAAGTCAGGACTTCCTGGACTTACACCTGAGCCATTTTTTCTAATTCAATGTAGACCGCATCGAAAATGGTTTTAAAAGTGCGCTCCGAGTACCTGGAGGTTAGGAAGCCCTGAAGCACTAGGTAATCATTACCACATTTAAATAAAATGAAATAAAACAATTTTCTGTCTCATTTCCCCAAGAGATTTTATTTATCAAGTGATAATGATGTAAGAGTCGAAACAGGTCATGTTTATCGAAAAATAAAATGTCTTGTGGTAGTTAGACAAAAAAAATGCTCTATTACATTTTATTAAAATGAATTTTCATAGAATAAATATATCTCTGATAACCACATTTTTTCAAATTAGATCCAACTCTTTAGTATGGCTTTTTCGTGGGCGCTAACAATGAAACAAAAGGTCACGCTGCAGTATCAAATGTATTCTAAAATTTATACTCGTGAAATGAGAATTAAATGTGTAAAATTTAATATTATTTATAATTAATTTAGAATAATGAAGTGATTTCGAATTTATATGACAAATCAATAATATATAAAAATGAATTATATCCATATTAAAATATATCAAATTTCAAGTAAGTGAAGATGAAGGAGTATATTAATAAATAAATTAATATTTAAATAGTGTTACATGTTAAAATGTTATACTTATTTATTTTAATTAACATCATATTATTATTATTATATGTTATATTATTGATGTAATCAAATCTATTGTATTATTGTCCGTTGCATTTTCATTCTCTGTTATATCTTATTCTTCTACTCCATCTGTTACATCGGGTGTTCGTTCTTCCACGTTAATGCAGTCAGAGACTTGCAAGACTGCAATGCAGCCAATGTTCCTTTTGGTGTTGTTCTATATGTATAAACGTCATATTCTTCGACGGTGATATTAAAAAATCGAAATCGAAAATGCCCTAGAAATAAATTTAAGAGAATACCGAAGAGAGAAGTAGTACTTCAGGACGTCTTGTATACGAAGGACATTTTCAAATGACATAATCGTGATCAGCGACCTCAAAAACCACCGAGTAACCATTTTCGATGTATTCAGCAATGAATTAGAATAAATGTCCCAGGGGTGGCGCAGTACTCCAGGAAGTCCTGATCTCCAGGTAGACGTAGGTAAGTTTTAAAAGTAGTTTTCGTGATCAGCGACCTCGAAAGCACCCGTGTAAACATTTTGGATGCATTTTGCATGTAAGTGGAGCAGTCTTCCTGAGTTGCGGTAGTGCACCAGGGTATCCTGTGCACTAGGTACATTGGAAACTTTTTTTAAACATCATATTCGTATTCAGTGACCCCAAAAACTTCCGTTTAACAAAATTGGCCTAATTTTGGAGTATATTCATCGATTCAAAAAATGGTTCAACAAAATGCGTTCTTTGGATGCACAGATGCATTTTCGAATGAACGTCTTAAACAAAACCGCATCTCAATCCATCTTGCCCCAAAAAAAAAACTGGATTCCGGCAAATTTTGATCTATATTGCGACTACTGTCAGAGCTTCATATCCTGAGTCTACATCTTGTGGAATAAACTATAAAAGTGTTCCTGTGGATACACTATAACACTATAAATAAGAAATAATCACCCTTATCCACTAAAAATACTATCCACTATAAAGTACTGAGAACCTTTCGGCTACTTCTTATTTATAATCTTGTAGAATGTTTTGCTAATAGTAAAGTCAAAACACCCTTTGCTATGGTTGCAATACCTTTCAGATCAGCTTTTTAAGGATATCCTTACATACTCTCCTCAATAATGAGTTGATTGTTCATGTTCATGTTGTTTAAGAAGTTGATAATCATGTTCCTTTGTAAATGGCAATTCTGCTTATCACTAAAGAAGGTCCAGATGAATCCATAACATATCTGCCTAGAAGACAAACGAAACTATTCTAACCACCACAAAAATGTCAATTATTCGGTCACTCAAGCAATTAATCGTGTATTCCAACACCAGAATATACTTCTCAACTTATTTAGTCTGTATTCGAATTAAACTGCATCGGAAGAGACGCGAACTATGACTGAATATAATTTTAACCGAGGAGGTATTGTTTAATCCCTGATTATATTACATTTACCTTTCTTAGTTCCGGACTACGGTACTAGGACCACCTTCACTAGCACTTCAATGTAGCCGGAAACTTCCCTTAACAACATATAAACTTCATCTTTGTCTTTCATGTGTGTACATTCACAGGATAATGTGACCCTAATTAGGTACAGATAAGAAACATGATTGTTTGAAAGAAAATTGTGATTTTATCCATTCGAACATTACTGAGATTACGTATCCGCCTAGGAATATTTAGCAGATTGGAAAATATTGAATTTGGAATTAAATACCTAATAGAGCAAAACATAATATTTGGGAGGGGGAGAGTAAATATTTTCCAATTATTGCAGGTGGTCGATGAATAGAAATAGAATGAGAAAGTATCGCTAAGTTATTAGATCAGCCTGATTCATAACATTCAATACACTATAGAGTGGTGAAATACTGGGACACTAGGTACCATCCTAGTACAAATCAAGAGTTAAGAAAAATTACAAAGTTCGTTGAGTGTGAGATAGAGACAAGTTGGAGCAATGAATGAAGATCTAGCAATGATTTTGAAATAAGAATCTGATAATCATGCATCTTCTCCAGGAAGGCGAATCCCACAATCGCTAATATGATAATGTCAGGAACAATTATTTTTTTTAGAATAGAATAGAAAATTTCATTTATCCAGAAGGCTTTGAATAATTGGATAGGATACGTCATATTGAACAATGAAAAGTAGCTTTTACAATCATAAAGTTAGATTATAAAGTTACAATGAGGTACAAAAACTAGCATTGATAAAATATAGACAATTTTGACAATTTTCGGGCAAATGATTAAAGAGTTTGATGCCTATATAGGAAGTGGCTTTTTCTACGGATGCTATACAATGTGCCACTTCTCTCATCGCTTTCATACGTTCAAAACGAAAGATTTCTCACGCAGTGAGAAAAATATCCGCCAATACAGTGAGATATAATTTCGCACAGTGAGAAATAATTTCTCACTGCTTTCACGATAACCCAAGTCAGCCATGAATTGTTACATGTCAGATTGATATGACACGTTCTCCACGTTGACAACGCTACGCCGACGATTCGCGTGCAATATCCAACTAGCCCATTGTTGGCGTTTCTATAACAACAAACCCGAAGCACTGCATAGGTATTGCTGTCAACTTACCCAACGAAAATAGTTTTATTGTTATTTGTTATAATATAAACAGTTCAGATTCATTAAATATTGAATATAATGGAATACGAAGATTTAGAGTCAGAAAATACACCTCCAGACATTATTCAGAAAGCAAAAGACGTTTGCAATAAATTGCTACCAAGCACATCAAGAGAAGAATATGAAATCGCTTACAGAAACTTTATGGACTGGAAAATGAAAGCCAAGATAAATTCTTGTTCCGAAAATACCCTGTTAGTTTATTTTGAAGAGTTGTCAAGAAGATTGAAATCAACATTATGGTCTCAGTACTCGATACTAAGGAGTACCTTAATGATTAAAAACTGTGTTGATATATCAAAATACGTAAAACTACGTGCATTTTTAAAACGCAAATCTGAAAAATATGTTCCAAAACAGTCAAAAACATTAACTTCTGAAGAAATTCAACAATTTTTAAAAGATGCACCTGATGAAAAGTATTTGCTGATAAAGGTATGAATTGAAAATTTTTAAATGTTTATCGGAAAATGAATGTTTGGTTTTGATTTCAGCTTGCTTCAGCTATTGGCCTTACAGGGGCATACCGTTGTGATGAACTTCGAAAATTAAAAATTGATGACGTGGAAGATCTTAATTCGGCCCTTTTGATAAAATTACCCGATACTATAACCAAGGTTCCTAGAAATTTCACAGTCACATGAGAATTCTACCAAATTTACAAAAAATATGTGAAGCTTCGACCATGCACAAATGAAACACGTTTTTTTTTAAATTACAAAAATAGCAAATGTACGAAACAGCCTGTGGGGATAAATAAATTTGGCACCATGGCGAAAGAAATAGCGAAATTTTTGCAATTACCGAACCCTGAATTATATACTGGCCACTGTTTTCGAAGGTCATCTGCGACTATTTTAGTTAATGCAGGGGCAGATCTTTTAACTTTAAAACGCCATGAGGGTTGGAAATCCAGCAATGTTGCTGAATCTTATATCGACAACTCCATAGCTAACAAAATGGAAATTTCAAAAAGTATAGTAGAATCCATTCAGCCTCCAGTGCCATTAGAACCTGAACACAATAATGCTGTGGAAGCTCAGTACGTTTCCCCATCAACTTCAACTTCGACCGCAGCTTATATTTCAAGTACCGAAAACATGTTGAAACAAAACAACCTACCAGGAGTTACTTTACAAAATAGTTCAAATATAACTGTTAATTACTATTTTAAATAAAATATAAAAATGAGTTAATGACATACAAGTATTATTGTATATGTATTTTAATTTTCAATACTTGAAAACAACGCATCCGTAGAAAAAGTACAATGTACAATTCGTGAGAAAACGACATATTTCTCACTTGTTGTACAATATACTATTTTCATATTTACAAGTATTATGTATTTTGGTGGCAAATGGTAACTTCTGCCTAGTCTCGTGAGAATCATAGTTGGCATTTGTTTTGTAGTTATCCAAATTATTTCTTATTGTTAATAAGCATTTATAGATATGATGCAGGAAAATGTCATCTATTTGTTTGAGACAAAATAAGTCGACAGGAATCCCTTTTTCCCATACTGAACATTAGTCTAATCACTCGCTTTTGAGCGACGAAAACTCGCTGGTGGCTTATCGAGTTCCCCCACAAAGTCACAATGTTAGAAAGAGGACAATACACCATAGCATAATAAACATTTATGAGACATTTTCGGTCTATTATTGATTTTAATTGAGATATGGCATAGCAGCTTTTATTAATTTTTTGCGAACTTGCTCATCCTGTTCATACCATGAGAGTGTATTATCTTAATATAAGCCTAGAAATTTCCAACACTTATGTGGCTTCAAGATAACATTATTTATAAGAAAATTAAAATTCTCATATTTTGAACAAAAAGAGAAGCTCACAATTTCGGTTTTTTCCTCGTTCAGTATTAGACTATTCGCCTTACACGAAGTGGGAAACTGAACAGCCACCGTATTTGCAATAACGCTCAGCTCTTCAAAAGTTCGTGCTGAAATAGCTAATAACCTATCATCTGCAAACATCATTATCAATCCTAAAATTATATGATCTGGGAGATCATTGACAAATAGCACACATATGAGTGGCTCTAACACTGGTCATTGGGAAACCCCTGCACTCATCTCAAACTCAGTTGGCGAAGCGTCGTTCAGTTTCTCACTTATTTTTCGAGCTGTTGAGTACGATATAAAGCAATCTAGCAAGTTGCAATTTTTTGTATGCAGATATAACAGATGCGATTTTAAGAGTTGAAGGAAATTCGCCTGTAGTAATCAATAAATCAATAAGACCAGCGAGAGGTTCGACAATGTAATTACTGATGTTTTTTAATATCAGTGATGAAATACCGTCAACACCAACTATATACATTGATTATTTTTTCTTCTTGTCTTGGATGGCTGGAGCCTTTCCGAAAATCCTCACAGGGCAAACTATTCTTACAATAATACGGAGAGCAAACTAAACATGATTATTAAACGATTAAGGGACACAAGAATTTCAAGTCTTGCTCGAGATTGAACATCAGGGGTCTAGTGATGGGAAAGGTATGTATAAAATATTTGAATGAAATTATGAAATAATCTCGTATGAGAAGAAAAGGGAACAAGAACCTTGAGGTTTGCATTGTTTCACAACAACGTATCCGTTCTATCTATTTGACAGATAACCCTGCCGAAATATTCGTCTGTGCTGTGGCAACCTGTACATGTAAAAAACACTCGGGTCTGTGTCGCCTTGGAATACCGGAAATATGAATTTAATATTTATCAAAGAAGCTATCTGAGAATAACCGAGATGATGAAACATGAACATTTATATACATTTTTTATGAGTTATTTATGAAATATCTGAGTCTGTCTATATATCATCCGCGTTGTCTATTGTTTTTATGGTAATATTATACCGGGATATTTCTTTCAACAAAACCGCACTGCCTCTCGAATATTTCTATAAATTTTTTAATATGACATTGATTAAAGACTACACGACAAGCTCACGTTTAATTGGATAAGGTTATGTGTTTCAATAAACTGGATTTTCCAATTAAATTAATTGAAGAACGATGGTTATTCCGTTTTGCTTTGCTTCGTATCACATAGATTTCCACGGAATATTTCATCTCGTGATTGATTTACCCGATTTCATTTTGGTAAGAAGATGATCCGAGATCAAACACCGAACATATTCTGCAATAGTATGAACCATTGTTACTTCCAAAAATTTAAATTATTTTACCGTAATTTCTTCACTGTTACAGTGAATAATGTTCTAATCTACATCAAAATCATCTAATAATCTCCTTCTTCACCTATTGCAAAAAAAAGCAGTGATCAATGTATCACGTGTATGTATCACGTTTGATAGCAAAATAGCTTTCGAATTCACCTGCGGGTCAAATTTAAATGATTGTAAGAACATAAAATATATTGAAAATGATTTAGAAACCGCTAATGAAAGACGTTAAATTATACTCTATGTTACATTGAAATTTTATCTAAATGGTCTACATAATGTATTTCACCACTCTATGGTTCATAGTGACACCTGCTGCCTGATGCCAGAGTGACGTTCGAAATTATTCCTACTATAATATATCCATTATCTATTCTCAAACCTATTGTAGGTAACTACAACAGTTTTATCCTAAATTCCTCTCATTTCGTTGAAAAACCCCAAACGCTAAAAGTGATTTGCTACTTCTGGCGAATTTTTAAATATTTGAAACTTTATTCAGTTCGTGATATCCGAATCGTATTTATGTGTATCTCTCTTCGCGCTGAAACCTCTTAATTACCGTAACGTCGAACCCGAGCTCTTTAGATGTTTTTTTTTCAAATTTTTTGCTTCGTCCATTCGGATATGTACATTTGGATTTCGTTACAGTCTTCCAGCTGACAATACTCGCCAACACACACAATACGGACTGAACTGTACACGTTGTATGTCAAAATGCTGGGAATCGTGTTACTATGAATAAGTTATTAATTCGGTAATCTTCCACGGTTTAAAATTATGTATGTTGAAAAATGCAGCGTGACAGAGGCCATTAAGAAAACGCCCTCTCATCATATCCTCTGTAAATTTATAATTTTACATCCACCTCGAACCAATTTCAGTTATGAATCGGACCTTCAACAGTAGCAGCCGGTATGACGAAGCACATTCTCCAGACCAACACTCACTCTCCAAAACCATTCATCTCGAACATATGTTGATCCTACAACTATTGCACTTCCATAAGTCATTCATCTCGCTTATTGTTCAATTGTGGATTTCCAATTTTTTCTTTTCAATACACCAAATTTCTAGCGGTTGTCAACATATTCCTAATTAAAATGACTAAATATTTCTATCCAATAACCAATAGATTATTGGATGTAGAACTGAATAGTATAAAGTTGGTTGTTATGTATTGCAATCCAATTTCATGGGACGATGAATAAATTAATGTTACAACAATTTAACAAAAAACGAAAAACATGTCGAATATAGACAATACAATCTGCAAAAAACATTGAAAGTGATCGCTCGATATATTACAGCTTCGAGCTTGAATAGACCAAAGAATTCAGATATCCCCACATGCAAAAATCCAAAGGATTAAGGTCAGGTAAGCGGGCTGGTCAGTTTACAGATCCTCTTTGACTCATCCATCGATTGGCGTAGACCTAATTCAAGTGACTTCTTGAACGTATACTAAAATGGGCTGGCACAAGCAACAAAAGTGGAGCCTACGTTGAATGAGAACGGCTTCAAGAAGAACAGGTCATTCTTCAAGATGACAATATGAGCCACCATTTAATCTTAGTGGAAGAAAATAGGGGCCAATTAGATTATCGTCAATAATTCTGAGCCACACATTCAATGAAAATTGATACTGATGATTTCATTTAAAAATCCACAGGGATTTTCTTCAACCCAAATGTGATTGTTATGAAAATTTCCAATATAATCTCTTGAGAAGTTCACCCCGTCAGTAAATAAAATATTTCTCAAGAACTGTGGCGCTTGGCCGATCATATTAATAAGCTATTGACAAAAAACCACACGAGGTAAAAAATCTTGATTCAGTAACGTCTGTACCCATTGAAGATGATAGGGATACAACTGTTGTTTTTTTTAAATTCTGAAAACTACAGAGTGGCTTGCATGTATAACACGAGCTATTTTATTGGTACTAGTTTCTGGGAATTCTTCAATTGAATCAAATACGGCATATTCTACAGCGTCAGTTCTAACTTCTCGCGTACTGCCACAGTCATAACTTCTCTTTTCAAAATTACCAAGTTCCCCCAGGCGTTGGTGCAGGGTACTTTGCGCTTCCAATGCTTTACCGTTAGCACGCTCATATGTAAAATGCATATCTGCCATTCCTAAATTCGAAAAGTTACCCATAATTTCGGTTTATCAACTAAATAATTTCTCCACAAAATCATGAAACTTAAGAAAAAGGAACAATAAATGACATTGCACAATCCCGCTTTCAATATTGTTCTCATGAATTCCATTACAAAGAACGGGTCTCTAGATCTAGCGTTAACAGCTTTTTGAAAATGCATTACAATACATTTATTTTTTCTCGTGAATCCTGAACTTTCCGAAGAATCTTTAAGGGAACAAAAAGCTAGTAGATGAATTGGGCTTTTCAGATATATTTTTCAAAAAGAAAAAACGAAAATACTTCAGGTTTGAAACAATTTCAAAATGTGTTGTATTATTGACAGATAATGTTCACTAAGTCTCGTTTCTTTAGCTTGATATACAGGGAGGATAAAAAGGAAAATTGATATTTTTTTAAATTCTTTGGAGGGGCGTATCTTTTCGTGGGAGGTTTTTCCCAAAAAATTGTATATCAGAGGCCCCACTTAATTTTCATCAGAGAATCTCCTCTTACCTTTTTTCGGTGTTACTTAGATACACCGTGTATACCTCAGCTGGTCACGTATTTCTCTTTAATTAGATATAATTTTCTTACACTAATAAGTCTTAATTAAGACTCATATCTGGGAATCTTGGAGACAAAGGCTTTGTTATTCATTCAGGTGCTAAATGTGTCCCCTAACGGTTGATTCAATATAATTTTCTACCAATTCATAATGAAGGAGGAAAAGGTGCTAAATGTAATATTGAGTTTGGAAACATTCGATGATCGTGGAATGTCTTCTAATGTGTCCAAGCTCCTCGACGATCTTGATAAAACGACCGAAACGATTATTCACGTTTCTAAATGCTTATAATTTCCATCTGTTTAGGATAACTCATATCAATTACTATCTTTAATTGCGGCAAAGCGATCGGATAATTTCAATCGGAATAAATGTGTATCGGTTATCTCTCCAGTTGAAGTGGACCTCGGTATCGTTGCCGCTGTAAATCTCCGTAGTTTCCTATACTTGTAACTGTCAACAATACGGCCATATATTACCCGTGACTGGTTCTGACGTTAACTCATGTCAAAGCCGTTCTTACGGTCGGACACTTGTCACTTCTTTACCAGTTATTTATTTCTCATTAACCAAATTATATCCGGGGAAATTTTCAACGATAATCTGACGCGTCGAAGGAATTTGAAAAATAGCATTCATTAACTGTTTCCTACTAAATTGACGGAGGTACATTAAAAGTCATTGAATATGATAAAAAATCGAAGGAATTTACTCGGTAAACAGTTCCAATTTGAAATTCATTAAAATAGCGACACTACCGTGGAACGAATATACAGGATCTTCCAACAAATCAGGTTCACAATGGATGTCTAGTTCGTAGCTTTTAACTGCGGAAAAATCTTTCAAAATTATTCTATTTTTTCATAATACCATTATCAAGGTTTAACAGTACCCTATTCTTCATGGACATGACACCAATTTCGACTTGCGCCATTGAAATTTAACAGTCAAGTTTGGGCTCTGGCATTATTGATTGGCTTTTACTTATGAGAGCAAAATGAAACAAAAATGATTCATTTGATCATAACTTACTTTATTTCTCAACATAATCCTTGTGTAGTTCGATACACTTCGTCCAACGTTTTTCTAATTTTTCGATCCCTTCCAAGTAATATGATTTCGGTTCACCAATTTTCGAATTTATCTTATTATTTGAGGTAATTCAAATCTCAATTTCAGAGTTCTCTTGAGTGACAGAAGATATGTCATCTGCAAACATGATGATGAATTCCTCTAAATATGCTGGTAGGTCGTTTGTGTATACAATATACAAAAGTGGACCTAAGGCTGAGCCTTGCGGAATTCCTTTTGTCACTGCACATGTTGACGATTCTTTGGCCGTAAATATCATATTCTACTACGCACTGACTTCTATTTGGAAGATACGATTCGAATAATGTGAGGGCTAAGCTTCTAACACCCATCTGTTCTGATTCCGTCAACATAATGCTATGATGAACCCTATCGAAGGCTTTCGACAAGTGTAGGCACATCAGTTGAGTTATTTTTCAGTCGATGATTCAATTATTCTACAAAGTGTAGGGTAAATGGCGTTAATTGTTGATACGCTTTTCCTAAATCCATGTTGTGCATTAGAAATGATGTTTTATGTATAGCTCTGATTTCATCAGTTTTAAGTTTTTTTGGATAAATGCCGGTGATAAACACAAGATTGATAATGTATTCTAATGGATTTTTAATTTGATTTACCACATATTTAATTTGTTTAATGTGTATGGATTCATCTCCTGCACAATTTTTGTTTTTAAGCGCATTCACAATTTCTGTGATTTCTTGTCAATTTGTAGGATTCAAAGACAAATGTTTTTGATGTTTATTTATACCACTTAAAATTGATGGTTTAATTGTCAGTAAGCTTATGGGAAACTTTTGATGAAGACACGGAGGTGTGGGCGAAACAAATGTCGAGTTTTGTTGATAAATGTTGTACAATCTGTCACTCGTTGAGTTTTTGACCATCATTAACATTTTCATCAAGTAACAGTCGAACTATCTAATATAATAATATATTATTAATTTTTTTTTCACGGAATAGAAAAAAGTATGAATTACCAATTACGAATAACTGTATTACGTGGTATAGTACGATTAAAATGCAGGATATACGTTCAAACTACATAATAAAACAATATAAAGGTGTGTCTATGCAAATATCATAAGTTAAAATATGTCATTCATATTTTCGCACGGTCTTTCGAACATACCGGAGTGCTATAAGTGCCGTTTTGTTTTATAAATATGAATGAATTACTTAACATTACTCACCTATTTAGGTCTCTACACTTATTTTATTTACAAATTTATTTATTGCGGGCACGTTACCGTTCATTTGAATAATTCTTGCATGAACTATAACGTTGTCGTGATAAATTTAACGGATAATAAACAAATACCAGCCCATTGTTCGTAAGTATAGGATTTACTTGAGGACCATTCATAAATAATTACGTCGTACAGAGTCCATCATTTTTGACCCCCTCCCGGCCTTGTTATAGATTTTCTCATTCATTCTTCTTATTAATGTCATTCATTAAATATTTCTCAATTTTTTTAGTTACGCTGATTTTCATAACGGATTATCAAAACCATCGATTATAATAAGCGGTTATGAGGACCGGGTTTCTCAACCGGTCAAGATAACCGGCCATCATTCTACCAGGTTATGGAAACGGCTATTTCATAACAGGTTAAATTTTATAAAAAACCGGTCTAGTATTTTGTCGACAGCCCTAGGAAAAATGCCCCTAATAGAGAAGTCCAAACGCTAGATCGTTGCACACCACAGCAAACACCTTAGATAATCATTCTCCAAAACTAAAACAACAAAGGAAATTTCATTCTCAATTATCAATTACTCAAATATTCAATGAACATGATTTTTATTCATTTTAATAAAAATTATGTGGAATTACGACATGCGTTTCGAGTTAAAAATGAGATTATGATAAGAAATAATCACCCTTATCAACTAAAAATACTGTTAAATAATTGAGGACCTTTCGGCTACCAAGTAGGCATCATCAGAGTAAACTCAATTTAAACTCAAGGTCCTCAGTACTTTAATAGTTATTTTCGTAGATTAGGATGATTATTTCTTATCAATAGTTATAATATATTCACAGTGTGAATTCTTTTATAGTTCATTAAGAATAACTTATTATTATTCCTCAAAATCATTCAGGGTCTCATATTATATTATAATTTCTGGAATTTATTCTGCAGGTGGTGCTTAGAACATTATTAATATGAATCTCAGGCGTATTGCTCTTCAATGACATGATTTTATTGGGGCTATAAGCTAGGAGATGACCAGAATTCAGAATCTCGACATGCTGTAATTGCTGCATTTATTCTGCAGGTGATTAGGACATTACTAATACAAATTTTAAGTGTTTTCTTCTTATGGAACATGATTTTACTGAGGTCATAAGCTAGGAGATGACCAGAATTCAGAATCTCGACATACTGTAACACGGTTAGGCATCATCTAAGGTTAAAACTAACGGTGGTATCGAATTCCTCATCATTGAAGACGTATTATAACGCACTTTCATCCAGTCCAATGAGGTTGACCAAAATCACATTTTTTCCATACTTACTTACCCCTTAGGAAATACGTCGATATTCGAAAATTTTAGAAAAAATTTACAATTGCTGAAATTTATTCTGCAGGTGATTAGAACATTACTAATACAAATTTTAAGTGTTTTCTTCTTATGGAACATGATTTTACTGAGGTCATAAGCTAGGAGATGACCAGAATTCAGAATCTCGACATACTGTAACACGGTTAGGCATCATCTAAGGTTAAAACTAACGGTGGTATCGAATTCCTCATCATTGAAGACGTATTATAACGCACTTTCATCCAGTCCAATGAGGTTGACCAAAATCACATTTTTTCCATACTTACTTACCCCTTAGGAAATACGTCGATATTCGAAAATTTTAGAAAAAATTTACAATTGCTGAAATTTATTCTGCAGGTGATTAGAAAATTACTAATACAAATTTTAAGTGTTTTCTTCTTATGGAACATGATTTTATTGGTATTATAAACTAGGAGATGACCAGAATTCAGAATCTCGACATGCTGTAACACGATTAGGAGTTATATAAGGTCAAAACTAACGTTGGTATCGAATTCTTCCTCATTGAAGACGTATTATAATGCACTTTCATCCAATACAGTAAGGTTGACCAAAATCAGATTTTTTCCGTACTTACCCCTTACGAAATTCGTCAAAATTCAAAAATACGTATTGCTGGAATTTATTCTGCAGGTGCTTAGAACATCACTTATATGGATTATAAGTGTATTGTTCTTCTGAGACATAATTTTATTGATGTTATAAAGTAGGAGATGACCAGAATTTAGAATGCTGCTTATTCTATAACTCACAACCAATTCATTGAGGTTGACCAGAATATCATTTCTTTTATACTTACTCCACATAACATTCCACAGAAATCGATATTTAGAAATTGTCTTAGCTGCTGAAATTTACATTGTTAAAATTGAATTCCTCATTGCTGCAAAGATAATATAACTTTCATCCTATTCAATCTAGAATCACACTCTTTAAATTCTTTCACCTGCCAAAGAGTTTCAAACAGCTGTACATTTTTTTATGTGAAGTCTCCAATCTTGTGAGCTCAGCCCCCGCCCCCCTGCCCCACACCACGCCACTCCTTGTATGCCTCCTTCCACCCTCTTAATAGCCGATTTAATTTATTGATAACCATTGTTTGGAAAAACAAATTTATAACATGATTGCAACAAGTTTTAGCGATTCCCAAATTTCATTATCCTGAAGAAATCATGTGAAATATCGTAATTTAGAGGTTGTGTATTTTCTGGCAGGCTGCACTTCAAGACGAGCTTCGTTCTTAAAGCATTGTTAATTTAAAATTACGTCTAAGAAAAGCATTTCTCTCTAGGGTAACATAAAATCGCTTTCGTTGTCGTTTTATTTTTATTAAAATTGCTTTAGGAATAGGGAGAGCAACTCATGTAAAGCTATAATAGGAAAAAGAGTAATATTTAAAATAATGTACGGATCGTCTTGAAAACTCCACTTTTAAATGACAGTTTTGAGGAAGACAGCTGCAATAAACTTTCTAATAATATATCAGACATCATAAGTCGTTTATTTTTACTGCAAATGTGTTCAGAGAGAGATTAGTTTATTGTAAAATGAATTTTCACATTTCGAACACTTAGAGACACATACCATGTTGAAAATTATACGTCATGTTATCTTCACTTATTTAAGTTTGAATTTTTCACCGAAATTCGCTTCTACCTAGACTTATGAACCTCTTTTGATTTATGGCGTACTTAATTGTACAGATGTAATAAAAATTGGATACACTTCAACCAATACGAGAAAACAGACAAACAAATAAACAATTCAAAAAACGTCGACCTGCATAAGTTTTGACATTTACAACACAACTGGAACATGAGATATCGGTCGGGATATATATTATCTCTATATTTGCGGAAAAAAGGTTGGTACATCGTTTCATCGTCAGACTAACAGTATATTTGCAAAGTTATAATGGGTCGTTTTATGCGCAATAAATCATGCTAATGAAGGGTAGGTTTTACATTACAGGGTTTCGGAGGGGTGAGGACTTATTTACTGATAACTTCATGTCTGACTGATGAATGGCAATTTAATGCTAATTTCAACTTTGTTAGCTCAGTTAATAAACAAACTCAGGTTTAATAAATGGAGCCTTGGCGTTCTTTATAGAAGTTTCAACATTCTTCATTATATGACGTTAATCTATTTCAAAAAGCTTCATTCTTTGGGTATATTTACGATGATATAGTCTTGTTCATTGGATTAGAGAGATACATTGATATTTATTATGGTACCTAAGAGAAGATGTATAACGATTCATGGATAGTACAATTTAAGATAAGTTACAATAACAATATAAATAAAATGTAACACAAATTGGACCATATATAAATTCATAATTAAAACTAGTAGTAGGAAAGGAACTACTGCTTGAGCCGGATAAACTGGTGTGTGTAATTTAGCTATCAGTTGCAAGTTCTTCCCTTGTGAACCCAAAGTGGAAATTGCTGCAAAAATTCTAGGTTAGTTTTTTCTTGCGGTGTAATATCCAGTATGCTATCATCTTTGGTTAAGGGGGGAGGAAATGAACTGAAAGGGAAATTTCTCCAAATTGCTTAGGCGAAAGACCAAAACGAACGGGACTCATTCAAGCATTTGATAAACTTTGATCTAATTTGGGCATCATATGCCTCTTTCGAAGCATTTATCGTTTCATTGCATATATTTTTGGCTCCAACATATTCTGTTTTAATTTATAGTATTGAATACTTCTGTTGCGAATTTGCAGCAGACGCTTCTGAAAGCGTTGTAGGAGCATCGTCATCACATTGTTCTGTTTTTCCAAGGTAATCATATAAGTCATTGGTATACAAAATATATAGATGAGGTCACAAAATATAACACTGAGGAACATCCCTGCATATTTTCGAGCAATTGATAAAAGACGTATTGTGGTTGCTCTACCTTTCCTAGTCATTGATTCGTCTATTTTAGGAAAAAATATGCAACGAAGATTATGTTTGGGGATTTTCAACTGGATCTTCGGATTTTGGATAGGTTATTGCAATCGCAAAAAAAATCACCTACAAATTGGATATCATTGTCAGTTGGTAAAGGAATTTGAGTGCTAAGAAACTTAAACAAAATTGTATCTGTTAATGTAATGCTCACAACTTATTTTGGTGTAATACACTCGAAAATTAGTTGTGGCATTTTAATCTGGGGTCACTCAGCGTATATGTCTCATGTTTTCAAGATTCAGCGTGAAGCAATTGGACTTATAAAAAACCTACCTTACCGACAAGACTGTAAACATGCCTTTAAGGTACTAAAAGTTCTGTCTCTCCCTTGCATTTACATTCAACATTGTCTAATATATGTTAAAACACATATTAACGAATATTCAACTCGATGTGATATGCACTGTGTCAACATTAGAGCGAAATATAGTTTACACAATAATTATCACCGCATAAAACGTAGCAGAAATAGCGTTAATTACTGGGGTTCAACTTTATTCAATGAACTACCACTACTGATTAGAGAGCTCCCCACTCTACAATTTTCCAAGGATTATTACAAATTTTCTTACTGAACATTGTTTTTATACTTTTAACGACTTTTTAGATTTTCAGTGCTGATAGTAGTAGTATTAAGTTTCAATTCTTCTTTGTTCTCTCATAATTCGATTTTTTTTTCTTTGTTTATGTTGACGAATGTGAGCCAATACTTGGTGTTTATCATGAATAAATTATTCTATTCTATTCTGACTTATTTTGCAGGCTCTTGGAATATTACTGATTCAAAACGTTATATTATATTGGAGATAACCAGAATGCAGGGCTTCGACATGAATCGTCGTCTAAACTTGACTCATAACCCTGGACGAGGATTCCACATACACAAAACATACATATTTATACTAATTTGATTAAATAATCTCTTGCAAATTCTTACATACGTCTTTATAAGTGTAGAAAATGTTTTTAGGAAGAATTCCTAGTAGTTATTTCCCAGTACAGGTCTGAAACCGTTCTTAAGGGCCTTGTCATAAATCCTACACATCTGGTTTCGAAAGTAGATACTTGACAAATAACTTCGTTCTTCTCATTTGTTGTGAGAATACCAATCAATATGCACTCATATATTTTAATAATATTACTGAATAGCGGATTCTTACTACAAAAAAATAATTTTTTATACATTAATTCTGACGATACAATTCGATTATTCGTGGTTCTGTTCGTTTCGACGGCGTGGGCTCTTTTAATTGAAGTTTAATTGTGCGATTTGGACGCTTGTGCTATAATTAGTTTTAATAAACCCCCTTTTTAGACATAGTGAGTCTTCTGATGATGGTCGTGAGACCGAAACGTACGTAAAGACGAATAGTTAAAACAAAGTGTTATTGTGACCTATTTCCCGAGAATTTTTATATATAATACACAAAAATGTAATTGAATGTAGTTTGATCCGAATCGGTGAAATGAAACAGACATCAATTAAAACATGTCAAAGACCATGACGAACAACCAAACCTAACCACCAACTAACTGTTACATTAGAAACAATACACAAAGAAGAGTTATTT
Organism: Endomychus coccineus; assembly: GCA_958510875.1. NCBI lineage: Eukaryota > Metazoa > Arthropoda > Insecta > Coleoptera > Endomychidae > Endomychus > Endomychus coccineus. Next base: position 2,320,112 of record OY294069.1, on the reverse strand, counting down.
CCGTATAATGGGAGTAATTAAATGACATCAGATGCCGATGAACGTCAAAACCGAGCGAGATCTGAAGAGAGTCGAGAGATGTAGTCCAGGCGTGCCTCGTAAATATGTCAAAATCGGTTTTGTTTTAAATTAAAACTGGGAAACAATGAAACGGTCCTCGCGCGGAGATTTGTGTGTCTGTGTGCGACGACAATGTCACTGCAGCTGTCAACCCTACAACACCACCAAATCTTTAATATCTCGTCGTGCCTTCAGAACTAACCGGACCGGCAAATGCCATTAAAACTACCATAATAATTTTTGTAACGTAAAAACGATAATGAGAAGCGTGTTCGAGTGAAGGAATCGATGATATTCGCAGTTCTCTTCTTCGTCTAATTAACCTTCTTTATTCCATTTCCATCAAATTGATTTTATAAAACTTGGATCTTATAGCCAAGGAAAGTTCGAATCTTGAACCTAATCGACTATTCGTCAGTTTTTCTCAAACAGTTATCTCATATTATGTAGGTAAACTTCCTCTCAGTGCTTATATCGTTTCGCCTCCATCTCTCATTTTTTTCTATACCACTACACGAGAGGAAGACATATAATGTTCAAAGAACATCGTGCTAGTTAGGATAGGAGATAGACATTCGAATTTTCCTTGAAGGTTTGGAGGTTGTAGGCATAAGGTAAGACCTCGCTAGGCAAAGAGTTATACAAATTCGCTGTTCGATGGAAAAATGTATTCTGGTAGGAAGAAGTTAGGCATGTCTCGAGCTAGACAACGTAGGGGTGTCTAGCTTCAACTTATCAAGTCCGCCTGTCTCATGGTGGAATAAAATACGAAGTTCCGGATGAATACCGACTGTAGAAATAGCTGTAGAAATGGGAGAGATCTCCCACCCTTCTATGATGTTCTAGAGAGGTTAAAGAAGCTAGAAAACCAAGTTATTAGGTATATTTCTTGAACACCACTCAGTATATGAGTTATACTGACTAGGAGTCTTTATAAATGACATTCAACTTGATGTTCTCTGCGAATGCCTTGTTCATGCTGAAGTTCGAAACTTTTTGCTCGTATCAAAAGCATCTTAGATAGGATGCTCTTACGATCTTTCGCGATGGTTAATAATAATAACTACCCATTAAAAATGGAAAATGCATGATAAGGAAATTAGATTCTGTTGGGCCAGTGTAAATAAATGAATGGAGAAATAAATAAAGGATATATTTCGAAATGGGTGAAAAATTCTGCGGATAGATGAGTCGTTTGTTCTTTTTTGAGTGAAAAACTACAGCTACAGATGATGGTAGATCTTTTTCAGTGATATCTCTGGGAAGTGCTTCAAGACATGGATGAGAATAGCGTTTATCTATTTGCATAGGTAATCCAGGCAAAATTATGATTTATAGTCTGGCTCTGCTTTGTTACGTTCCGAGGGTCGGTTTGTCTATCAATCAAAATAAGAATATTTGGAAATAATCTTATTGAACGTGCACCTCGTAAATGTAAATATATCTAGATAACAGACCAATGTACGTTTTGTCACATGCTCTGTGTAGATTACGTATTCTATCAGATCCCTTGTGGTGACTTGAAGCCTCGTCGTAGAAAATAGTCGGAAGGCAAAACATGTGATGTCCGAAACTCAATTAATCGAATCCTTCCAGGTTGTATACCGTGATACGTCTCATATTATCTGCGTGATTAAAACGGTAGGATTCTCGTCTGTCTCTGTCAGTCGTTAATCCGATGGCTAGATGGACATGCCCATACTGTGTTAGAATACCTCAATCATTCACCTACCTATTCAAATTCACCATTACTGCACATTTATGCAAATACCCTCAATATCTAGTCGGTGTTGCTTGCATATGTGTCTTGCTTCAACAAAGCTCATATACATTTCCCTGATGCTACCTCTATTATGTTCGGTTCCAGGACACTTTGCTCATTGTTTGTACAGTCGAACCGATTCCTTCCAATGAATAAACATCGGGCACATGAGTAGTCTATATCTAACCATAATAAGTAATAATTTAATCATTCTTATGAAACTGATACCAGGTTTTGATGATACTGGATCTACCTCTCTTTTTTCTTTCTTTCATTCATTCTTTTCAGTTCAATTGAGAATTCTGAATACAACACAAATTATTCCCTCGAACCATTCCATTTTAATTTTATAATAATGCGATGCTAATATTGAGCATATAGCCAGCAAGAAACTCGAATCTGAATACCGTTGATTATCTTTGGAATCAATGGAACGAACTTGTATGAGGGAATTTGTTGCTAGAAAATCTACTATATTCTGACTTATACAATGGATGACTTGAGAAGAACTCTTTAAGGGAGGATTATTGAAGTCTATGTTAGTTTCTAGCTCATGCAATACCTAGAGAGCTCTAAAATCGCGAATGACCGGCAATATGACTTTCGTCAGCAGAGATCTAAAAGAGACTTGCCTGCGTAACACATGTATGGCAGACATACTTCGAAAAATATAGGGAATATCTAGCTGTGACATTGGAAATCTCATTCGATCGAATCTGACACCAAGGCCTTTTTAGATACCTTCTTCATATGGTTTGCCGCCCAGGCTTTACCGTTTACTATCGAATTTTTTCTCAGATAGATCACACCCAGTGGTGGTTGACGGGGTCCGTCCGATACAAAGACTATCAATGCTTGTGATCCACATGGCTCTGTCTTGGCACCCACTTTGTCTCTGCTTCATATCAACGATCTGATGGAAGTGGCCTCCTGTTTCGTCCACAACTTTGTAGATGATGGTATATTTCGCCCTTTACCATCCAATGAAGCCAAAGAGGATAGGTCGATACAACTGATGAGGATCTGGCAATGATTTTTAAATGGGGATCTAGTAGAATTTAATGGAACCAAATATTTTCTCCAGGAAAGCGGATCCCACAATCCCCATTATGATGATGTCAGAAACAACTATTTCTATGAATTCCTCCATATCTATGCTAGGTATCTCATGGGGCAATCAGGTGAGATCCATTTCGGAAACCACAAAAACCTCGTAGAAAAGTGGACGAGATTAATCTAGTCACCACTTCATTGTCAGGCCCGGTAAATGCCGACGAAGTTGTGAAACCCTTTTTTCCGTCATGCCTATAACTTCCAAACATTCAAAGAAAATTCCAATGCCTATATCTTCTCCCAACCTTATACCTCTGGCTCGCAAGATGTTCTTCGAACATTATAGGTTTTCCTTTCATGTGGTAATAATGTAGTAATAAAATACAAGTTTGCTGTTTTCAGAACCTAGAGAACGTAAGGAGCAAGATTATTTGCTCATACTGAAATGCTTCATATATCGAAGTTTCAATACAATATTATTTATAATCAATGTTGATAGAAATGTTTATATTGCAGCAACACCAGTATTGAACGTATCGAATAGCCTACAATAAGTCTGAATCTGAGTCCCATTGAGGGTCTCTGGAATCAATTAGGAGGACGGAAGATGTTGGCTAACTGGTTCATGCAATGGAGTTTAATGGAAACATAAATCTCAAAAAAGTATTAGAAAGATTAGAAGGGTCGTGTGAACAAGGATGTATAAAAATCTATGTAGGCGGAAACCGTCTATCCGGAGAACAATATCACAGAGGATTTGAGTGGGTTGATTACAGGCTTGTTCACAGATTGGTATCATGGAGATAAGTACGAAGGAAAGGTGAACAGTTCTTGAAAAATGAAACAAGAAATGATTTATTTGCTCAAAATTTATTTCTCAACATAATTTTCTTGTAGCCCAATACCCTTCTTCCGAAATTTTTCGATCCCTTCCAAATAATACGATTTCGGCATTCCTTCTAAATATGCGTTTGTTTCAGCGAAGACCTCATCGTTGGAGCCAAATCTCCTTCCGCCGAACCGAGTTTGGAAATGGATAAAATCGCAAGGGGCCAAATCTGAAGAATATGGTGGATGACGAACCAATTCGTAGCGCAACACATGCAATTTTGCAATTGTGACTGTGATTATTACATTTTTGATCATTCCAGGATCAGTTGTTACTTGAATCAGTACTAAAACAAATTCGACGTTTACATGATGAAGCTCGGCCTTCATGTAACGAATCGTATTAATCAAGAAAGAATTCTGTAAATTACTGTGTAAATTATATATTATAGATCGTCAAGATCAAGAGACGGACTGAATCAATATTTAATGACAGTTTTCCAGGAAGAGACGAGGCAATGCTGTAGGTTTATGTGAAGCTTCGCAATTATCACTTGTCGAGTCACACTATGTACATTTATTATACACGGTTATTATACAGCAGTTAGCGAATTTACGGTACGATACTCTCTTCCTAGAATGCACCACTTCGTGCTATCACTCATTTTTATATCACTTTTCTCGGTAAGCGGGATATTAACTTTATTAAAAGCTCCACACTCGTGACTAATCGAGTTAATGTAATTAATAAAGATGGGAACGACGGTCTCATCCAACTTCGACTGTGACTATTACAAAAACTTCTCGATTCTTTTTTTTTCATTATTATTGCATTTGGGAGAATTGAAATTTATGCAGATCCGGATTAGATCAAATAGTAGGATATTGATTATATCTAGACGTCAAGAAAACTTACATTGTTTGCCTATTTCCTCTTTGAAGATATAGCTTCATGATAAATTATATTTCATAGGAATGATCAATCCCAGACTATCATACAGGAGAAAGTCCTTATCAAATATCTCGTATAAGTGTAGTTCCGGATTCTTAACTCAGTCCAGATTAGGACCCTTCTACCCCCTCTATAGGGGGCACATCTTCAACGTGTTTCTACCGGTTCAGTAACCCTAGGTGTTGAACAAACGAGAGAACAGTATTCCGGGGGTTTCCCTGATGCTGGCCATGCTCAGCCAATTCGCTCTATAGTACAAGGCCTACCGTGACATCACAAATGCAGCTAGTCATCCGTGTAGTGATTTTATCAATTTCAAATCGTTTGTCCAGCATTCCGAAAGGCATTCTATTAAAAGTGAAGAGACCAAACGGGGTTCTGATTGCAGTTTCATAAGCATCTTCCGGTGCTACCGGTATTTGATGGTATGCACGAATGATATCTAATTTTGAAAAAAATGGTGCAATTGTCTGAATTCATGTAAAAATTTTGGAAGTTAGGAACTGGCTATCGGTCAGGAATTGAAACTGCATTTAAACGAGGTAATCACCACAAGGTCGACAATCTTTTGAGTCTCGTTTTGGAACCATGTGCAGTGGTAATGAGATTGGAGAAGAAGCTGATTGACAAATCCCCTGGGACACCGTAAATTGAAATTCCTCTTTTGCAGTTTTGAATTTAGAGGGATCTATTTTGGTTTAGAAAAAGGTGAAAGGCCTGAGGTAGAAATGTGATGCACTACATTATGTTTGACAGGAAGATTATAATTTGGACAGGGATTCGTTGTCTATTGAAAAAATTTTTGGAGTTGGTGATTCTATAGATTTGATTACGCAGTTAATTGATGAATTCGTTATTGAATCAATTAGTTTTTTGCTTTTTATATCAACTGTCAAATTGAATTTTGATAATTGGCTTGTCAACGGAAGCAATTATTCCTTATACATTTGAGAAGTTGAACCGAATCGAATAGATAAAATAACGGTCTTGAATTTTCAACTGAATGAGAATACACGATACTTAACTCGTTATGTTTAGAAAAATTGTTCATTGCTTTGCTGTTCAGTGTATCATTGTCACTCCATTTTGTATCCATTTTGTTCTACTTTTAAAATAATTGAGAAATTGTATATCTCCAAAGCGTTTGACCGAGTCTGAAATCAAAGCCGCTTTGGGAAACTTTTGACATATAGTTTGCCGCCTCAACTTTGTCGCTTACTATTCTCTGATACAATGGCTATCAACATTGGTGTTCCACAGGGATCTGTTTTGACACTAACTTTGTTACTGCTCCATATCAACGATCTGTCAATGTCGAGATTTGCCGAACTTCTTTCGACCAGTGAACTCTTTCCTTATGCCTATAACCTCCAAACCTTTAAGAAAAATTCGGATGCATTCCACCACTGGCACATACGATATTCTTCGAACATTATAGGTTTTCCTCTCGTGTAGTATGGAAAAAAAATCAACATTTATTAAGAATTATTACTAGTAACTTGTTTTGTAAGCCGTTCAGCAGAATTTTAGATTGTTCACTCCTCGTCATTATGCGATGAATTATGGAAAGTCAATTTATGAATCGAAGAATAAAGCATTATTCGTGACTAAATTCAGCTCATTTCGAGCAATTGGCCATAAACTTCCAAATCTCGCTGAAAGTAAGAGGAAATGAAGACCGATGAATACCCTCCCAGGTAGAAAATCGGAAAGGAATAAATAAAGAAACAGGGGTACCCTACAAGTCATTAAAACAATGTACAAGGGTAATATAATATCCATAATCAAAATTTCAACAGATAAATCCATTAGTGGTTACAATACCTTCTTGGAAAATGTCAGTTATTAAGAATTTCTTCTCAATGCTATCAGTTTTCGATCTGCTTCGCAGACTCACTTAAATTCTGATTTATAGACCATAACTTTTATGACAGCCGAGTGACAAACATGAACTATTAATTTTTGTCGACGCTGCGCCACAATTCATCGTGACATAAACATACTTCGAATTTATTACCGGGCGTTTAATTTAAACCAGTTTATGATGGTTATTTAACTATCCCTTGTTTTGTAATTATGATATGGGACTTTTATCGTATAGATATCGTGAGACAATCACAACAGTGCCAATATATGCAAGATCCAATAACTCTTTTTTTCGCCTCATTGTTTGAAAAATTGCACTTTTTGCATACTAATCATTCTATCATTATTTTCTTATTAATATCATCTGTTCTTTGACATTGAGCTTAATAAGGAGAATTTCCATGAATCATCTAATTTAAAACTAGAGCAGGCGCTGACAAATGTGTCAAAATGTGCCACAGTTTCGGGTATCCACAAGTCAGTGTCGGATTGAAAATTCATTTCCCAGATGCGAAGAATAAGTAATTCATAAAAAACCATAACTTATTCATTTTAAATATTTATTCGGATTCATTTTCATATTCGGGAAAGTTTGACATATATAGAACTATCATAAATAATTCAGTATGTATAATATCCTCTAGAAACCTAATATGTATCAACAGCAATATAAAAGACTGCTGCTACTAACTGATAATATGATATATAGATCTTGGTCTTGCATATGGGCCTTTGGTTTTTTTCTTGGGTCTTCGTCTTACTGCAAGACTTTAAAACTGCTGCGTAGATTTTTTTGGCCCGAGGAAAAGCCTAACATCGATTGAACGGGAGGTTCAAAAAAAGAAATGGTGATACGATCTGTTTTACACAATGGGTCAGATATTTCACTCTGTTGACCCCATATTTGAAATTTCCCCACATTGAGCAAATGCCATATAAAGTCTAGAGAGTTAAAATATTGGGGCTACTGTGTAAATATAAAACGCCTCCAATGTTCGATTAGATTTCAACACGTCAAACGTCAAAATTGATATTCTAAATGACATTTAACAGAACAAAGAGGATAGTGAGAATTTATTATTATTTGAATTAGCAGTTCAGATCTCATTGTAGACTATCAAACACCATTCGACAAGTATATCTCATGGGACGATCATGTGAGGTCCATTGCGAAAACCGCTCCACAAAAACCTGATTTTCCATCCCGTGGCGAGAGCTACTTAACATCTCAGCAGTTCCTCATAATCTACAAAGCACAAATTCGGTATACGCTGAAGCTCTTGAATGCTATCCAGAAGAGAGCTATTCGTCACTTACGAGTACATTCACCTCTCTAGAACCTCGAAAAGAGTGGGAGATCTCTCCCTTTTCTGTAGATATTTCCATGATCGATGTTTATCAGAAATCTCGTCTGTTATTCCAATAAGAGAGATTTCAGATAGACCGACTAGATGAGGTCAAACTAGTTACCCCTTCATTGTCAGCATCGAGACCTGTCGAATTTCTTCCTACCATACTTAATTTTTCTATCGAACAGCAAAATTGTGAAACAGTTTACCTAGGGAGATCTTTCCCTCAGCCTATAACTTCCAAACCTTCAATTCGAATTCGAATGCCTATCTCCTGTGTGTTCATACAGAATTTGTACGTACATAATATCATCTAGAGCTGTCGTGAAGCTCGTTTTGACAATTTAAACATTCATCAGCGAAACGTAACAATGACGCATCATTATGTGTCGACTCATTGACGAATTTTTTCCTCAAAATACTCTTCTCTCATTCATTTCCGATGCTCATGATCGAAATATAGATGGTTTCGTGATTATTTGGCAAGATTCACCAATTTTCCGACTATGTGTGCTATTAAACTCCAATTCAGATGGGCAATAATCGAATCGAACGTTATACTGTTCTCTACCATGTGCGAAAGCACCGTTTCGAACTTCTCATCATCAGAACGGCTCATCAGCTTTTCTTATTCAATATTTACAATATTATACCAATTCCGATGTGGATTTCTGTATAAAATTCTGATAAACCTGTTCCATTTTGGGTGGTTTAACACTAAGTATCGGATGTAAGATTCATTATTAATCTATTGATACCAACGTCAAACATACTGCTGAATCCTTCTAATGTAATAACACCCTACGATGTGTTTTATCAAAGCGAATTACTGAATAAGTTAATGCTCATAACATTGTTGCGATACGATCTGAATTATGCCCCCGTTTACATTGGGCCTTATACGATGTTATTATGTGTTATTATATATTCCGCCGGGTTTTATCTTAATCTACACGGCAAACATCCGTTAAATTGTTACGTAATAGAGGGATGATGGGGGAGAAAATAACCACTTATGATACGCTATTCAACAAGACGATACGTCAAAACGTATTTAGAGATCGGTATCAACTGTGTATGATATACTGTAATCATCAAGTCGGAAAAGGGTGAACTAAGTTAACAGTGTTAACATTGTATTATATCGTGTATTTAAATTCTACTTCAAGAATGCTTAGCACCATTCCGATTTTACAAATTCGAATGAAATATCAATGATAAGTGTGTATTATTATCATAAATGAGAAATAATAATGCTTATCCACTAAAAATACTCTCAAGTACTGAGAACCTTCAGGCTACCAAGTAGCCATCATCAGAGTATACTAAATTAGATATAGTAATATGCTCGTTTGAATACTGCTTGGAATTAATAAGGTATTTAAGAGATTACCCTCAACTGGAGATAATAACAATATAATAATGCTTATGGAGGTATAAGATTCACTGATATACAGTAATAAAGTTACATATACTACATAAATACCACCCTGCTAAGGACTCTAAGTATCTGTGCACAGGTCTGTAGAAGAAAATAAAAAGATGAAAAAATATTGAATGAATGAAAATTCACTCAACTGTCAAGTTAAAATGTTTCTTCTAGTTTGACCGACATAGCATTTGAGCATGACTCACAATCGATTTTGTAAATCCCGGATTTGTCGAAGTCAGAAAATGTATCAAAGGTGTTGCCTGAAGAGTTTTCAGCTTATTCTTACATCTATAAGGTGGTTGTATTGCAAATTTAGAAAAATATTATGGAATTTATTAAGTACTGAAGGATGATACATGATCCTTTTGAATTTCATTGAAGTATTTGAAGGTAACGGCTCCAATTAGATTAGTCGTTAAGAAATTAAATTATTGATCAAAGATTTGATGTAATCATTGTCCAACGCTATTTGCTGAAGTTTCTCAACTTCGTTGTTATAATTTTGCCGGCTCAAAGGGACACTCAATAATTTATGTACAAGTCTATTAAATGGAGCTATTCTATATCAAAATGGTGTAGCTTAATCTGCTGGGGTATATCTATTTGTTTGAGTGGATTTTCTGCATATGTCGAAATTCAAGTGATTACCACCTTTTATAATGCTAATATCAAGGCATTTGACTATGTTGTCCATGCTATACCTTCCGAAAAACTTGAAAAATATAAATTTGATATTGTTAGTGTCAATATTATTGAGTCGTTTGCAACAAATCGTCATCAAACAGTGTGTATGGATGGCAGATGGTCTGAAAAGGAATTACTTACGATCGGTGTACCCCAAGAATACGTATAGGGACCTTTATTATTTTTAATTTTTATTAATGACTTGTCGGAATACTTTCCATTCAAGTACACTGTACTATTTGCTGATGTGTCAATTCTGGAAAGGATCTAGGTTATGTGGAGGAACAGGGTAGAATAAGTATGAATAAAGCCCTGGAATGGTTTTCGGGAAATGGTCTTTGTCTGAATGAGAACAAAACGGTAAAAATACTCTTTTCCCAAAAGGCAACAAATAGTTTTGATAAACATACAAAAATTTTAGGTGTACATATAGATGATAGACTTACTTGGAATGTTCATGCAGATACATTTATGACAAAATTGAGTATAGGTATTTTTGTTTTGAGAACATTATCTCAGTTATATCTGTATGTATATGAATGTCTGAAGTATGCACATAATTGCAGAGATAAGTACTCCTTGAGTAAGGATTTTGATGATTACAATACTCGTAATAAGAGAAATATTTGTACAGATTTTCTTACACTTAAAAAAACTCACAACGACCCAAAATATTTAGCGTTTCAATATTTTAATAAGTTGCCCGATACTATTAGACAATTATCATTGAAAGAATTCAAGAACTCTGTTAAAATATTCTTTTAAATAATACTTTATACCACAGAGGATTTTTTTAAGATAAGTTTTTAAATTTCACAGTTTATTATACTACTGTTTTAAAATTTGAGATTGTGATCTTATGATGATTGTATGAGGACGTGTATAAACATATTATGTACATGACATGAATAAAATGATCTTAACTATCTATCTATACCAAACTTTTAGAATTTGTTTCAATTTTGATTTTAAGGAATTTTCAACTTCGCTTAGAAATAATATATCCGCTTGTTTGTTTCTAGTAATTCTTGTTAAAAGTGAAATAATTTTGCTCCATACATAAAGATGTAAGGATCACGTATTCTGTGCAGTTTCTGTCGGAGTTATTGATATTTGAAAGCCATTTCTTCAGAATGCTTATCGACTCAGAGATTGGGGTATTTGTAAATAGTGAAACAGCACGTTTCTATTTAAACTTGAAAAGTTTATTGCTTACTTCATAATTTTGTATTTTGATAATGGCACTCGATGTTGAAACTACAACAACGTTTTGATGTTATTATTAAAAGTGGTATAAAATCAAAGCATTTATTCTTTCATTTAATCATAATGATAAATTTCTACAGAGTATCGTCGATTTTTGTATAATATTATCACGTTAAGCATTTCGATCCTTATTATTATTCTCATTGTGAATTCTTTCAACTTGAATGTTGAATGTTGCAAAAATTATACACATTCAATTACAGTTTTCATTGATGATAATTTTCAACACGTCCCTCACAAACGTAGAATACTACCCTCTACTATAATCGAGAAAAGAAATTTTCCCCAGACGAAAATAACGTGTTTCCTTTTTGCCAGCCCATAAATATTCCAGAAGTAATCACTCTAGATTTGAAAATTCTCCAGTGTCCTTTCAAACTGCAAAAAAATTCAAATGTCCGTTCGAAATGGGAGAAAAAAACTTTTCGTAAGAGTGACAGAAACGGGACTGCCGTAGCGAATAAATCTGCAAAGGAAGATTGACATTGTCGGTGGCCCCCTCTGCGACCACATAAACCACGACTGGGGACGTTTCCGGATGTCAGCAGTAAATCAAAGGAGGCGCCAGGCTACTCACCTGGGATACATCAGATATCCATGAGAACTACCTGCGGAAGACTTACGTTCTATAGTAACTCTCTGAATTCAGTTTAGATTTATCGATATTTTGACAAATATGCATTATTCGAGACCGGTAAGAACGCAAAACAAGATTATGACGATTGTTTGGCTCCGTGACGCAAATTTCACCTTAAATTCTTCGTAATCCTTCGATAATTGTTTACATAAGCTGGTCTCATTGTGGAAACCTTGAGTAAAGAATTGTGAATCATACGCTTCTTCGTATATGATGAAAACTCTTATGATGTAGATAATTACCAAAACAAATTATCAAACAAAAAATATTATGTAAGACTCAATGGCTCGTATATTTATGTATAGCTGGGGCTATGAGGTATTGTTCTACGGATAGCAAAATACTGAAACTGACCTCTCCCATATAGCAATACAAAGTACTACTTGAAAGACTATAATCATAAGCATAAGCAATGAAGAAACTCAGGAAGGTATAACACTTTCATGGAAGGATGAATACTCTCTGAAAATGGGGAGTAATGGGTGACTCAGAGATGAATAGATAGATTTGTTTGTTCTATTTATAATATTAACATCAGTGACAAAAACGTCAAAAAAAATTAAGTAAAATACGTATAAATGTTATGAAACATGAAATACTATACAATCGGTGAATAAAATATAAAAGAGTTCACACTGTGGACTATAAATAAGAAATAATTACTCTTATATACTAAAAATACGGTGAGCCTCTCATCTACTAAGTAGCCATCATCAGGGTAAACTAAATCACAAATGAAAATGGACATATTTTTATTGCCGTCATAAACTAGGAGATGACAAGATTTCAGAATTTCGGTACGATGTTCTTTAAGTTAAAAGTAACCTTGGAATCGAATTCCTCATGAAAAAAATGTATAATAATTCAGTTAAGCCCGAATCGATGAGAACGACCAAATTCACAATTTTTCCATACTTACCCCTTTGAAAATTTGACAAAATTAGGGAATTCTGGAACTTTCAGTTAATCGTTGGATCTTATTCTATCGTGATCTTAGAAGATTGCCGGTACCAATTTGTGCAATTCCTCTGGAACATATTTTCATATAGCATTTCGAAGACGACTCACAATCGATTTTGTAAATCCCGGATTTGTCGAAGGTGTTGCCTCAACAGTTTTTCAGCTTGTTCTTACATCTATAAACTGGTTGTATTGCAAATTTAGAAAATAAATTATGGAATTTATTAATTATTGATGTGACACTATTGAACTATTTGAAGGTATTAGCTCTAATTTGACTGGTTGGTTGCGTTCCAATTTCCTTTTTTGTTTGGAAATCAAATTTCTGATCAAATATTCAACGTAACCATTATCCAACGCTTTTTGCTGAAGTTTCTCTCTCAACTTGGTTGTTATAATTTTGCTGGCTCAAAGGCACGTTCAATAATATATGATCTATGCTACGGAGATCGAATTAGAAGAAACATTCTAACTCGGTCTTCTGATGATGGTCGTGAGACCGAAACGTACGTAAAGATGAAAATAGTGTGTGTTAGTGTTACCTATTTCCCGGGAATTTGTATATAATTCATACCTGGCTCAAGAATCATTATTAATCAAATTTGTAGTAGCAGAAAATTGATATTTTTTCGCAATAAACAATCAGAGTCCTCAGAATAGAAATCTTCCACCGAGTTTTTGCTGATTCCTACGATGTCAAGCGTAGCGCAATCGTACTAATTGTTTGAATCTCCTGTCGGTTCGAGTTTAATAATGAATGAACGTTGAAACCAGGTCCGGTTAATGGATAAATGAACATAAAGAGCAACTATAATTCCTTGGAAACGTAAATGCTCGATTAATGACAGACGCAACGTCCAACAACATAGCGTACTAGACACCTAGTGCAGAACCATCCAAGTAGTAGAACAGAGAGTGCATAACTGACCTTCCTGGAAGTAAGCGCCGAAGGAAGCGACAATGACACCTGCATGCGACATATTGTTACGCCAGCTACGACCTCGTCTTCTCGTCTCGTCTCTCTCTCTCTCTCTTTTTTCTCCGTTCTCTGCTGCCCCACGTCTACCCGACCGTGAAATAACTTTCCTTTTTGATCTGTGCGTCTGCTTTTTTGTATTGAACTGTCCACTTGTGTTGTTCCGTTTTACATCTCTGCTTGGCAATTTCAGCGGAACTGTATTCAATCGAAAACTTCTAACAAAACGATGTTTATTCGGTAAAGCCGCCTTCGCTGCTTATTAACCGGACGTGCTTTCGATATCGGTTAATTTGGTTCGTCCCTTCCGAATCCGTATTTCAATCCAATCGAAACAATAATCGATCAAACCATTTCGGGAGAATATTATTTTAAATATCGCTTTCCACGATCATCGTGATTTTATTTTAGAGTGTTTTTCTGATGTAACTAGCGCATCCCTAACAATTTAATTTAATTTCAAACAAAGTATAATAGCATTTACATGTAAAAAGTTTATTCAATTAGTAACCATAGTTGATATCACTCTTCTCAGTTCGATTGAAATCAGTGAATGCGTTCCTGTGGTTTCCGTCATCAGTAAAATGTAACCTAATCACGATCCATTCTATTTTTGGATATCCATTAAGTTACCACGCACACACAAACACGCGCGCGAAAAAAATTGATCAATGAAAACGGGGGCGGACAAGTCCAGAGCACTTAGACCACTTGATTGGGTCCATTGTGCGCCCCTCCATGCAAGACTCAGTCCAACAGGCCTGAGGCATCGACGAAGGCTAGGTTTATGCATAAGCTGATGTGTCTTATGACCTCAGGCGGCATGTATACGCTGCCGAGGTGTTGTAGCCTAAGAGAAGCCAGTGCTGGACCTTCTACAAGGATATGAGAGGCAGTTCCGCATCTACCTTTGATGCTTATTCAGATGATAGTGTCCTGTGAGGAGTCCTGTCACCAGTTTTAAGTCCCTTCTGCTAACAGAGAGACTGAATTCCGAGCGTTTGGGGATGAGGAGGTTCGTCTGCCTCATACTGAGGACACTGCGTCAAACCGAGAGCCGCCGCTTATCTGGTAACTCTCTAAAGACTTGGAGCTCGGTGGTCGATGAGTACCGATTGCTGAGACCCATCCAAATGCTGAGCGAGCTTGTGTCTAAAGCCTAAAGTGGGCAATAAATTTGAAATAATCTCATAAACTATTATATTCATTCACCCTCGGACGAAAGTGTATATTTGAATTTCAGATGATAACCTGATTCGATCAAATGGGATTACTGACGAAACCGTAATTGTCGACTGAAACCCCAATATTCTTACCGAGATTGCCAATATCTCAATTGAGATATACGTTGGTACTAGGCTTCAATAGTATCAGCTACGAAGGAAAAGACATTTGTCCGATGATGTAACATTCAAAAATAATCCGTGCTTTCTCAAGAACCCGTCAATTGATTTTTAAGTTTATTTCATCATATCAGCAAATGAATTTTTGTCTAATCCTGTATTATTGCTAATGAAAATAAACGTAGTCATAATGTAGAATCAGTGGATAGGCAAAGTATAGTAGTATTAACAGAGAGACCTCAAAATAAATCAAGAATACAACTTACAAAATCAAATTGCTATTTGCTCTTGGAATATGATGATGATGAGAAAAATCGGTTGATTTGTTAATCAAAAGAAATTAAGATTGAATCACGAGGTTATTCCGTGTAGTGCCCACGGACCTTAAGAGCGTTAAGCGCGTTGTGCCTCTCCGTTATATAATTCGCGAAGAGACAACGTTTCATCGCACGAGTGATTACTGTCTAAACTTCTATATGCAAACTAAGCGAGATAACCGATGATGAAACATGGTTTGCGTCTTAATCTTATCAAACATTTACGACATCGTGCAATAGGCTGCGTCGGGACGCCAGTCACCACCACCACTCTAATGCAGATACCAGTTTGGTTAGTTAAGTGCCCATCTTCGTCTTATGATCTATCAAATATTCATAAGCAAGAGATTATGGAAGAATACGATCCTACTTTCCCTGAATAAATATTATCGTTTCTTGGATTCTGATTTATATTCGAACTGGGAGTTTGGATGTGTCTCGGTGCTGACGAAGAGGAATGGAAATAAGTAAAATCCTCTGCTTTAAAAATAATTAATTAATTTGTTGTCACTCATTGATGAACGTATTCTTAGACCGTAGTTATTGTCAAACTTCAATTAAATACAAATTACTACTTTGAATAGTATAATTGTCAATTTGGCTAAAATCGAGGGTCCAGTTCTGCTCATGTCATATTGAAATTTGGGAAATGGTGAATGTGCAAATTTTCAAAAATCTGAAACAAGATCATGATACAGATATTGTGACATCAAGTAAGATAAACGATTTCTTCATTCATCAATGTCCTGATTCAACCAAAAAAGACAACACTAATCTTCTGCAAATTGAAAATAATATCTACCTTATACCTACCTGGCTGTAGGATCTTGAACGTATACTAATTACTCCAAAAAATACTAATGCACGGTGTCATGATGGGATTCCAATAAAATTATTGAAGCATGTGGCAAAAGAAATCACATTTCCATTGACTCATATCATTAACAATTGTCTAAGTGAAGGCATATTTCCGAACTAACTAAAAATTGCCCAGATACTTCCAATTCATCAAACAGGTCCTCTGGAGACTATCTCTAACTATAGACCAATCGCATTGCTTCCGAATCTGAGTCAAATATTCGAAAGAATTATATATAATAGACTGATTATATTTTTAGAACGATTTGAAATAGTATCTGGAGCCCAACATGGATTTCGGAAAGGTAAATCTACAATAGGAGCAATATTTGAAACTTCGTGCTATATAATCAATTCACTAAATAATGACATGGCAACTTCACTGATATGCCTCGACTTAAGCAAGGCACTCGATAGTGTAGATCGTAACATTCTTTTAAATAAACTGAAAATGCTAAGTTTCAGAGGAATGGTATTTAATTTAATTCAATCATTATTACTAGATAGACCACATTATGTCATTTCTAAGACGGCGATTGGTGAGCAGATAAAGTCAGAGATGCAGAAAACTCATGAGGGTGTCCCTCAAGGCTCCATATTGAGTCCATTTCTCTTCATACTATATACAAATGACCTACCTGCATCACTGAAAGAATACCTGCAACAGTTTGCTGATGACAATTCAATAACGGTATCATCAGAGGATGCTATTCTAGAAAGGAAAATATTCCAAATTATCGATACTGCTGAAGACTGGTTTCACGAAAATAACTTAAGAATGAATAAAGATAAAACTCAGGTCCTCAAATTTGGATATACATCGACTATTAAGAGCACTTCGGCTGATACCGTTACTGATTTGGTGTCTGTGACACATACCACTTTTTTAGGTATAATTATTGATTCACGATTAGATTGGTATGAACAAGTGAATAAAGTAGTGAGAACGTTGTCAAGATCAGTCTTAGTGAATACTGAGGCAGCGTTAATTCGCTTATCATGCGTTTGTGCAGTCAGCATTGAGATATGGGATAATTTTTTGGGGTAATTCTAGTGACGTAGAGCGAATATTCCACACCCAAAGAAGATGCCTTAGAGGCATCTTCAACTTGTCTCAGAATGAGCTGACAAGTTAGAAAATGCAAATAAACCAAGTGATATTCAATAAAGTAATAGTATCTTCACTTCCCTAGATTAATATTTTCGTAACGTACGGCCATCATGTGCCGTAGTAAAGTTCACCCGTGTCCTGTACAGACATGTTTTTATCCGTTGTGATTTTGATATTGTCGAGTATGAAGTTAATAATAGTAACAAATTTAAAAAGTACATCGATGAATGTCACGGATTGAACGCGGAGAATAAATGGAGGTCGAAGACACGGCTAGAAACATTAACTAACTTTGGTGCTCGCTAATGGCAATTAAAAAAATAAATACCAATAAAGGAAAAAGTAGCTAATAGAGAAGAGCAATTAAAAATCTTTTTATAATTGAAATGAATTTAAAGTAGGCTTTAAACGGGCAATATCTATTCGAAGCGCAGTCTACCAGTCATGTATCAAAAGCCGACGGGATTATTGGAAACTAAATTATAAATTACCAGTCATCAAAGAAATGACAAGCTACTTTGGTGGACACGATTTGTGGCTACCGAGATACTACAATAAATAGAATTGCTTTTATTTATGTGTGTCTTCAACTTACCACACACGTTCTTTCAGTTAATACAATTGGACTGCATATTATCCTCTCCTACATATTGTCATACCCTTGACATATTCACACTTCTAAATGTATAGTAAAGATTCGTTTCTGAGCATCCATATCCTGAGTAAGTAATTCATTAAATTTCGGTTTTCTCTACAATTTATCTACGAGTTAGACAGTTAACGTAAATGCCACTATTTCATTCCCCCCTATGAGGAGGAGTGGGCTTCTTGAACTTTCTAGGTCTCTTTTAGGCGGTAACAAGGAGATGGATTCAGGAGACCAGCACCCACCTCACCTAGTATGTAATGCGAAGAATAGATTATGAATCGTCACGAAACCCTATGAAGAAATTTGAGGTTATAAATATTAGACTTAAAAGTAACAGATTGAAAATTAAGAATTCATCCGAATACGGGTTACACAGGGGAAGCGTTCTGTGAATATGTACATAAACAATTGAACATCAGAATGGGGGGTCTACGGTCGCGGGTTCTGCACTGAATCTATACGGCCATGATGCACTTAATTATAAGTGTGGTGGCCGGTAACGGAAACGGTTCCGTCCCGTGTAGCGCTGTCAAACTTCTTTCTATCAGACTTCATTATTCTATCAGATGGAGTTGGAGGTCTCGCCCTTCAAAGCCAGCTGGACAAAAGTGATCTGGCTTGAGGCAGAACTCACCAGGCATGAAGCAGGTTAGCTATTTATCGAAGAACCTGCGCCTAAAATGTCAAGGGAACTCATCTTCTTCAACATGGGGGATCTTAGGGAGATCACTGGAATCCTTGGGTCCTGCATATTATAGGGATCATGAAATACACCATATGTAGGGATAGAAAACCAAGTTCTTGTGAACTTCACCAAGAAGGCTTTGGTGCCAGAATCGGCCTAATCCTTTTGAGATATCCAATGCTACAGATAGAGATTCCCATGGTTTTCAATAGATTTCTGCCATACATGTTACGTAGACAAGCAGGCCTCCTGTTAATCTCTGCTGGAGAAAGCGATATGGCCGGTCATTCACGATTTTGGAGCTCTCTAGGTATTAAATGAGCTTGATGTTGATTGCTTTCTCCATTATTTTAGAGATTATAGATAATAATGCAATGAGTCTGTAATTAATAAGAAGAGTTTTCTTCCCTTTTTTTGGAATTGTTGGTCTCTAGCTGTCTTCCAGCTGGAAGGAAACACAATTGTATCACAACACTGTGGAATGTTCAAAGTTGGAATGTATCAACTACAACTGAATCTGAAAGTATGACCTCAAATATTATAAATCAATCTGAATGTGGTGCACATTAGGAGAAGGGGTAGGCAATTGCTTGGGCTTTACAAAATTGATTTGGACATTCAATATCATGGTACTATTGTTTTTTGAATGGTTTAAAATCTCTATGGATTCTAGAATATTGAGCTTATGTACTTCTTCTTGGATATGTAAAATATCGGGATACTAGGGGGAATTGTTATCATGTCCCAATAGGTGACTCGCATAATTAGAGTACTCTTTATTGAGCTCGTAACTTCTCCAATGTTCATGGAACCTTGCACTGAAAGACTGAAACTACGTCCAGTTTGTCCTATGTACAAGATATTAAAGTCATCA
This sequence comes from Endomychus coccineus, assembly GCA_958510875.1. NCBI lineage: Eukaryota > Metazoa > Arthropoda > Insecta > Coleoptera > Endomychidae > Endomychus > Endomychus coccineus. The sequence continues at coordinate 2,300,450 of OY294069.1, read as the reverse complement.
CAGCTCAGTCTGTAAAATCCAGATTTCTTCAATTTATCTTTCTTAGATTTTGAATTATTAATATAGAAGCTTAGATTATTTTTTATTTAAAGGCGACGTTTTTATTCTGGTTTTTAAGAAATTTAAATAATTCTTGAGGAAATCAAAACAATGTGTCATGAGCTGATACTTATTGATTTTGTCATTGTAAAATGCGAAATTCAATATCTGATCATATCACATTATACTATAATACTTTATCTACAAAATTGTGAAAATGTGAACACGCTGCAGAGAGCATAGACTTCTTAGTATTAAGATCAAGCAGAATGCGCCTAATTGTGCGCTGACTTATGACAATTTCAGGCAAATGCCTATCGATGACAGCAATATTAGAAGGTTCCAAAGTGGAATTTGCTGCAAGCATTCCAGCAAAAAAGCTTTTTTGTGGTGTAGTAGTCAGTGTGCCATCGTCTTTAATTGGGGGAGGGAAGGAGCTGGAAGTGAAATGTCTACCAATTGCTTTGGCGAAAATCCAAAATGAACGGGAGCCATTCGGGAATTCGATAACCTTTGATCTTATTTTCGCATCATATGCCTCTTTCGAAGCGTTTATTGTTTCATTGCATACTCACTGATCTACCTGAAAGTCACTTAGTTACTGAACAATAATTTGAAACTAATAGCTAGTTAGTAAAATACATATATTATGAGGAGATTGTGATGGTTTACAGTCATTTATCTCATTCTAGTGACTTTGTATTTCCTGGTAATTCGTTGGACTATCGGAATCTTCTGAAATTCTGGTTCATAGATTATTCGAAATATATGCTTGGAGACCATATGCGCCAGGTATCGTAAGGCTCAGTCTTATAACCGTTTTGTGTTGTGAATCTTTCAAGACTGAAGACCTAGTACTTACCAATTACTGTTCTGACTCATCTTATCTTGGTTATCTGAGTGTAAAAGGTTCTTGTACAACCATTTTCTAATCAGATGAGATTATTTATCGATGAGGCATGGTACATAATACAAATATGCGATCGGTATTGCAAGAAAACCCGGCATGAGAACTTGCTCAAAGGAGGCATATGCTGGGCAGTTATAAATACTGGATCATAGTCGGTGAAGTCCATAGCCACCCACGACGCGCGACGGCCGGCCTCGTTCCAACCAGACCCATTTTCAGTGTTACAGCGAATTTTTTGCGGAAACTCGCTGCCGAGCGGCTCTCGTCAATCCCGCAATCGGTCGTCACCATCGCGACGTGCCCACCGCCTTAAACATGTGCTAAAAACCATGCGGCCTCGACCACGACTCTGTGACTGACAAGCGAAGAGCCTACTAAGACTTCCTAATCGTTCAACTCGCGTGTCAGTTACACGAAATCTACTTATCGCAATTGTTTTCTCCATAAAATACCCACACACCAACGCCGATCCTTAAAGATTATTTCATATAATAATTGATATACGTTATTATCCAGGCATAGCTTCACGAGATAAAAAACATACAAGCTTCTGTTTTATAAATTCAGGAAATTCATCCGAATGCAAATTTAAACAATAGTAAACCGATAAAAATGACAGTGATGAGGTCTTTTCTGGTTTAGATCGATCAATAACTACAAACTAATAGTTCTAGACAGCTTTTCCAATCATCATATATAGTCGAGGAAATGAATCACTAAAATAGGTCCAACCTTCCAATACTGGCGCAGTTGGAAGGATTGATATGCGGTTTTCTGCATTCGATTTGGAAGGTTATTTAGAAATGTTGTTTCCTGAGAAAAAAAATTATTGCATTTCTACAGCCAACATTTTTCTGAGTGAACTTTTCGAGGTGAATATAAAAAACGGACTCGAATTGGTTTCTCGAGGGTTTTGAGGTCGCTGATCACGAAATGATGTTCAAAAAAATTCCCTGAGGTCCCCTTGGACCATTTCCGGGATATACGGGGGTCCTGGGGCCCTAAAATCGATTAATTTCATTGTAATTAATGCTTGTCAACTGGTCGAGTGAGGTTATAAAGGTCGCTTCCGACATGCAAAAACTTCCATGCAATACCTGGGGATACCCGGAGACCGGATATCTACGTCATGTTCTAGGAATTCATTAATTTTTCTTCAGAACATCCAACATATTCCGACTCTCGGGGGTTTTCGGAGTCGCCGATCACATTTATGACGCTCGAAAAGTTCCACAAATTATCTAAGGGTGTTTCCGGGTCTCTGGGACCCTGCATATCTACGTCATCTTCTAGTAATTCGTTAATTTTTCTTCATAATATGAAACAAGTTCTAGCTCTCGGGGGTTTTCGGTGTCGCTGCTCACGATTATGACACTCAAAAAGTTCGTGATCCTAAGAACGCAAACTAAGACTTTCTTTCTTATTGATATATTTTATAACTGACTAAAAATAATTATTGCTTTTTGAAAATAATAAATAATAAATTTATATTTAAAAAATCAGATATATAAATGCGCAGTTTTTGCATGTCTTAATAATTTTACTTGCACCATATTTTATTTCATGAATTCAACGTTTTATTGATTTATCAAATTTGCGAAAATGCGAAAATTCCCGAAGGTTCATGTAACTGATGGAACTTGTTCTAACTAATTTCAGAAGGTTCTGGATACCAATCCCGGGTGTATTAATAACGTTGAATCTGATTTTATTGTGTATTCATTTAAGGGATGGCCAAAATTCAGGATTTTGGAACGCTGCAACATGTTTACTCAGCGTCTGAGGCGAAAACTAATGATAGTATCGAATTTCTCATCTATGAGAGTGTATTGTGACGGCGTTATATCGGAATCGATGAGATCGACCGATTTCATTATTTTTTCATACTTACCCCTTATTATGAAATTGGGGAAAATGCGAAAATTTCTAGAGGCTTATGTAACTGATGGAATTTATTCTATGGTATCTTAGAAGGTTGTGAATACCAATTTCGGGTGCATTAATCGAGTTGAAAGTGATTTTTATTCCTCTAAGTGATGGTGAATTTAAAGGTTTTCGGGATGCTGCGACCCTAATAAAGTTTTTGGAAAATGGGAAAATTGGAATTGATTCATGTAACGGATCGAACTCCTTCTATGCGATCTCAGAAGGTAGTAGATACCAATTTTGGTTGCATTCATGATGTTAAAAGTGAGGGGAAATTTAATGGTAGAATCGAATTCCTCTGAATTAATTCCTTTGTATCTCGTTCGATCCTCCTTGTAACCTTCATTAGTTTATTCGTTCTTGATCTTGCTATAGTTGGTAAATCATCCCAAAGGATGTGTATTCATAGGTTATCTGGGTTACAAATAATCCCTTCGTTATTTATTGTACTATTTCTCATAATTACTTCCAGCATCAAATGGATGTTCAAACTCTTACAATTCATCTCACTTAGGTCTTAACAAGTGAAAACTTGATGGACCTACCCTGAACTGGAAGGTCTTAATAAATGTTCCACTAAACATTGGCATGAGTCAAAAAAATTCAACGCTCTTAGTGTATTGTTCTATAACTAAGTTGAATTTTCGAATTTATGGATCAATCGGTATATTTTCTGCACGGAAATTTTTGTAACCGCGAAAAATTATCGACCATAGATTAATAAGATATCTTACAAAACATTTCTTCGAAGTAATGAAGAAAAATACGAACACTAATTCCTCTATATTCATAAAATAAAGTGGAATTTAGAAAAGACGTCGTCTGTTGAACAAAGCATAATTTAATATTACAAAGTATAAAATATCGGTGAATACTAAATCAGGCGTGAAGTGTTAATCTTTACAATCGCTGACAAGTCAGAGACAAGAACAGGATACACACCATTTATTAACTTTTATAAATCGCTCGTTAAATGAGAATTCATTATAAAAATCAGTCTTTTCGAGCGTATCATAATAATATCAGAAAAGAAAAAGAAGAATTTGACAACAAAGCGATATTTGTGTTAGATTATCGTCATTGAATTGTTATAGAATTACACCCCGTTCTGGGAACCGTTGAGTGTCAGACTTAATTTGGGAGAATCAAGCGAAGAATATAATAACTAATAATCATTTTATTCTCGAAAAATCATTAACTGTGAAACAATGGTACATGAACAAGAATAATGAGTCAACTTTTTGAGGATATTATGAAGCCTTTTGCATTCTTACATCGATGATAACAAAATTGACATAAATTTTCATCATAATATGGGGATAAAATAACAATAAACAACTAAATTCTGAAATGTGACGATATTACTACAAAACGAAAGACTTAAGCGCTAGTGCTAGTGCAAATTATTTAAATAATGAATGAAAGAATTGTCTTTGTGTTCCATTAAAGCACGTTAATGCTCAATATATGAGGTTCTCAGTACTTTATTATTATTTTTATTGGATAAGGGTGATTATTTATTATCAACAGTGTTGAGTTATATCCAGAGTATGAACTCTCCATAGTTTATCATATAATTACATATACGAATCTATTTGTTGGACGTGTGTTAGCTCTTACGACGATTACGAAATTTATCGGATAATTTCTATAAAAAAAACGGCGTACAACACACTGGGGATACATCAAAATACAATACAATTAAAAAGCTTCATAACATTTCAAGGGAATAGTGTCACGTATTTTGAATCTAACGATTGGAATTCTTACGGCATAGTAAGTAAAAACGAATCGAACATTTTCTTAATTAAACTTGTAATTGTAAATCGTTCTAAGTTGAAATAAACGATGGAAATTAAAAATAACCCGACAAACATGGTCCGTAAGATACGAACCGGGTATCTTGACTGAACTTTATAACTTCGGTGCATGACTTGCCTTAATACGACCATTGATGTGACAATTAATTTGTTTGTTCTCTCTACTTGTCTTATTAACGCAAGTTTTGTCCTGAAATTCCTCATCGAATACGCAACATTCTCGACGGGGGGACGTCTGCGACAGGAAATTTAAAAATAAATTATAAATATACGCTTATAAGACTTAGTAATGAACATGAATGTGCTACAAAAATCTACTTGGATAGTAAACTGGGGGTTCATAATGGCTACCTGACTCCACAGCTCTGGAAACATTGAAGAGAAATAAGAAAATCAAACTGATAAGGCCCTTCAGCTACCAAGTAGCCATCTACCAAATTAGAAAACAGAGTGAGCCTGCTTAATAGGGTGGCCCTTATCTGGGTCGAAAAATAGATTTTGATCGACGCCCTCTAAAAAGCTTCTAAATATTAAAAAAAAAAGGGTAAACATAACCTCCCGGGCGTTTATTTCAATGTTAAGCCGTGCCCCACTTCCCTTTTGTATTATCTCATTGCCCTTTTTTGCTAAAAATCAGGATACATTGATTTCAACGCGGCTGTCTGCAATTATTAGGTTGGATTTGGTCCAAAACCATTCGGAACTACACACAAATGCTTCCTACAACATTGAAGACCTTTACTCAAACGTGGAACTATGCCCCGAATATTTTTTGCGCTGTTAAAAATCTGTTTTCCCCTAAAGATTGTAATAAATTCACTCAAACTGGGTCTCATGTTTTTTATCTGGGTTTGATTTGATTGAAAACTAATCAAACTGATTAAGACATGATTGATATAACATTAAAAGACCTTTGCTTCAACATGAAACGGTGCCCCACTTCACTCTTTGTGTGCTTTTCAAAAAAAGCAAATAAAAATCAGAAAAGTGATGTGGAGCGCGGTTTAACGTCTATAAAAAGGTCTTATTAACATTTGTTAATTATTTTGGTTAATTTTCAATTCGGCGTCCTTTGTGGTCTGACTATCACAACGAAAATCAGTAAACCACTTGTGAATCATTTCATTGGATGGTGAAGCATATAAAGCTTTTTCCACGCAAGAAAGAATGTTTAATCAAGACGCGAAATTCACTTTTCTCCAAGTTAACAATAATCTTCCAGGTAGCTTGTTTTCGATGGATGTCAAAACAGTAAACAATTTGTTTTCGAGTCATTAAGAAGTAGTTGACTTATATAAAACCAGTCCTTGTGCTGCTTCCATAAGGGCCTACCTGTCTGTTTGATATCATCCAAGGATGAACTTTTCACAAGCATAATAGTGTCGTCTGCATAATTCCCTAACTCAGTATTTGTGCCAAGTGACACATTATAAATGTCGTTGATGGATATTATGAATAGAAGGGAACCAAGGAAGTTACCTTGTGGAACTACAAAGTTTGTTACAAGCACATCAAACTCAAATATTTCACCCCTGTCTTTAGTTATAACTTTTTGTTTTCTGTTTTCTGATAGGTAGGTTTCAATCCAATTCAGACCCCTAATCACAATTGTTGATAACTTAGCAAGTAGAAAAACAATACCAAGTGAATCAAATGCCTTAGACAAGTCAAGAAAATCACCACATACAATTTCCTTATCATCTAATGCATGAATTATATAGTTTACAAAATTAAACAAGGCGATGTTCATATAGACCTACCTCTTATAAGCTCATGTTGAGAACGATTGATAATGACAATTTAATTCATGCACTAAAAATGCCATATGTCGCGGTGTTTGGTCATTATGACAGCGAAAAAAGTTTGCCCTAACTTTTCCAGCGACAAAACGGAACCTAACTTTTGAAAGCATGACAACCAGCATTGTAAAAAAATTTTTGATGACGTTATGTCAGTTTTTCTCAAACTTGCGTTGTCAGAAAAGTATCTTATTTGTGGAAATGTCGCGATTTGGACAGTCTTCGAGTGGAGAAATTGAAGAAGCCATCAATAATAATGTCCTCGCAATACTGTGAATTCAACTAAGTCAATTTGGCGACAATTTGCGATGTTTTGTTTGGAAAAAAAACATGAACTCATTGCAGAAACTTCCACTGAAGAGTTAGCTTCTATTTTATGTGACTGGACATTCAACATGAAGAAGAACAATGGAGAAGACTATAAAGAGAGTGCAGTCAAAACGATTTGGAACACTTCAGCAAAAATGTTACAAGAGAAGTACTTCAAAGAATATAAAAGAATTTTTAATCCATTCACGGACATACAGTTTAAGAAAGCGAGAAATGCACGCGACACAAAACGCAAAATTTTGCAAGCAATCCCAGAAAAAAAGGAAGGTGAGTTCTAAGGCTCTCACAAAACAAGAAATTTTTGAAATGGCACTATTCTGGAGTGAAGAAGAACCTGTAGGCCTTCAAAGAAAATTGTATCATATTGCTGCCTATGAATTGGCTTGGAGAGGTGGAGAAGCAGCAAATTGTAAGGTATTCTATTTTAAAATCGAGACAGACAACCGTAGACAGCACAAGGTGTAAATCAGAAGTTGGCCGACAGTAAATGGTTGGTAGCAAACACTGAAGAAGATTGTGTATGTCCAGTACAATTGTTTAAACAAATTATGGGAAGACGGGGGAACCATATCACATGTGGAAATTTTTTTTTAACTCCAAATCTTTTTTTAACTCCAAATCTAACTTTAATTGGCAAAAAACAAATTCGAAAGGATGGTATAAGAATTCTCCTATTGGGATAAATGAAATATCTAAATGGACCAAATCCTCGGCGAAAAATATTGGACTTGATGTCAAGCGGGTGAAAATTACGAACCATTCTAATCGAGCTGCCGCCGTAACTGAATTGTCCAGGAGTGGTATAGGTGAACAAAAACTTGTGAAAATTACGGGACATAGCAACCCATCGTCATTAAAACCGTACCTTCAGTTAGATGGAGAACATCATAAAAAAATCATTGGTTCCATTCGTACTACCGTCCAGGAAACAGTTACAACCACCGCTCAAAATACTAGCATGCAGCAAACTATTAACAAAAGACAAGAAAGTCCTGAAAATCAAGCTTTTTTTAATAATTGTGTTTTTAACAATTGTATTTTTCCGTTAAATTGAATAAACTAATTTACATCTTATTTTTTAATTTATTGGTTCACGTATTCATTAAATTGTCTTACCGAATTACACTCTAGCTTTTTTTTTGTCGAAGTAAACTTGACATTTATAATTCGAATTTTGTTTCCATTAGGCAATTCAACACAAAAAACTGCCAAAAAAATTACTCGTCCTGCGGACAAAATTCTCATTAATACATGTCAAGTTTACTTCGACAAAAAAAAGCTCTCGTGTAATTATAAGTGAAAAGATGTTATCCTTCACCATTTAAGCTGTTCAGTTTCATTCTGTTGCTGATCTTTTGGTTTAGGTATATGGTAGCATTATTGCTTTCAGTTTCTCCTCCAATTTTAAATAATTTTATAACATTCTAGCAACACACGTACACGTGCACCAGTGTTTATTCAGTATGAACTGAAAATTGAACATGCTAGTGCAATGGCAAGCTATTGTAATACGATGATATTAACACTCTTCCACCCTTCTACCCTGGGAAATTTCAAATTACCAAATTTTCACCCGAAATATACACAGAGGAGTAATAAAGAATTGATTTGCAAGTCAAAATAAATCTTTACACGGTACATAACGTGACCAATATGATATGAATCGGATCGATGTCTTTTTTTTTCTCATCGTTTCAAGTATCTTCTTATAGCTTGCTGTCTGCTCTACCAGTAGCGAGGAGGTGTTCAAATATCCATTATAAGATATAATATACTAGTCATCCGAGCTTACATCCTGCCATTGACGATATTGTTCGGTTTAATTCCGATCTAGAGTGAAATTAGCCATGCCTGAAGGCAATAACTGCGTGAATGGAACCTTTTTATGGTCAGGGTTTCTGTTATTTGTCAGCTACGTTGAAATTTTTAATTCTCTAATTATTCGAGTTTTGTTCGAATAAACACTCCGTAAAGGGGAAGAACAAATGCAGGAAACACTGACGGGCATCATAGATAACAATTTTCATGGAAATTATAGTGATAAATGACAACTGCGCTCCGATGGATCTAGTTGTCGAATTCATGTGAGAAAGTCTCTTTTTTGTAAATATTGCATTTGCATGTTCTTAACATTTGTAATTTTCATACAATATTGTGTTTATTCTTCCATTTCTTTCTTATTCCTATCTCACTATAGACCTTTCAGTATTCTTCTGCAGTTATTTTGATTTCAGTTAACAAGACCGAAATGCGTATAAAGTCCGGAACTGGCGGAAATCGATGCAAATTCCAACATAACAAATCGAACTTGTCTTCGGAATTATTAATGAATCAGCGTATGGGTAATATCGGCCGAAGACCCCGTGGGGGTGCCGGAGAGAGACCTTAATCGGCACGACATGCGGTCGGGTACCCGGACTTTATTGGGTGTTTTCTCGTTTGTTTTCCTCGTAAATCAGATGCATCACAACGTCCGGCGGCAGGCATCCGTATTGGAGGCACCCCGCGAAGTGCCCTCGCCCCCTCGACACCCGGGATTGACAATTTCTATTGCCCCGGTACAAATTAGCGGATTATTAGTTCCTGTGATCAATGATACGGTGTTAATTCACAGAGTCCACGTTATACTGCCGGCATACAACAGTGCCTCCGAACCAATTTGGAGCTCCAATAAAACTGCCAAAGTTAAGCCTCGTCGATGTTGTTAAGTGACGTGAATTATCTCGACACCCCCGCAGCGTTACGTCCCACCTACAGGCACCCTATGATCGGCTCTGATACGTGCCTTGACACGTTTTGTACGAAATAAGAATTTAAATTAAAATCATTACTTATCTTGGATACAATATACAATCGCCCTTTCAAACTGAAACTACAAACAAGCAATCCACTTTCCCATTTCTTGGCCAATATTTTTCCAAGCGAACTTGAAATTTCCTCAAAATTTAACTATCCAAAGTTGAATTAGGATACAATAATTAATTAAAATAGCTCTATTCAATTCGTTAACAGATTATTAGACGTCCTTTTGAGTCAGAAAAAGTATAACAAAGAAGATGAGAAACTTCAGGAAATAGCGACGGACAATTGTTACGACACATCATTGATCAATAAGTTAATTTATGAGCAGAAGCGGTGAATGAAACGCATTCAATTAACCAAATAAGACCCACTACTTCCAAATAATTTAATGAAATCCAAAAGTTTCACTTTTTATCCTTCAATAATTAATAGATTACATAATTGATCTTCTAAATTTGCACTTAAATCCGTTCTTATATGCACGAACAAGTTGAAAAGCTTCGACAAATGTGGAATTTGCAACATTTATTGTGAGTTCAGAATATTATGTTGGTCAAACAACAAAGAATATTCTAATTTGTTATAAAAAAAACATTTTGCCCATCATGTAAAGAATAATAATAGTGAAAAATCACCAATCATTCAACCAAGTTTTTTTATAGGCGATTTCCATACTATCTTGAGAAATTATCTATTCATTCACCAGTGAATCACTAACCTGGGTTTTCGCCAATAAATTTGTCTTCATTATCAGCATGGAGTATGATTTATCTGAAAAAATAAATTTGAATTTAATATTATTATGAAATTTCACCAATACACACAATATATAGATGATAAAATCTAATAATAAAATCAAACAGTATGTCACCTAGTTTTTACCATCAGTTTTAAGTTTTTACTGTTGTTCTTTGTTGCTTTTCGCCATATACAACCATGAAAAATGCAGGTGCCAAATAAAGCATTTCCTTCTTCCCAAAAGGAACAAAGACCCACTTCGGAAAGTTCCACAAGCCCTTCTCAAGGATCATCTCTTTCCCAATAATGACTTTTCTCCAATATATACTGCTTAATGACATACGTCATCAATCAAATAGTTCTTTTTCATTTAATTGCCCCCATGAGAAGTTCAAAGTAGTATGTTGTACAAAAAAATAAAATGCAATAATTGCATTTATTTATTAAAGCCTTTCAATATTTCATAATTTTTTTTTCATATTTTAAGACCTAAAATACACTTGTTGAGGAGTGTTACGAGTGCGTGCATGGCTACGATCCCAGTATAATACAAGTATGATGATGTATCCTTAATAACATATTATACAAGTAGAGTTTTACGTTACGTTACACTCGAGAGTCTTATGAGTTGGAGGGCGCCAGACGAATTATATTGCTTTACAAGATAGACAAGTAAAACGCTAATTAATATTTTGAGGGTTGGGCCTGGTCATTGTCGCCAACATAAAGACATTTTCGTAAGGACGGCAATAATGGAATTGACAGATATTTATCTTCGCTTCGTACTAGTAGTGACATTGTTTCGCCGGTAAAGAAGGGAGTTATATGGACAGTCAGTGGCCGTAGTCGGCCGGTGTGACAATTCATTTCTTCATATTAATAGTTACTTTGTATCATTGGAGTGCAGCTTTATGTTACTGTATTTTATGTATTTCGGACTCTTGATACTTATTGTTACAACCCTGTATATTTGTTACTCTGTTAGGTAAGTACTACGTAAAATAAATGTGTACCTATCAAGCGTTTGTTTATCTAACAACGAACCATCGTCAGTCGGGGAGAACGAGTAGTTCTGCTTTTGGGTACGAACAGAACAGTCATGTTAGTGATGTTATCGTACAGTAATTTCAGAATATTACTCATGCTTGCCACAAATGCTTCAAGTCAAATGAATCAACCGAATTTATCATCTAACTAGGGATAAATAAGGTACATCTTTGTCGAATCTGAGTTTTATATTCAATATACCGGCCTCTTAAACTCAACCTATTCACTTATTCAAATTAATATTGAATAACCAATATGATATGCGTAAAGATCCAAATTTTCCCAGAATAAAGGGATTGTTTTCTCAACATTCTACAATAAAATACACTCCAAGTACGAACATATTCGTTGAGTATACTATATCGTACATAATCGCATATAAACGGCTGCAGAATACCTTAATTGGATGTTTCAATACGCAGGCATCGAGCATCATCAGAATGAATAAATCAATGCATCGTGTACAGACCGAGATGAGTGGTCGACGATATAGACTTGTAGTCTAGATGGCGCTACCGTCTCCTCCTTATCGCACCATCTCTCAACTAATACATGCACCATTTAAATTGGCTCTTTGTTTTCATTACGAATCTCCGTCTCGCTCTCCACATCGCCACCCCCCCGTTCGACACTTTACGCCCGGTACAATGCGCGATACAGTTCGCGGAACTTTACAATTAAAAATGTTGCCTACTAAAATTTAACAGTTTCTCGGTACGATGTGACAAACTTTTTCGGCTCATTCTTATTGAGGGCCACTGCAAATAATTAATTAAATTTCTCTGCGAGCGAACGGAATGCTTATATGCTTTTTGCACAATAAATCAGGTGCCAATGCAGACGGCTATGAGAGTCATGGATCCCGCACGGGCCGTTCTCAAGCAAACTACAGACACGGACTTGTACAGCATGTGTATATTATTGATGATAATCCAACATGAATTATAGAGACAGTGACAATTATGTTGCATGGAAGATATTATGATAACTTATTCGGAATTGTTATCATCAATTAGATTATTGATCAGAAACTCAAGAATGCAGTATCAAAAGCAGTTTTAGCTTGCCCTGAAGATACCACCATATTCTGCGAAACGTCGATACAGCCTGGAGAAATACATTAGCAAACCAATATTGTTCAAGGACCCTGCAGGTGCATAATGATTAAATAAATAGATTACGCTTATGTAAACCGTCAGGAGAGACATTTGCGCCAAATAAAGTATGATAAGCTTTTGAAACAGTGGCGTAGATAACGCCACCGCAACTCCTGTGGTGCGGGGGGGCGTATGAGAAAATCAAATCGTTAATTTCGAATATCAAATCCTTGATATATTAATTACGTGTAAATAACAAATTACATTTTGATTATTTTTAGTTAAAATTCAAAGTATATTCGTTATTTTCCTTTTCATTCTTTTTTTCTATAAAAGGGAAGGGGCGCAAAGAGTTTTCATTTATGGGGGGTGGAGCGTGAGTCAGCTACGCTACTGTATTGGAACCCTTTACAGTGATGAAGTCTCGCTATCTTCCCTTCCTGCGACTCTAGAACGTCTCTTCGAACATACTCTTTGAAATGCTCACCAATAGTTCTAGGTCTATTATTAGAAGTTCCTTGGGCCCTACTTTTGCAAGCTCATCGGCTATTTCGTTTCCCCTTATTCCACAGTGGTTGGGGACCCAAAATAGGGTGAGTCTGCTTTCGTTCTCGCTAAAGTTGTTTAGCCTGATAAAGCAATTCCACATGAACTTTGGTGATATGTACACGGTTCCCAATGCAGAAAAATTTTCTTTGCTGTCTGTGCATGTACTCATGAGGTTTTGCGTTTTTTCTCCAAGCACTGCTTAGGCATTGCGCAAAATTTGTGGAATAGTGGTCGCTTACATTATATCCGGGATCCCCCATCCTTGGTTTGCGGTTCCAAGCAGATTCCACCATTACTTGCTAGGGCTGATTGGATGCTATTGTTAGGCCAATCCTCTTTGGAGGGTAGACTTATACGATACTCCTGATCAAAAATGTATCTTGATGACATCCCATCTATTTTCATTGGATACACGGGTGTGTTTTTCCACTAATTGGTATCAAAGTGTGGCTAACCTCAGCCTTTCACAGTCCTGTTGACATTAGTCTATGGACAGCTCCTGTTGCCTCTCATTCTATACTCAGATGGAATGGTTCCACCTTCAATAAAGCGCCTAGGATGAGCTTTCTCAGATTCTGTAAGTCTGATTTGGTCATTTTGAACCCTCTTCCATCACATCACTGAGGCATGTTACATCTACACTCATCAGAGGTGAAAATATCAACGCAACCAATTTTGTAGAGAAATCTTTCTAGTTTTCAGATTTTTAATTATAATTCTCCCATAAGTATCAAACTAAAAATATATATGTAAAAGATTTTTAAAATTTGTCAATGAAAAAAAGCATTGCCGGCAACAATTGATGTTGAGAACCCCTCAAAAATTGCAGGTAGCGGCAGTTTTTGAGTCCTATTATTGACGAAAAATCACAAGCAACACGAAGCCTACCCTGGTCCTGATGGCAGTCACAATGGGTAATTTCTGGCGCTGTCGAACATGATTTCGAAGAAATGATGAGAGAGCGAACTTGCAGACGAGCGTCCGTCAGGGTGGCTGCAGTTTGGAATTCGCAACATCCGAATAGAGGCGACGTCTTACTATATATTCATTCTTTTATTATTAGATGTTCTTAATTAAGTCTGTGTTCATCATGTCAAACTGCGGGCGCAGAGAACAGACTACTACCATTGGCATTTCGCCGGACCTAAATGAGTCGATAGAATGCTATATATGAACAATACCGATTCGAAAAATGCCCATTATAAAATGAGTTTTGTTGCAAACGAAACTACAGAAATATTCCTTTAATACGTTTGGTCGGTATGCCTTCCGTCATAAAGAATTCTTGTAATTGTACATTATAAATAACTGTAATCGTGTTCTTTTTGTAGACTAATAAAAGAAAGGAATTGCCAAATGGAAAAAACAAAACTCATCATTGTATTACTTTTCTCTCTTCAACATTTCGTTTTGGCATTATAGAAAGTATGCATCTATCCTTAAGATGATTCACATAAAACGTTACTCTAAGTCAGTAAATCATAGAACGGACGTTCAATCATTGAATCAAATTTATGCAAATTAGTTCATTGAGCACTTGCGAATTTCTACGTACGTCTTTATAATGAAAAAAGTATATTTTAGATAGAACTCTGAAAAATCAATATTTTCCAGTAAGGTCTGACAAACTTTCCTATTACATCATAAACCTTCAACGTCTGGTTTGAGAGTGGATACTTGAGCGTATTTGAGTTGTTTTGTGAGTATTATTCTCATATTTCATGAGATGACTTGAATCACTATAGAAAGATTGCTTTGCAGTGATATTTTTGATACGTATCCATATACTTTTTTACATTAATGTGTTACAATTTCGATTATTCGGGTTTTTGTTCGTTTCGGTAACGTAGGCATTCTCAATTGAAATGAATGCGATCAGGACGCGTTGTGCTTGATACAATTAGTTTTGAGAAATCTCGTTTTAGACAGTGATTATTTTAGATACGTCTTCTGATGATGGACGTGTGATCGAAATGTATGTAACGACGAAAATAGTAAACATATGTGACCTATTTCCCGCGAATTTATGTATAATTTGCCTTTTAAAATATATAGATGTTGCCAATTTGTGTGAAACGGGTTATGAGTTATGAGTAGCCTTAGTTCGAGATTCGAACCATCATTGACATGGCCGTGTTACGCCACTGTTTCAACAGACGAAATATATTTTTATCGAAATGTATAGTAATCAGACATCGGGAGCTCCCCATTCTGAGCCTGCATTTGCATAACATAACCGTTGTTTTGTTTCCATCTCTGCGCGAGATGTCGAGACAGAATTCTGTCACGTCTCTGGGATCCCTGCTTCCCGTTTTTAATATCGCCGCCTGGGTCGGATAATAAACATTTACTCTCTTCAAATACGACCACTCAGACGCCCTATAAAATAATATAGCTCCGACTCATCCCATACCATACATACTAATATGGCATTTAGTCAATAGACTACATTGTGTTAGTTTTGTCTTTTATCGCACCAGCGATAGCCTTATTACGTCACGGGAAATTGGAAATATACACTTTGTAGTTCACCTGCAGGATATATTGAACAGCTTTGTTAATCAGACATGTGGGAAACGTGATTATTATTATTATTATATGTAACTACTGGCAATTCCTAGATTTTGATAATGAAAATATTGATCAAGATATCAAAAGAGGATATTTCCATTTTGATACTCTCTATGACGATCTGCAAGAAACAATCTCTTCAATCGTTTCATCGTACTGTATCATACTTACAATGTTATAAACTAGCTTTTTCATATTTTAACTACCCGTGAGGGAAACCTATAATGTTCACTCATCAAAACCAGCATCTCAAAAAGCAATTTATTAAACTCTCCAGCTGAGAGTAACCCTTTTTTTTGCTTTATCATCCCCAAATAGTATTTTTACAGGCACATTTTGATTCATAATTTAGTTTACTCTAATGATGGCTACTTGGTACTTTCTCAGTACCTTAACAGTATTCTTAGAGGATAATTATTTTTTATTTTCAGTATTATAGTGTATCCACAGTGTGAACTCTTTTATTGTTTATCAGTTATTGTTTAATTAGCAAATCTGTCACTTATAAAGTTGGAATGGTCATGTCGGAGTGGCAACCATTTTCATTTGCGTGGTAACTTTCAGAGAATATTGTGCTTGTTATTCACTGAAGATTGATACTTTAAAGCAGAAAAATATGTTATTCTGTTCAACCATATCATTGGAGTATGGAGTACAACTCACACAAAGCAGTGGTGTACACCCGTTGAAACGAAAACGAACGTTCAAGCCGTTTGAGCCAATTTCTAATTGTTTTAATCGTTTTTCCAATCGTTTCAGCCCTTTTTCAAGGAGCCGTACTCTGTAACAAACTGAACCTTTCTCACCTCAACTGGGATATAATAAAATTAAGTGGCATATACGAGCTGAAATTATCTTTCATAATTCGATTTACAACTGTTTTTAATCATCAACTATGGAGCCTTGGAACAGAAATTTTTACCTCTCAGGAGAAAAACATACAAAATGTTGGAAGTGAAACTTGAAAACATCACTCCGCAAAATATCCGACAGTGGACCGGAGGCCGAGTTGGCCATAGATGGAAAGAGATGGAACGACTAGAAAAGGATGGAAATAGTAAAGATCGCCATGTGGGGAAGAGAACTGGCAAGGGCCGCCATGTGGGGAAGAAAGGTCTTGAAGTCGGGAGGTTTACCCTAGGCCGACCCGTGGTCCTGGGGGAGGCATAGGAATCACGTATACACAATACTTATAAAAGCTTTACTTTATTTGAGGTAGAGTTCGACGCCATTATGGCTTAATGTCTCGCTCCACGTACATACAATGGGTACAAGTACTAATGTACAATCTATTATGAATGAATAAGTATGAATCCTTCTGCTTGTCCTACATAAGTATATATATATTGAATGTAATGTGATGTTATTGTTATTGTCCTAGTTAAACTAGTCTAAGATGTCAAGGTAGCTGTGCCAAACAATATGTTTAATATATTAACGCAACATTAAACATATTGCTTTGTGGGTCAGCTCCGAGATCTAAACATATACTTATAATAACATTGATAGAAATAAGGTCGCATTCTATAACTCAGGGACTTTAGGTAATCTCGTATAGGGATGGCAGATTCCTATACTACAGTATGACTTCTCGACCATCCTGCCATTCATTGACTGAACAAATCAACAATAAGATAATTTAACAGAAATATGTGATGGAAGATTTATATCGTAACTTTCAGTATGTGTAAAGCTGTTGACAGAGATTATCTGGTGAAATATGGTTACAAGCTTAAAACTTACTAGAAAATGCAATCTTTGATAATTCGCGCTTGACGAAATCTGCATAACTACATCTAGCAGGAGGATCGTACGTCGCGATCGTATTCCTGCATTGCGTGGCGGTTGGAGGAACGGCGTGTTATTCCCCTTATCAAAACATAAAACCGTCAGGGCGCGCTGGAAATGTCCATTTTTACAGTTTCTCATTATGCGAATCTATGAATAAATTCGCACTTTCCGGGCACGTTACGAATTCACGCGCTACCAAACTGAAACGGAGAATTACAGATAAGCCTTCTCGTCGTAGTCCCGTAGTAGCGTGTTGTAGAGACGCTGGTACTCTCTCGCTTCACGATGTTGCGAATAACAAACTAGGCCATGTTTCACCCTGCGCTTCATCACTTTTATGGTGCGATAACTAAGAATGCTCGAACGTTCTTGGGCAGATGTAGATGCCGAAATTGCTATTTGCTTTATGCGAACGTAGCGCCTTCTATATACCAAAACCGTTTATATTATATGTATACGTGATAACACCCACTAACATGCCACTACAAATTCAAATATGTCACTTTACTACGATACTCTTAAGCTCAAAGTTATACAAATGGTCATGGTTAATTATATTCCAAACACAATGACATTATCTTCCCTCACTCGTCGGAACCGAAAATATACAGCAAATGGTTAGAAACAGATGAAGATGTGGAATGACGTCAAATTATACTGTATATCATTGCATTGATATATTATTCGGAGTGACAAGATAATGTATTTCACAAAGGTAGGAACTGGAACGTCTGAAGAAACGAACGCGTCCAACATCAGTTGGCTCACACACGAAATTTGTAGTATTGGAATTTATTCCTCAAGGAGCAAACCCAGCGACCACAATGTACAATCGAAAACAAAATATGCTTTTCCATTAAAAACAATAGTTTTGTTGTTTATCTTAATCTTAAAGAAATGAGCTGGCATGGATCGCCATGTGGTGTTCAGGTTCTTAGGGTCCTTAGCTGTGGAAATAAATCGGTGATTGGTTATGGTTTATTGTAACACTTACTTATACATCACTACACAATTTACAATCGTAAATAAACGTAGAATATTAATTACAAGTATGCTAGATTATATTATCATCATCTTCATTCATACTTCTAAATAGTCCATTTACTACGAGGGTCGTTCATCAACTCTTTAGAAAAAGATACAAAAAAAAAGTATTTTGGTAAAAAAAAATTTTCATTTTTCTAAAAAATCTCCTTTTAGCCCTATTCATTTTTCTAAACGGTGTTCTAACCTTTTTAACACGTCCAAAAAGTAGGATTTTGGAAGGTCCTCAAAATAGCCACTTGTTTCGGCGATGACCTCCTCGTTTGGCCCAAACCGTCATCCACCGAGACATTTTTCAAAATTTGGGAATACTAAGAAGTCACTGGGAACCAAATCTGGCAAATACGGTGGATCTTATAATAGTTCGAACTTTAATTTCACAAATTTGAATATTCCAACTGCACATGTGCACGACAGAACAGCCTGTATATTGAATAATTCAAAACATTGAATATGACGGATTGTCATAGGGAAAACATGTTAGGTAAGAGTTTAATAACAAAAAAGTGATGAATTATAGGTATCGATTTGGTCATTTAATATCTAACGTTTTGGACGTTACTAAATTATCAATTAATGGTCAGTTATAACTATTTTGACATATTTAATCTCAAAAAGAAAAAACCTCCGACCTCTGTACTTTAATAGCGCAATCTATGTATGTCAATGAGTCACAGTATGTTAGAATGATATTTTCATAATGAATTAGTATTATTTTGACAATTGAAAGATAAGGTTTTTAGTTAAATTTCTAAAATCTTGTTAGAGAAAGTGTACCCTTCTACGTTTGGAATGTCATTTTCCATACTCGCCATTCCAAACTAGTTATTCAGTGTTGCCCACTTATTGAACTAAAAGAATCAGAAGTTAGATCATCAATAGATAATTGAGTTGTCGATATAGCTCAAGACAGGTGTTATTTTTATTTTCGTTCCATATCAAAATGAACTGAAAATACTGTCTCGCGAAATAATTGAATGTACGATTGAGAAGTAGAAACGTAATATACTCATACAACTCAAGTTAAATATGACACAGGACCACCCAGAAGGTAGTTGATAATAGTGTTGGCGAGTAAATAAAGCTAGAGACGTTTAAGAGGAATAAATAGTTCCAAACAAAAGCTAATCGAAACATACGCGCTTTCACAGCTTCTGAACTTGCGAGACGTCCCACCAATTTAGGTACAAAGTGCCTACTCACTCGATCTCTATTTTATAGAATCGTTGGAGAAATATGAAAACGATCAATAGCGTTTTTATCGCCGGTCCAAAATTAAATATTCGATTACCTATTTGGGACGTAACAAAAAATAAATACGTCCTTTGTGCTAAATGTTACGCTATTAAAGTGTCCAATTGTACATGTCTCGTACACAAATAGTTATTTACGTTTTTTCAAGGTCCAATCATCGACAACACATCAATCAAATTATAGAATATACAGTGAACTATCTACAAAAGTTTATTAATTCGGTATTTTCAATCATATTCGATTATTTGTATTTTATTGTATTTTGAGAATTTGGTTTTATAGATTCCAACTTCAGTTTGTAACGTGTTCGATGGAATAATATCATAATCTATATCTAACAATCTTCAATAATATGAAAGAGAAACACACCTGGCTGACTCATTCATCACGAAATCTTCGAAATTATATAGTAGACAGACTTTAAACCAGAAATTCACAAGCTCGATTTGTCTTTATTAAAAATGGAAATATAAACGAGGATTGGCCAAGCTCCTAATTACACCTGATCAAGCAAACATTGAACAGCTGAATATGATGTCACTCCTCTGCCGGTTCAGTGCGTGCGGAGTATAGATGATGTCTAGTAGGACACAAAGGGAGCAGGAGTTCTCGGTCCTTCAACATTCGACAAAGTATTGCTACAACTAGAGATAGTTTCAGATCCTCGAGCTGTAAATATTTTGTTCCTCCAAAAGATGATTTTATTAGGATTACAAACTTGGAGATCACCAGAATTCATGCTGTAACACGGTTCGGTGTTATCTGAGGCCGAAACTAAAGATAAATTGAATTCCTCATCGTCGTAAACGTATTAGAACGAAGTTTCATCCGAATCAATGAGGGTGAACAAAGTTAAATATTTTTCATACTCACCCCTTATGAAATTTATCAAAAATTCGAAAATACCAAAGCCATAATCGATTATTTGCTGCTCAATGAGAATCTTTCTAAAATGGCGGCACTTCCGTTTATAGTTCAGGCAACGAACCAGAAAAAAAATATGGTAAGCTAGAATGTCAAAAATTTTTTTGCATTTTGTTCCTCATACCCCATAGATCATTCATGACTATCAAGACCGCGGGGGTCGACCTTCCTACTCCCTCAAAACGGGGTTTCAACCCCTCAGAGGAGCATTCTTATAAAAGCAGTCCAAAATTAGTGAATTAAGACACCTAATATATTCTTTGAGCCAGGAGATGATAAGTCAGGGTATCGGCATGCTCTAACATGGTACGGCGTCATCTGAGGTCAAAATTATTGTAATCTATTCAGTAGGGGGCTTAGAACACTACTGATATGAATTTCAGTAGTATGATCCCTCTAAAGCATGATTTTATTGGGGTCATAACCCGGGAGGTGACCAGAATTCAGGGTCTCGACATGATCCTACACGGTTCGGCGTCATCTGAGGTCAAAACTAACGATGGAATCCGTGAGTTCATGGTCGCACACGTATTAGAATGTAGTTTCATTCAATTCAATGAGGGTACCCAAAATACACTTTTTCCATACTTCCCTTTCGAAATTTGGCAAAAATTCGGCAATACCGACAAATTTCTATAATGGCTTGCATTTGTTCTGTAGGTGCTTCAAACTCTAGTGATATTTATTCCTTTAAAACATTATTTATCGGGGTCATAAACTATAGATCTGAAAACATCCAGCAAGGTTGAACCACTCTTGGCAACTTGGCAACTTTTATGTAATCTGAGTTGCAGTGATGATGATATGATTTACTTTAACATCTGCATCCACCGCTGACGGGCTGACCTTTCAAATTAACCAAATAGCATTATTATTAGCCATTGAATGTGTGTGTGAATATGATCTGTATATTAACGACGCCCCCGTCGTGCGAAAACAGAGGACTCAAGTCGTAAGGCAGGAATTATGCATGAAATATAAATATTTCTGTCATCTAGTTTAGTCTTCATAATTTATGTCGGCACCATGTTCCACCCAGTTAACCTCGTAATACGCTGATATTTACACCTCCTGCACTTAAGTGTATCATCATAAACGTCGGACTATGTAACATAAATGAGTTAAAAGGGTTATGAAAGTGAGCGCACCGCACCGGTTCTCTCTCGGCACGTTAAGAAGAGATCTCTCTGTCTCCGGGACGATGATGATATCACATCCAGCCAGCAGCAGTAGCAGCTCAAGCGGTGCTGAGTGTACGGTAGTTTTAACATGTGTTATTATGACAGGAGATGATTGAATATATAAGTAAACGATCTACTAATGAACTTTAAATTATGACCGAGGCTAAATTAAAACACTCAGCTTTTAAGTAAGTAGTTTCTAAACAGCAGGAAACACCTTCCCATTAGGTCGTGTTCATTAATATGCATTAGATGATAAAAATATCAAATATTGCTCAATGAAATCAGTTAAGATTTATAGAATATTATCACGTCACTTCTTCACTGCTTTTATAAATAATCTCATATACAGGATGTTGATTCAAGTCAACTCACCCCTGTACAACGGATCGACGTAAATTGCGTCAGGCATCTATTAATTGACTTTCTATGTACGTTAATTCAGTCCCGAGTCTTTTTAAGGTCTACGTAAGCTGAGTTTCAGGTATGTACCTGGTGTCAGGTCAGATAATTAGCATATAATACGCCCTGCTTAGACCAACCACCGTTCTGATTGTTTATTGAACCGCCGTTCTTTGTAACCTAACCTAGCTTTGTTGATATAGAATGCAAATATTGTGATCGCGCTAGTGTTAATACTCTCATAATAACCAATAATGATTGTTTATTGTGTCCCCTTTATTTTAACATAACCTAATTTAACCTAACCTAACCTAACCTAACGTAACCTTTTTTTTGAGAGGAAATGCTTTATACACACCAGGGGCTTATATCTATCACTCCTGGTAGTGCAGGACTAACTCTAAGTTACAGCATACCTGCTAAAACCTCTCCTTTCTTCATCTATATCCCGGGACCGCTTTTCGCACAGCTTCAGGATATGGACTGTCTCGTTGATTGTTTATTTATGTTTTCACAATGTTGTTTCTGACTTTTTATCAACCCTAGGACAAGTGACTTGCCCATCGTCCGATGGAACTTAGCCCAGAAGCTTCTTTTATAAAGTAGTTATTTTATTAATATTATTGGTGAAAATTAGTTTTTGCAATGTAATTATTGCAGGCTGCTTAGGAAATATGATTAGAGAAAAAAATATCACTATGTTTCATTGATCATCATTAAGTGGGCGTAGCAAAGCCGTTACAAACTACAAGGTGTATCTGATGAAGAAAAATTGATAGACCTATCTATCGTTCCTACTTAACCTTTCCCAGGTGGTGCGATTTGAAATCTTACATTCCAAGTGCAGTAACATACGTTGAATAAAATATTCCATCTATACCATTGATTGATATATGGGTCTAATAGAAAATGATACAAACACATTCACAATAGCTTCTGGTCGATTTGCTGATCAGAATCAGAATTCGTGTTGCGTCATTGAAGAGCGTTGAGTTTTCAAGTTGAATATTCGATTAACATGAAAAGGGAGCTGCTTTTCTCTCTGAGAATGGCTAGATAGAATTTCCAACAATGATTCATGCACTGGAAATGTATCAGATTGAATGGAGAGTACATTAATAATGAACAGGTACTTGAGATCTATATAATGTACTGGACTGACCCTTGTTGCACACTGTGTTACGCGTCCCTTGTTCTGACAATCTAAATGAAAAAGTCTTTCATTTATACTCTTCACCATTGTGGATAGGGAAGGACGAGAACGAGAAAAAATCAACCAAAAGTGCTTTACACGTAAAATCGTATATCAGTTCGGAATTTATCATTCTACCTTAGTGCAGGGGTCTCCAAACTACGGCCCGGGGGGCCAAAGCTGGCCCGCCAGTGTCATCAATCCGGCCCGCGACAGCTAATGGCTTATTGTTGTTATTGTTGTTGTGGTAAGTTGGATAAAAAGACACAGAATAATGATAACTCGGTTTTATTTACTTGCTAGGTAAAGCTTAATGACAAGTATAATACGCAGAAAATTTAACTTGAGCATAACAACTGACAAATAATCGAAATGGATATCCCACTAACATTATAAACATTAAAACATATAAAATACTTTTCCACTGACTATAGTTTGTAGTTGTGGAACTATTTTACTTGTACCAATTATTAAAAGAGATTTAAGATGCTCATCGGTTAACTTAGATCTGTAAACATTCTTTGTGTACTTCATTTTGGAGAATGTTTTCTCACACAAATAAGGAGTACCAAAAACAGAAAACAGCCCTCGAGCAAAATTATGCAAATTTTCAAATTGTACCAGTAGAAGACTCTTATAAAATTCGAACAAAGATGAGTTTTGATATTTGTTCTTAATTATATCGCTGCAGTGTAAATCAATAATTTCCATTTGAAGTTCGGGGCTATGGTTTCAATGTCAGCATCAGATTTTGAAAAATCTTAATTTCATTCGCAATGACATCAAAGACTGAGAAACGAGTATCAAAATCTTCAAAGCACTCAAAGATTCGATTGCAAAATCGACAGAAAACTCAGTCTCAGTAGGGTGGCTGAATATTTCACATGTTTCAAATTGTAAACATTTTTTCACGTAATTGTGATTGTGGATAGAGCCTAGTAGATTGCGCGTGTTGTCTACAAATAAAAATATCTGTTTTCAATTGAGAATAATTGAATAACTTCCTTATATTCCACGCAGTTACGCTGAAATGATCTCCCCACATTCACTCATCGTATGGAATATTTATAAAACCTAGTTCTTATTTATTTATTCTGGTTGCATGTACATATAGACTGAATTATGTCAGCATACGCCCTCATACACCATTTATAATAACCTAGATAGCGTGATCGGTGATGATTTAAGTCAAATTGTAATGAAGAGTGCTTAATCAGCCGAAGAGAGCACTTCCGGTCTCTTCAGGAAGTCGCTTTGTCGGTTATGACTTGGCTGCGAGGGGTTGATATATTCACGAACTGTGTGTAACTTGTTTGGACTTGATTTCCGCGACGTTATGTCATAATGTTTGATTTTAGCGAGGGGGTGAGTTAGCCCCACCGAGTTATCGAACAGATTGTCATTGCATCCGATCAAAAATTCATGAGCATCTATAAAATTAAGTTTGTTGGCGTATATTCAAGTCCCAATGGAATCAAATCAATTTGTACTGAGTTTGTTACGTTTAATTGATACAATGTAATTGATAGGCGGTTTGTAGATTGCGAAGCTAGAAATAGATCATGTAAAATCTTCAATTACATTAAGAATAAGTATACAAATGTAGCAACACCATTATTGGTACAAAAACACAACCCACGATAAATCTTTATACATTTTCGATAAGAAATATCGTATAAGAATACTCTGCACGGAAGATTGGCTCAACAACAACAACAACCAATCAGCCCCACCAACCAATGGTTAAATCTCATTCACTGATGAAGCCAGAAATCATAGACAGGCGGGAGTAGAAATGTATCCCTGGGCAGACACACCACTATTCTTCAAGCGGAAATACTGGCTTTTATGCACTATTCCCAAACAGCACTTGAAAAACGGACGGAAAACGACATTGGTATGCAAACAGACAGCAAAGCAGCTCTAGCTGCATTGGATAGCATAAAAATACCATCAACGCACGTCTGGAATTGCATTAACACGCTATACATCCTTGACGGAGACGTAAACAGACTTGTGGGATACCACAACTCCATTTCTTGATAAGAGATGGGGTATTCCAAAATATGGCATCTATCATGACAATTTTAATATTCAACGAGCCTAGAAATGAGGTTAGATAGATGTCTCACAGTTACACTAACACCACGATAACAGGAGTTCTATGTGCAGCAGGAAATGTATTTCTTTGTTTGCAACAGGCGACCATAGTTCACGAACTGTGATGGCGATGATGACAATTGTCTGATAAGTGTTTGACAAGTGTCTGGCATTCAAGCAAGTGTCGAAAAAGTGATTGAGAAAAGTCCGACATGTATACACTGGAAGAAGTGAATTCAAAGAATACTTGTCGCGAAGTAGTGGTTTTAGTCGACACTTTGTGACACCGGAAGTGGAGATTTTATTGCATGTTCAAAATCTACATAATGTTCTAAACAATAATATTTCAATTATATACTGATCGGCCCTTCTTCCGCGATAACGGTTTGAAGTTTCATTTTTCAAAGTATAGGTTCATGGCTATCAAATGATAGGGCTTGACGATTAGGATGTTAGGTTGAGTCAAATCGTGGGTCATCGTTGAATCGAGAATGGAAGAAAGGAATTTCATGCCGGGAGGTTCGGTATTTTAATTTTCGTCGAAGGGTCACCAATTTGGCTGTTTTCATTACTTGTCCTTGTTCTTCTAAATGAAAACAGTTCTTACATAATGTATGTAGTCCCACAGACTCACCTATTCTGAGTCCCCTGCCGCTCGGGAGAAAGGGAAATCTATATAGCCGATGAGCTCGCAAAACTAGGGACCAACGCACTTCCAATAGGCTCTGATCCAGCGGTGGTCATCTTGAAAGAAAGAATGATACAAGGGAACGGTTGCCAGCAGTCTAAAGCACTAATAGGACCGGACATTAGGGAAGACATAAAAAGCCTTAGTAAATCCATTTCGCGACTTGTTTTCTAGTTGTACTATAGGCTACAGGAATTACGAAACCCGCTGACTCATAGCAGGATCTTCGGAACTATGAAGCCGACAGACTTCAAATTTGACAGATAGGTTCTTCATGCATAGTAGGCACCCACTTCGGAATTTAACATCCAAGGGGATATCAGCGTTCATGATTCAATGATTTCAACAGTTCTGGTCACAAAATATCATAATAATACATAGAGTAGTTTTCTTAGATCCCGTAGAATAGGTAACAGCAATAAAATTGTCGAGTTTCAGATTTTTTGATAAACTTCTTGAGTGATCAATTGTTGAATTTCAACTGGTATCACATGATCTACTGCTGTAGGAATTACTTCTGGTTCGACCACCAATTAGTCAAGAATATGAGATACTAAAGTCCAATTCAAGTTTCATGTATTATTCTGAAAAATTACATCATCAGAAAAGTTTCTGTTTGCGGAAGTCGATTAGCATTCAACACGAACCACAGCCGAAATTAGCATCGAGTCGTTATTAGCCATAACCCAGAGTGTAGCAGTAGTTTCGTCAAATTAGCATATTAGACGATGAACCAAAGACGTTAACAGACCGTACACGCTGGCAAGGAGAGGCGTCAGGTATTACAGAGAAGAGAGAGATTCGCTATCTCTCTCTCTCCTTCTCGCTCTGTGTTGTCCCGATTGTGTAGACGTCTCTCCTGAGAGGGCCCGGTACCAATCAGAGACCAGATTCTGGTCACGTCCGAGCCTCTGCGATATTACATTCGAGAACGAAAAATTAACATCACTCGTTTTATGACTGTTTAAAATTCAAACGAAGCGACCTGTCGAAGCCCCGTATTCCGGAAGGTGGCGAAAGCAATATTGGCAGGAGGCAGGTGCTGTTCGCAGCTCCTTCAGAACTTCACCACCAGGACCGTCACTGTCAGCATTCACGGTGAAGTTCATGTCCAGGGAAATATTTCACATTATATAGATAATGGAGCTGAGCGTACTTCAATTGGATTTAAAATGACCTCATTTGAAAAGGAAATTGGCCATTTCAACATGTCGTTAAGAAATTAGAAGCTGTGATCCATATAGATCCCTACCTTCTCTCAATTGCATAGGAACAGAAAATATATTGCAAATGATCAGAAACAGATGACGTCAACAGATGTCGTATCATACTCTACGTTATTGCGTTGAATTAGAAATAAATGAATACAAGAATATACCTCATTCATCTCATGTTAATCACAATGATGGGTCTTTGCAGTCAAGTTTACAAAAAGGTCAAAAGTATCTCACTCCATCTATGAATATAAGTTCCACTAAGAAATCAAATGAAGTACTACATTGAGAGATAAATTCCTCGAATGTTACAAAAGTTACTAGGAATGTGAATTAACGGTATCCGGCATTTGGAAAGACTTTCAGTTAGCGAATCAAAGAACACAGACGCAGCTTCATTGATAATAAAACCGATTCACTTCATGCAGAAAATAATTTAATTATAGGAAACCATAGCTTCAACGATAATTTTGAAATTCTACAATTCCAGAAAGAAGTAACAAATTGGAATTCCTTGAAATTATTGAGTATAAAAACTCTGATGATAAATCACTTATAGACGAGGAAATGAAGCATTTCACCTTCCATTACTGGCGCAGTTGGACGGATTGAGATGTGGTTTTCTGCATTCGATTTAAGGTGATTTAGAAATTTTGTACTGCGCTCGTGAAAAAAAAACGGACTCAAATTGATTTCTCGGGGGTTTTCGGGGTCGCTGATCACGAATATGAGTCCAAAAAATTCCCTCAGATCCCCTTGGACCATCCCCGGGGTATACGGAGTCCTGAAGCCCTGGACATCGATGAGTTTCATTAAAAATCATTTTTCAATGCTTATCAACCGTTCGAGTGACGATACAAAGGTCGCTAATGATGATTATGACATGCAAAAGTTTCCTGCATTACCTGGGGATACCCGGAGACCGGATATCTACGTCATCTTCTAGGAAATCGTAAATTTTTCTTCATAATATGCAACAAATTCTGGCTCTCGGGGGTTTTTGGAGTTGCTGATCACAATTATGACACTCATAAAGAACTGAGAACAAAAACTACGACTTTTGTCTTATTGATATTTTTTTTCTATCTTAAAAAATGATCGGCGACTTCGAAAACCCCTGAGAGCCAGAATTTGTTACATATTTTGAAGAAAAATTTACGAATTTCTAGAAGAAGACGTAGATATCCGGTCTCCGGGTATCCCATGTATGGCAGGAAAGGTTTTGCATGTCGTAATCATCATTAGTGACCTTTATATATTCACTCGAACAGTTGACAAGCATTAGAAATTTATTTTTTATCAATTTCATCGATGTGCAAGGCGTCAGGACGTCCGTATACCCCGAGGGTGGTCGAAGAAGACCTCAGGGAATTTTTGGACATCATATACGTAATCATCGACTCCAAAAACCCTCGAGAAACAAATTCGAGCCCGTTTTTCTTATTCACCTCAAAAAGTGCACTCAGAAAAATGCATTTTTTGGCTATAGAAATGCAATGAATTTTTCCCGCAGGAAACAAGCGTGGCAAAAACCGCACCTCAATCCAACCAGCTGCGCCAGTGATGTAAGGTGCTTTAATTCATCGATTATTAATAATTTTCCTTTGTTGAGTTTATATTATAATATTTAGAATTTCTATTGGGATTCCTGTTCAAACCCGAGATGGTTAAGCCGTAACTAAGTTAATTCCGGTTACTATAAACGATGTTAAGATATCGTTTGTTTCGTTTCGACTAAGAAAGTGGAGGAGCCAGTTTCAGATTGTGTGTTCGTTTGTTCTATCGAACATAATAATTTGATGTTTCAACCAATTATTAAAATCATTCATAACCTGATGATAATTCGATTACTGAATTAATGCGATCCTGCCCATCACTAATTTCGATCATCATTTCATCAAATATTCCGTGGTATTGGAATGACTATCTTGCTTTATGAGCGGGGCCTGTGTAAAGCGACGCCGCCCCTGATCGAAACCGACAACTTTTAATTTAAGCTATCGAGTTCATATGCAAATCACGCGTGTCGTTTAGCCTCAGATCAGTTATTTTATGGCATGGTGCGAAATTAGATATGGGAATCGATATGGTACCGCTCTCACGGAATCCCGGATGATAGAAAGCGGGCGGGCGAGTCCGGGGTTAGAGCGTGGCAGGCAGGCAGGTATCCCGCTGCAATAACATAAAACAGAAGCAATTCATTTCTATAGCACGCACTCGGGATCTTATTACTATTCAATGATGCAGCAGCATCCGCGTTGCTCCGGTTATGGCTGATGGGGGGGCGGTAACGTTGCCCATATCTTTCTAACGCCCTGCCGGTTATTTTCTCTCAACCAAATGTTACGTCTACCAATTGAGAAAATCCTCCAGACTCTTACCATTTTTCCAGAGATAATCAAAACAAACGCGGTGACTTACGTCACCGTATGTCAATGAATTAAATGTATAATAGAAAGATAGATTGATTATCTTAGGAGCCGTAGACATACAAGAATTACAAATATTCGTCAAACTTTTGGGAGGAATATAATATTATAACCATTACAAGCTCATTAGGCAACAAGCTATCAACTAACTGTACAATATCAAGAATAACAAATAATTCATTATTTTATTCGTCAGTTGCGTACACCAAAATAAGGGGAACTTCAATTAATTCTAGCACAGTATCGACTGCAAACTACCCAAAACACGTTTAAATTTCTGGGAATAAGATTTTATAACAACCTTCTAAATCAAGAACACTTCAAAATCAAGATAAAAACAATGCTGACTGAATAAATAAATGGATTTCTAAAATACAGGTTTTAAATCTTAATTTTCAGATTCGTATTGATTTAATATTTAATAATTTGTCCATTCTTCATTTGTTAAATCAAAATAAGTACATATACCTAGCTACTATTTAAGGTTATTTTTAAATATTTGTAAATCTCAAAATTATGAAATTTTTTAAAATGTTAAATATTCTTTGTGACGTACCTTGATTGAAGGGAACTAAACTATACCATACTGTAGATAAAATGCCGAATAAAAGATCAATATATGTAAATGAGGTTACTATTAAATTAAGTCTATGGAATGTATAAGTCGATCAGTTTCCCAATATGCTCAAAGTAGCTTCAATTATCTCAGTATTTGAAAAGTTTGATCGACTCGAAATAGAAAATTATCGTCCTATTTCTTTGAATGTGTGTATACAGGTTGTGAACACTCGGATAGACCAAACATCTATTGTCGTATTATATAAGAATCCACAGGTGGTCATTCAAAAAGATGAACTGAAATGTTCTTCCAATTCTACTATCAATTTTCAGTTATAATTGTCAGTTGAACCAGTTGTGTTCAATGCAACATTTAGTCCAGGCAACGAACCGGAAAATAAAAAAAAATATAATTTCAACATTTTTTTTGCATTTTGTTCCTAATACCCCATAGATCATTCATGACTATCAAGACCGCGGGGGTCGACCTTTCTACCCCCCCCCCCCCCCAAACAGGGTTTCAACTCCTCAGAGGAGCATTCTTATAAAAACACTTCAAAAGTTTAGAAAATTAATGTATTAAGAGCCGAAAATGACCCCTAGTACGTTTTTTGAGTCGCTGATCACGATTCCGCAGTTAGTTTTTTCGGAAAACTCCCTCAAGATGTGAAATTTGGAAAATTTATACGTAATATATAATATATTACTTATAATTTTGTTGCAAAATGACCTCTAAAGTTTTTTTTCCGCTGTTATTTTTCCCAAAAAACTCTCCAGATGGAAAATTCGTTAAATTTGAGATTTTCCTGAGATGGTTATGAATAATAAAGCATAATTATAAAACGACTTCTAGTCATTTTTGCAACAAAATTATACTTCATTATTCATAACCGTCTCAGGAAAATCTGAAATTTCACGAATTTTCCATCTGGAGAGTTTTTTTGGAATAATAACAGCGGAATCGTGGTCAGCGATAGAAAAAACATACTAGGGGTTATTTTCGGTTCTTAATTCATTTTTTTTTCTAAACTTTTGAACTATAGAATATGAACAATCGAGTGAAATGTGTAGTTCGCCATATTCGTCTTCAAAAGTACATCCTCTTCCAATTCCTTTGTATATCAGATTCTTGCTGAACAGAACATGCCACTAACAAAGAATTGATATAATAAGAAAGCTGAAATCGTCCATGTTATGGGAGAAGGGGAGTTTGGCGTCATTAAAAGTTACCAATAAACGTGGTATCGTTCGCGGAAGGAAGCTGTCAGTCAGACGGAGTCGTGATGCGCGTAATTTGGCACAATATCGTGATTGTATAGACGATTTCGACCATTCCCAGATCACTAGATCTTACCCACGCCTCGCACTGACGCGGTAATTGTGCACCATTTCGCCTCGATTATAATTTTTCTAAGCGGAAGACCATAATTTGTGCACAACCGTGTAATATTTGCTTCAAAGTGAAACGATAATACCCGGTTTGTTATGTACGACTAACACGCTTTACAAGATCGAGTAGATCTCTAAACAGGCGTCTATGGTCTATAATATGAAAGAAAATGGAATGCTCACAAGAGAATTTTTCATTTCTTAATATATCATGGGATTATACTATCATAACAACTCTCTTCCCCCCGAATTTCTTCAATTTTGTCGAAGAACTCAAGACCCTTACCGTTGTCCCGGGTGATTTTATTGCTAGTTTGGGTGTTGGTCTCTTCACAAATGTTCAAATTCCAGATACAATTACAATAATTTTTATATTGACACCAGCATATAACTGACCTATGTCCTTCCCTTGATTGAATTTAGTCTCCCAACCACATATTTCCTCTACAATAGTCAATGAAGCAAGGTATGGGCTCTCCACTTTCACCAGTCATTTTCAGATTTGTGATGTACCATCTTTAACTAGAAAGCATTGAAATTTTCAGACTGATATGTCATTCAGTTCTACTTTGACACCCATCGAAAGCAAGCATCCTTGAAAATTTTTGTTAACATGAAAAAAAGTTGATTTCGCGACTTGATTAAACATTATTTCTTGCGTGGAAAAAAAGTTACGCAAACCAAAGCATAAGGTGATAAGGTCTTTTCAGTTCAGATCCATCAGTAACGTCACGAACTTATTGTTCCAGAAAGCTGTTTCGTTCTTGTCATAGCATCAGTAGAACGAGCAAACAAGTTTGCAATCGTTGAAGGTCATAACCGGCTTACAACATGGTAAAAAGACCAAAAGAGTGAGCATTCCGGCTCAATCTTCTGTGACCTCACAAAAGCATTTGTTTGTGTTTCAACTGATATTCTTATGTCTAAATGAACAATTATAAATTTTCTAAAACATCATTGTCTTTGATACGGTCTTATTAATATGGTAGAATGCAAGTTGTCGATATCCATTCTACCAGCTCGTCTATGTTGCCGGTTACTTCAGGGGTACCTCAAGGCTCCATATTTGGACCTGTACTCTTTTTAATATACATTAATGATTTACCGTTACTAGTTCCTGAAGGCAAAGTAGTCTTATATGCAGATGATACAATCGCATCAACTGGTAATACAGACTTAGTTGACTTACAAAATTCACTCATGGAGAGTCGAACTGATTTGCTTAACTGGTTTACACATAATAAATTGAATATTAATAATGAAACTGTGACCTTCTATTTTTCCTTAACACAAATTACGAACTCTAACAATTGTGAATTTATATCATTTCATGGATTACTGTTAGATGAACGATTAACTTGCTTTCTCAGTTGCTAGAGGAATTTACGTGATAAGAAACTTAAACAAAATTTTATCTGTTAATGTAATGCTCACAACTTATTTTGGTGTAATACACTCGAAAATTAGTTATGGCATTTTAGTCTGCGGTCACTCAGCAAATATTTCTCATGTTTCCAAGACTCAACGTGAAGCAATTAGGATTACCTATAAAAAATCTGCCTTACCGACAAGACTGTAAGCATGCCTTTAAGGACTTAAAAGTTATGTCTCTCTCTTGCATTTACATTCAATATTGTCTAATATACTTATGTTAAAACATATATTAACGAATATTCAACTCGATGTGATATGCACTGTGTCAACATTAGCGCGAAATATAGTTTACATATTATTTATCACCGCATAAAACATAGCAGAAATAGCGTTAATTTCTGGGGTCCAATTTTTTTCAATAAACTACCACTACTGATTAGAGAGCTCCCACTCGATAATTTTTCAAGAGTTATTGAACATTTTTTTACTGTACACTGTTTTCATACTTTTAAGGAATTTTTAGATTTTCAGTTCTGATTTGAAAGTATCATGTTTTTATTCTTCTTTGTTCTATCATAATTTGAATTTGTTTTTTTTTCTTTCTATCTTGATGAATGTAAGCCAATACTTGGTATTTAGCCTGGAAAAATTATTCTATTCTAAAAAAAATGTCTCACGCCTCCGTAACTTTTGTAAAGTTCGAGAAATCTATCTGTCAATGTGGGGCATTGTTTGATTTCTTAGTGGGACATCTACTCATAGATGGCGTGAGATACTTTGGTTTTTTTACCACGTTGTAGGATGGTTATGACTACTTTCAACAAAGATGCTGCAATAACGTTGCAAACTTGCTCGTTCCACTGATGAGCTCCATGAGAAGAGCGAAACAGCTGTCTGGAACTATAATATTGTGACGTCACTGGATTAGAAATAACTTATATTCATATGCAATCATTAGTAACCTCAGGATTTCTTGGGTTCAAAAACCCGCAATTATTAGTCTGCTACGGTGATGGCTACTTGGTAGCTGAAATGGTTGTAGATTAGCAAATAGACCATTCGTGTTGCCTCTGTCACTGAAACGCTGATAAATTTGAATCGAGAGAAGGACACATTCCCATTTTCACGATATTCGTTCTGTAAATAGACCCCACATTTTCGAATCCAGTCAAGGGTAAGTTAAACAATATCGTTCACAATTTGAGTAGACGAAGGAGGGTATTAATTTGTCGCGTAAATATATCAAATATGCATGTTGGATGTATTGCGCATACGAATATGTGAAACACTGTGGACCAGCTGTAATTGGTATATATATGTAGTCGTAGAGCGAGTCGATTACTCGGCTGGTCTGTCGGTGTAGGGTTAACAACTAACAATTGAATAGTTCCGCGACAATTCTATTCCCTATCCTATTCAATATAATATTCAACTCCCCCTAACGTACTCTATTGTGTACGGTTACCATATGATGTTCTTCTAGTAGCCTATTGAATTGTAAATGCATGTTCACTTGCGAGTGATATTAATCAACTAAATGGATAACTTTATACTTTACAATTGACATTATGTTTCCTATTTGTTATGAAATATTGGGGAATTATCGATACGTTCTAATAAATTTCTATATCACTCTCAACTAGAATATCCGAGGTTTTCTCAATTGAAACACATAGGAGGATTGGTCAATAAGTTCTCATAAAGTCTAAGAGATGACGGTCGTACTATTAGGACAAGTACCATTTTTCATAGACTGGCAGGAATGCTTAGTCATACTAAAGATTCAGTTATATATTTTATGGGAAACGCATGAAAGTGGAATCATGGAAAAAAATTTCTTCTATATCTTTCAGCAGTTTCAAATCTTTCTTTTTTGTTGCGGAGGTGAAGAAAACCCTGGATGAGGAAGTTATGAGCCTTTGATTCTCATGGTCTACTGTGAGAGTCACCATTCCAGGCATACTCACTAAAAACTTCACCCCCATTGTAGGCTTGTCTGGCTATTGCCTCCGGAGACACTTGGGCCTGCTGGCCCATTGTATCTCGCCTACGCTTTGTTCCTTTACGGTATCCACTCGAGTATTTTTGTACCTTGTACGAGTTTGTACAAGTCCTTTACTTGGTGGGAAGTGTATAATTCTGGTTCGCCGTTAGGCCTTCCAAAAATTGAATGTCTTTTGCTGTCCAGTGCCTCGCATTTATCCAGTATGTGTGTCACTGTTTCTGTATCCTCACCGCAAAGTCTGCATGTCAGGTCGCCATTGTACAGTCCCATTTTGTTTAGGTGCTCTTTTACTGGCGCATGGCCAGTCATGAGCCCTTTTACGACTTTTATTCTTTCCCTATTTAGTGCTAATAGGTCTGTTGTTCTTTTGTTACACGGGGCTTTAATGTATTTCTTC
Source organism: Endomychus coccineus (assembly GCA_958510875.1). Taxonomy (NCBI): domain Eukaryota; kingdom Metazoa; phylum Arthropoda; class Insecta; order Coleoptera; family Endomychidae; genus Endomychus; species Endomychus coccineus. The sequence continues at coordinate 2,264,880 of OY294069.1, read as the reverse complement.
CCATGTTCGTTTCCTGTGAATTCTTCTCAGTATTCTTTGTACTTTTCCATGATCCAGTCTTCTGCAGACCTTCGTGCTGTACGTTTTGGTACCCACGTGGTCCGTTCTGGATCTGGATCGTTCACCGACCCTCGTTTTGCAAGTTCTTCGGCTTTCTCATTGCCTGTCGTTCCCTGATGTCCCGGTACCCAGATCAGATTAGCGCGGTTTCGTTCTGCCAGTATTTCAAGTTCTTATTTGCATGTCCATACCAGAAGGGATGTCACTTCCTGACGTCTCATTGCCTTAAGTGCAGCCTGACTGTCTGTCAATATGTGGTACTGTTCATCTTCGATAAGCCCTTTACTTCCCAATATCATTTTAGGGAAGGTAACGAAAATCGCAAGGCAGATGGCGCCATCGTAAGAAATGTAATAGAGACCATTTGAGTAAGACGTTGTTTCTTTATTACGATACCACCTCACCACTTAAAGGATACATTACATGGCGATCCTGCCAAGATTGTTTACCAAATTTGAAGAAACTATTTCGAGGCGTTTTTAATTGATGTCAACATTTTATTTTTCATGTCGAACTTTTAAAACCGCATCTTATAAACTAAGTCATCCAATGGTTCATGATCCTATATTAAATCAGATACAGAAACACCCTGTATCATCGAACGACTCATTAAGAATTAGAACCAACATATTTGTAACAATGACCAATACTTCAATATCCTTCTTATCGATTTATATTATCGGTTGTATATGCTCTATTTGTAGTGAGAATTTCATCGCCATCAAAAATTGAAATAGTGCAAGATGGTAAATATTTAATCTCTTATAAGTTAGGAGTTTGAATAGATGCTGTCCGTCCAGAGGGAGATGTAGTAACACATGTATATAGTTGTATTTATTGTAGACGATTGTGTCGCAGTGTGTGCAATCAATTTGAGCATCATTCGAAGGGAGAGACCTCTGGAGAATAGTGAGTGACCATTTTAAAGGACGCACTCCGTAAATAGATATTCTTCACTGACTGACCCTCCGTTTCTGCTGCCATTCACCAAATATTACTTCCTTTGATATGTGAGATAGCTTTCCGAATTGCTATTGGAATTCTTATATATTGAAATATGGGCAAGGGCACCGCTGCTTGTCTGTGAATTTGGGGTTATATGAATCGGGTGGTTTTCATTAGATCCATTCCACATACTTGAGAAAAACTCGGTCTTCACACGTAAGCATTGATAATGGTGCTCAGTGAATTCTATATGTCCATGCGAATTTGATCTAGAGATACAGGTTCAACTTTCTTTATTTATATGACCTACGCAACGTAAGCTTACGCAGTCACCTTCCTCACGTTGGACGTTGACATAAATATAAGTAAGCAATTACTTCAGAAGTTGGAGAATAAAACTAAAATTTTACACAAAACTTTTAACATTTAATTTAAAAATGCTGACAAATTGTTTCACCACACTGTGGCATTATCAAAGCGAGGAGTTATCAACTAAAGCTAAATCTAAAAGTATGTCCTTAAATATCAGGGATCAGAATGTGGTACAAATTGAGGGATGGGGGTGGATAATGGTGGGAGTGTGTTTACAAAATTGTTAACAAGCGGTGAATTATATGTGTCGATTTGATCATTTAATATTACATTATTATTGTTTTTTGAGTGTTTCAAAATTTCTATGGATTCTAATATATTAAGTTTATGTCCTTTTTCCTGAATATGTAGAATATCAAGATTAAGAGTGAAATCGTGGTTATGTTCTAACAGGTGATTTGCGTAATTAGAGTCTTCTTTTTTGAGCCTGTAACTTCTCAAATGTTCATTGAACCTTACGCTGAAACTGCGTCCAGTTTGTTCTATGTACAAAGCACTACAGTCATCACAACTCAGTCTGTAAACTCCAGATTTCTTTAAGTTATCTTTTTTAGATTTCGAGTTATTAATATACGAGCATAGGTTATTTGTTGTTTTAAAGGCGACGTTTTTATTCTGTTTTTTAAGGAATTGAGATATTTTTAGTGAATGTTTACCTAAATATGATAGACACGTGGAATTTGATTTTGTATTATTATTAATTTGCGGATAAATTATGCTTAAGGCTTTTTTATTGAGTTTATTTTGGAGTATTTTATTAATTATCTCCAAAATAAACTCAATAAAAAAGCCTTAAGCATAATTTATCCGCAAATTAATAATAATACAAAATCAAATTTCACGTGTCTATCATATTTAGGTAAACATTCACTAAAAATATCTCAATTCCTTAAAAAACAGAATAAAAACGTCGCCTTTAAAACAACAAATAACCTATGCTCGTTTATTAATAACTCGAAATCTAAAAAAGATAACTTAAAGAAATCTGGAGTTTACAGACTGAGATGTGATGACTGTAGTGCTTTGTACATAGGAAAAACTGGACGCAGTTTCAGCGTAAGGTTCAATGAACATTTGAGAAGTTACAGGCTCAAAAAAGAAGACTCTAATTACGCAAATCACCTGTTAGAACATAACCACAATTTCACCCTTAATCCTGATATTCTACATATTCAGGAAAAAGGACATAAACTTAATATATTAGAATCCATAGAAATTTTGAAACACTCAAAAAACAATAATAATGTAATATTAAATGATCAAATCGACACATATAATTCACCGCTTGTTAACAATTTTGTAAACACACTCCCACCATTATCCACCCCCATCCCTCAATTTGTACCACATTATGATCCCTGATATTTAAGGACATACTTTTAGATTTAGCTTTAGTTGATAACTCCTCGCTTTGATAATGAAACAGTGTGGTGAAACAATTTGTCAGCATTTTTTAATTAAATTTTAAAAGTTTTGTGTAAAATTTGAGTTTTATTCTCCAACTTCTGAAGTATTATGAATTTACACTACGTAAACGCCGAAACCATAGATATAGTAAGCAATTATATTGCAAAGTGGAACAACTAATTTCTGGCGATTCTAAATTCGTCACAGTACGCAGGTAAACATAAAATTCGTGTACGATATTCTTCACATGGCATTCTGTCGTCCGATTTTGGGACTACGAAATTCATCACAAACATAATTATTGATTTTAAAATACTAAAATACGATGAAAACCTTATTGATGCAACAATTTTGCCACCATACGCGTAAAAGTAATATTACGTTCACAAAAAATTAATGTGATTGAGAAATTAAATTATAAGGTCGGTTTTACTTTATTTATTCACTAAATTGGTATAATAATAAATTGTGTAACAAATGATCAAGAACTCTAAGAGAACTGTTGTCACAGAGTCTCAACGGAGAGCAATAGAGGTGCAAATGAGATTCTCAGTGATTGTAACGAGATTTAGTTGTGGTTTTGATTGTGCATTGAAAAGTCATCGCAACTTGATCAGTCAGAAGTTCGTGTGTTCTGGCAGGCATAATTGTCCCAACTATCTTTATAGCTTACTTTTACCCCACAGTTTGCGGCCAATGGAACTCCCTAAACTCTATTTGAAATGTATGTACATGCTGTGATCTTAGGTTTTGAGCGGGGTACCGTGCCTTCAATGTATGAGTGCTTCAATCACAAAATTGGTTGAACTATTTTGGTTGGAGTCAGATTTATGTTAATCGTGTGCAGACTGGAGTTGCGTGGAAGAAATTTCATGATCTACAAAGTTGATAGATAAGTTCCAGGTAAGAGGTGGCAATTTATTATTGGAGCCCCTCTATGGAAACTTGTAAGCTAATTCGAAGTAGCTGAGGATGAAATCCTGGAGGACAATTTTCCAATTTTCCAAACTTAATCTTAATGTGAAGAATTCATAGGAATTGATCGCATAGTCAAATTCTCAAGCTATTGCTCTCCATATTCAGAATCTTGGCATCCCTATGGTATAAAATATACTCCCCATCATTATTACTTTGTATTGTTGGCAATAAGTCGGCACTTATACCGTTACATAAAGCATAATGTCATCATTTCCATCCCCAGTGTTATAATAAGTGTTCATACATACTTGATCGCGAATTGAATGCATTTTCTTGTAATATGGGGTCGCGCCCTCTAACGACATAACAGAACAATCGTTGATTCAATTTAGATTTTTAGGTGTGACGATTATTTGACGGGTGTAACCACTCCGGGACTCCGGGTGTATAGCGCGGCGAGGCGCTACTTTTAATGAAATATGGTCTCCGGCGGGAATATAAGTGGAAGGGAAGCGAAATTAAATAGTTTAACTTCAATAAAACGCGACGAGAAGTGTTTAAATTCGCTGCATAATTCCCCTCGCTCTATCAATTTATTGAGTGTCAATATTTATGAGGAGCGTACACGTGTTGAAGTCAGAGTTTTGATGGGCGCGATGATCGATTAGCGTTCTTTCGACACTCTTATCGTCGTCTCTCTCTTTCGCTTACGATTCTGATAACTTATGATCGACTCCCTTTGGTAATTATGCTCATACGACCTACATTCTACTATCGCACAATTGCGTTCATTTCCGAGGAAGGAAAGTATATGAATGGGTCTAAAAGAAATGATATAATAACACAACTTCAGCAAACCAAAGTGAGTATGGCCTCAACACTTTTTCAACTGATTTCAACCTAATTTGACGAACTTTGTTAGTACATACCAAAGACGTACACATGAGATAAGAATCGGTATATCAAGTTAGATTGTGTGCTCTCAAATTTTTCTGGTGGGTAAGCAATCCCACCTACTTCGCCAATTACCATTGAGCATTTTGTTCGCTGAGACAGCAGGCGCTCACCGTATAGTCATAAAGTGAAGAATCTTGAGTACAGATGTACTTAGTCAGCGACTGCAAGATAAATTAGATGACGTGTTGAATGAGCGTCCAGTGCTCATAATTTTTTGTAACTTATTTGTTCATCAGGCTCAATAGTTGGTGACTTCTGAGAGCCATATGCTTCCTCCTGCCTCATATTTGTCGGTTCATACAATGGCCATCTGTCGAAAAAATCATTCTTACAGCTAGTTTCGCAAATAAGAGATTTCAACTGCTCTGTTTTATCCGGAAGGTGAATATAAAAAAGCATGCATGAATTTTAATTAAAATTAAAGTTAGTATAAATCTGACTTAATGATTGAATATCTGTTCTATGATTTACAGACTTGGAGTTACTTTTTCGTAAATATTGTTTAGAGATTTCTTTATAACTCCTATCGCAATCTGAACTATTAAATTTGTATACTGTGTGGGTATTCGAGCTTTATATTTTTGGTTCAGTACTTCAGTCGTATTACATACTGTGATTTGATATAACTTCAAAGTTTATAAGAATGTTGCGGATTCTCTCAATATGCTTCAATTAGAAACAGCCAGACAATTCGTAACGTCAGTTTATTTATTACTGACAGAAAGTAAATTAACAAGTTAACAAAAGAAGGGAGAAGTTCAAGGTTGAATGTTTGATAAGTTTTCCTATTGAGATGAGAACTCAATAATAGTTTACTTCAACACTAAGCAGCGGATTCATGATTCATATACTTAAAACATTGATGTGTTATAATTCCGATTACTCGTATTTTCTGTTCACTTCGGCGATATGAGCATTTTTAATTGAAACCTTGTGATGATACAATTAGTTTTAATGAATCACGTTTTATACATTTATACGTCTTGTGATGATGGTCGTGAGACCGAAACGTAGTGTGACTCATTTCCCGAGTATTTATATATGATTCATTCCTGGGTCAAGAATAATTATTAATTAGACTCTACTTCAGAGATATTGCAATTTATTCAAATAATAGGGAACTTTCTTCGCTTGATTCTCCATCATCAGGCTTAATACAAACTAAGGGGTCTGAACGAATACTTTTATAGACAATTTTGCCGGTTGTTGCTTTCATTTTTGTTCGCTACGTATTACGCTTCCTGAAATATACCATCAATCGAGTTACCGGTGTGAGATAGTGTCTTCTGGATATACCAATTTTCCAGAATCTCATCTGATTAATCTATCGGATCAGTTCGAATAGAGAAAATAGATACTATCCGAATTTCCTACCAGTCAGAAAACGTATCGGATTGCTCTTTTCCCGGAAACACGTGCATCGTTTTAAGTCTTTCCAAAATATTGATTACAGGCTCAAAAGCCCATTACGGCTCGAGCCGGCGTCATTAATTAACGGTTAATTGAATTAATGACTCTCATTATTTCACATTTCGCACTGTTTGCAAGACATTGCAAAGCCACGATTGAGACAAACGGTCAAGTAGAAGCCACCCCGTTCAATCGCGTTATTGATTTTTATTCGTATCGTTATTTTATCATTCTCTTTCATTCTCTAGTTTCTATACGAAATGATGAACCAACAGATTGAAGTTCTTCCTTGAAGCATTTTTTAGAATCAAACTTGACCCATTTACTTGAATTGTCGTTAAATTATTCCGATACAACATCCTGAATAGATCAAATAATAATAGAACTGAACAGAAGAGATGTGGAAAGTTTGTACCTGTTACTGGGTAACAACTTCCGGGTATAATCATGGCTGATTAATTCATTGAATTCCATTCTAGGATTGAATCAGAAAATGAGAAATCAAAAAAGAACCCACATTGAACCTACGACGCTCAGAATAATGCTAACCGCTGACAAAAATCATTAAAGCGACACCTTCGAGAAATCCGGGATTTACAAAATCGATTAATTTGGAAGAGCGGGGAATGTATGAACGGAAAATCAATTTATTCAATTCAGATTTATCTACAGCTTGAGGTAATCCTTTATTCACATTACTAGTTCCAAATAGTATTTAACCATGCACATTTTGATTTCTCTGATGATGGCAACTTGCTAGCTAAAAGATCGTCACTACTTTAATAGTATTTTTAGTCGATAAGGCTGATTGTTGTTCATTTACAGTGAATTTATCATGTTGAAAGTGATTGTATAGTGTATTTATTCAAAAGTAGGCCGGTATTCCGGTTTTCGGAACCCTATTACATGTTGCCTTCGAGCCTGAGGTGAAAACTAATGGTAGAATCGAATTTCTCATCCATGATTGTGTATTATGGCCCCGATATATCGGAATCGATGAGATCGACCAAATTCACTATTTTTCCATACTTACCCCGTATGGAATTTGGGAAAATGGGGAAAATTGGAAATGACTCATATAACCGATAGAACTTGTTCTATGGGATCTCAGAAGGTTGTGGATACCAATTTAGAAGGCATTTATCATGTTAAAAGTGATTTTGTAGTGTATTTATTTAAGGGATGGCCGAAATTACTATATTCGGAACGCTGTTACATGTTTCCCCGGCGTCTGAGGGGAAAACTAATGGCAATATCGAATTTCTCATCCATGATTGTGTATTATGATGCCGTTTTATCGGAATCGATGAGATCGACCAAATTCACTATTTTTCCTATTCCAAATTTGGAATAATGCATTTCCATACCTGTCTCGATGTCACTCTAGGGTTGAGTGCTTTGCATTTTCCGATCCAGCGGAATATAGTAAAAATACAGAACGAAAATTGCGGTTTATAAATGTATCACGTTGCAACAACCAATCTTTTACTCAAAATTTTTAAGCTATCGCATATAGCTTTTATCGCGGGCTTTGAGCGCGGCGACCGAATCAAGAAATTCCGTAACGAAAAATAACAGGAACTCGTTTATGTTGCGCTCTCTCGGGTGACTTATATTGAAAAATTGTATATCACGACAAAAAACGATAATTCTACATTCAAGTTTTATAACAATCGAAGGCAAGCTGCATCGGCTGCATCTTTGTTGCAAGAATTCAAAAGACTGCCTTTAAATAGTGTTCAGACGACAGCTCAAAGTGCCTTAGATTTCCTTAGTAATAGAAATGGCATTTCAATAATGACTTTCAATTGCCAAAGTCTAAATAATCACAAATACGATTTACAAGATTCAGTTACGAGACAAAAAAATGTGTTACTTCTTACCGAAACTTGCATGGCGCATGATAATCCGATTGAAATACCTAATTTCAATTGTATTGTTCAATTCAAACGAGATACTGTTCCAGGAGGTGGGGTAGCTATTTACCAAAATAATAATAATGTAACTAATATTATGACTCCGAATATTGAAATAAATATTGCACACGTTAGCGATGTTAATGTTAGGCGCTCATTTGTTGGAGATATTTGTGCGTGCTCATGCAAACTTAGAAATGGCCTACACATAGTCATGGTAGCAATTTACATTTCTCCGAATCCAAAATTGGACGAGGTAGAGCATTTTATTCATCGCACTTTACTGGAGTACACTGAAGAAGGGTCGAAAATACTTGGTACAAATGGTAATAAATTTCCACTTTTCTTGGCTGGCGATTTCAACATCAACTTCGCTGATGAAAAATCAGAGCGGTTGACAACTTTTCTTTCGGAAAAATTGAATTTGAAAATGAATAATGATCCACAAGAATCCACAACAAAATATGGGACCACCATTGACGCGGTATTTTCCAGATATTTAGAGGATATCAAGTCTCAAACATATGTCTCTTATTTCAGTTACCATAAACCTATAGTTTCAATTATAACAAATTCCTGAATAATCTACATGAATTAAAAATAAATAAATAATTATTAAATTGCATAAGTTGAGAAAAAATGCTATGCAATAGCTTTACCGCGGCAGTCCCCGAGTGCCACACGTATCTTTTTTTTTTTTTTTAATATTTGCCCTTGTAATAATAAAAGTACCAGAAGAGCTGCTCGTTTTTTTCTGACATTATCAGCAGAAACCTCTACAGTTCAAAAATTTCGGAATATCTTGAGTGAAGATAAAGAACTGTTGAAATCCCAAGTGAAAAGCAGGTCATAAATGAGAAACTATCATTGCAAAACTCAAAGTTGTAGAAATAAGTAAAGATCAAATTAATTATTCGTGAAGCACCACGATCGGTATTAACAACCAGAATAACTCCATATGGCGCCGAGTAGTGGATATGAATTTTGTACAAGTTGCGTTTTTTCTTCCAAATAAGTAACTCGCTAATTAACCAAAGAACGCAATTAAGAAGCGAACAATAAATGTTAACAACATCTTAGAACTCCATCGGTTTTTATTGTTGCAAATAAATGCATATTTAGGGAATTTTATAATGTTTATAATAAAACGTATGATGAGCGTAATGGACAGGTGTTCATGTAACAATAAAAACTGTACCATTGAGTAACGTTCGTCATAAACCTTCCGACAAAGTGTTCATGACGATTAAACATTAAAAGAACTTTACTGTAATTACTTATATGTAAGGTATTATGATGTTTCATCTAGAATTTCAAATCACTCGGTAACTATCTCACATCCAAATACAGACACGACGTATAACCGTATTATATTTATTTGTGTCGGACTTTTTCTATCATTTAGTGCTTTGACTAATACCTACCACTAGATTCTATCTGCAGATCAATAGAATCATATCCGAATTCAAGGAAGGAAACTGATACTACTCTTCCTAACTTTTCACAAAGTTTATAATGTTTCTTCAACATTGATTTTTCAGATACAGTATCTGTATCATTTCAACATTTTGCAAGAGATAATTTTAATTTCTACACAATATTCTCCACGGTTTTTGTCCTATTTTTCTCACTTTTTCTACGAACCCAGATTTGCTGTAGAGTTGATCTAATAAAAAAGATACATGTGGCACTCGGGGACTGCCGCGGTAAAGCTATTGCATAGCATTTTTTCTCAACTTATGCAATTATAATTATTTATTTTTTTAAATTTATGCAGTATTTTTTTTCTTTGATATTTTAATTCAAGTTTTTTCTTTGATATTAATTCAAGTTACTTTTGAGCGTGGTGACCAAGAAGAAAACAATTTTTTTTCTTTTATTGAATAAATGAGAAGTTAATATCGTTTAAAATATTTTTATTATCTTACAATACATGTAGGTTATTCAGGAATTTGTTATCATTGAGACTATAGGTTTATGGTAACTGAAATAAGAGACATAAGTTTGAGATTTGATATCCTCTAAATATCTGGAAAATACCGCGTCAATGGTGGTCCCATATTTTGTTGTGGATTCTTGTGGATCATTATTCATTTTCAAATTCAATTTTTCCGAAAGAAAAGTTGTCAACCGCTCTGATTTTTCATCAGCGAAGTTGATGTTGAAATCGCCAGCCAAGATAAGTGGAAATTTATTACCATTTGTACCAAGTATTTTCGACCCTTCTTCTGTGTACTCCAGTAAAGTGCGATGAATAAAATGCTCTACCTCGTCCAATTTTGGATTCGGAGAAATGTAAATTGCTACCATGACTATGTGTAGGCCATTTCTAAGTTTGCATAAGCACGCACAAATATCTCCAAAAAATGAGCGCCTAACATTAACATCGCTAACGTGTGCAATACATATTTCAATATTCGGACTCATAATATTAGTAACATTATAATTATTTTGGTAAATAGCTACCCCACCTTTTGGAACAGTATCCCGTTTGAATTGAACAATACAATTGAAATTAGGTATTTCAATCGGATTATCATGCGCCATGCAAGTTTCGGTAAGAAGTAACACATTTGTTTGTCTCGTAACTGAATCTTGTAAATCGTATTTGTGACTATTTAGACTTTGGCAATTGAAAGTCATTATTGAAATGCCATTTCTATTACTAATCTAAGACACCTTGAGCTGTCGTCTGAACACTATTTAAAGGTCTTTTGAATTTTTGCAACAAAGAGGCAGTCGATGCAGCTTGCCTTCGTTTATTATAAAACTTGAATGTAGAATTATCGTTTTTTGTCGTGATATACAATTTTTCAATATTAGTCACCCGAGAGAGCGCAACATAAACGAGTTCCTGTTATTTTTCGTTACGGAATTTCTTGATTCGTTCGCCGCGCTCAAAGCCCGCGATAAAAGCTATATGCAATAGCTTAAAAAGTCATGATCTCTTGATTAACTCATGATCGCAATGCAACGATACGAAGTAGTTCTAATTGGCGGTCACGAATACACGATTCCAATTTTCTCAATATCGATTGACATATCCGTAGATAATTATGAAACATATCAGCAGCTTCCATAGTTCTGTTTCGTCAATGCTCTATTCCTTACAATGTATTTTTCGTAAGCGCTCAAAATAGAAAATTTTGTATTTGGATGAACCTTACGTTATTAAAGGTGAAAAATTGATTTCAACGTGAGTTTATACATCCCCTAGTTTTTGACCTCCTTAAAATCATGTTTTGGGTGGATAAGGTACCTAATACAACAGACAAAATTGCGATTTGAATGAGGCTGTAATACATTATTATGGAGGAAAGTTATTGCGACGTTAGTTTAGACATCCCTAGCAAATAACCTACGAAAAAAAAATGTTTTCGGTGAATAATGTACCTAATATAACAGGCAAAATGTGATTGTGATCGACCTCATCGATTCGGATGAACCTGTAACACGTCACTACAGATTATGTTTTGATTCCAACGTCAATTCATACATCTCCTAGACTACGACCTCCATAAAATCATGTATTGAAAAAATAAGATACCCTATATTACAGACAAAATGTTTTTGGACCAACCTATAATACGGATCGATTCCGACAATAGCTTAAACATCCCCTATAACCTCTATAAGATAATATACTCAATATAACTGACGAAATGTGATTGTGATCAACCTCAGCGATTCGGATGAACCAGTGATACATTATCATAGATAGCGGATTGATTCCAACGTTAGTTCAGACATCTCCTAGTCTATGACCTCCATAACATCATGTTTTTAGAGGAGAATATTTATAATATAATGGACAAAATGAGATTGTGGTCAACCTCAGCAATATCGATGAACCTGTAATTTTATTATGGATGAGTAATTGATTCCAACGTTGGTTTAGACATCCCCTAGACTATCATTTCCATAAGATTAGTTAAGGAGTATGAGGTACCTTATATAACAGAAAAAATGTGATTACGGTCAACCTCAGCAATTCGGATGAACCAGTGATACATTATCATAGATGACGGATTGATTCCAACATTAGTTCAGACATCTCCTAGTCTATGACCTCCATAACATCATGTTTTTAGAGAAGAATATATATAATATAATGGACAAAATGAGATTGTGGTCAACTTCAGCAATATCGATGAACCTGTAATTTTATTATGGATGAGTAATTGATTCCAACGTTAGTTTAGACATCCCCCAGACTATCATTTCCATAAAATTAGTTAAGGAGTATGAGGTACCTTATATAACATAAAAAATGTGATTACGGTCAACCTCAGCAATTCGGATGAACCAGTGATACATTATCATAGATGACGGATTGATTCCAACGTTAGTTCAGACATCTCCTAGTCTATGACCTCCATAACATCATGTTTCAAGAGAAGAATATATATAATATGATAGACAAAATGAGATTGTGGTCAACCTCAGCAATATCGATGAACCTGTAATTTTATTATAGATGTGTAATTGATTCCAACGTTAGTTTAGACATCCCCTAGACTATCATTTCCATAAAATTAGTTAAGGAGTATGAGGTACCTTATACAACAGAAAAAATGTGATTACGGTCAACCTCAGCAATTTGGATGAACCTGTGATACATTATCATAGATGACGGATTGATCCGAGCATTGATTCAGACATCCCCTAGTCTATGATCTCCATAAAATCATTTTTCAGGAGAAGGAAGTATGTAATATAACTGAGAAAATGATATTGTGGTCAATCTCAGCGATATGGATGAACCTGTAATATTTTATTATAGATTAGTGATTGATTCCAACGTTAGCTTAGACATCCCTTAGCCTATCATTCCCATAAGATAATTTTAGGAGTATGAGGTACTTTAAATAACAGAAAAAATGTGATTGCGATCGACCTCAGCGATTTGGATGAACTTGTGATACATAATCATAGATGCCGGATTGATTCCTACGTTGGTTCAGATATCTCTTAGTCTACGACTTCCATAACATCATGTTTTAGGAGAAGGAGGTATGTAACATAACAGACACTATGATTGTGGTCAACCTGTAATACTTTATTATAGATGAGTGATTGATTCCAACGTTCGCTTAGGCATCCCCTAGCCAATGATTCCAATATAATTATTTCAGGTGAATGAGGTACTTTATATAACAGAAAAAATATGGTTGTGATCAACCAAATTCTGCTAAGTTTCTATAAACATCCAAAAACCTAATCTAGTCATTTGTTTGTTTTTGTTTGTTTTTCATGTTAGCACGGTGCAATCATTTGTACAAGATGACATTATCTAGACCATAGACAATTTACAATCGAAACAAAAATATAACTTTGTCAAGCCAGTGTGAAAATGAACTAATTTCTGTAAAAAATAACCTTGAACTTTGTTGATAAGGCATATTAGAATCCAATCAGCATCTCACACATATAAAAGGAGGGAAGGAACATAAGCAATATGTATCCTCCAGTATATACGCGTTGTTTGGCGTTGAAAAGCCAGAGTGGAAGCATTCGGGCATAAGGTGGCGCAAAGCTATTACACAACTTTAATGAGGACGCCCGCTAATCTCACCTCAGGCCCTCTCTCTGCCCACACCACACCCCTGCCACCGTCACCCGCGTGTCTTTATGAGAAGCAGCGTCCCGATACCGTGTTCTCAGCCTCACAAATCTCGGAGGCACCGCCATCGATCCCCGTAATTAAAACATATGTAACTGCGACAAAACCCATTCCGGGACACGGCCAGCCAGCAAACCATCTCTCATTCTGACATGAAATTATCTGCTATCTGAACTTTCTATAAAGAAACGCGTTCCCTTTGAATTACACATCCGAATTATTCCTAGATTACCAATTACTTCTCTGGCTTTCGCGCGCGAATTCCTAGCCGGGGAATGCGCGGTCCAACATTACAAGAAGTTCAGATGGAATAAAAAGAGGGATGACCTATCTTCAGGCCATTCCTCGTAGTTGAAACTAGCGGAAAAAAAGAGAAATATGTTTTATGAATGATTCAATGTATCTTATTCGTCGTAAAAATCGCGATAACAATTTAATAGATATTGCTATCTCTTGGGTCATTAATCAAAATAGTCTCTGGAAACCTTGTTCTCACTCGAGAGTTCGGAAGCCGAACTGTTTTGAACAAGGTTCCTGTACTTGGAGGTGAGTCACCTTTACCTGGGGAGCGTCACAATTAGGACCCTGTTCAATTCCCAGGTATCGATAGGTCTCTCCAGCATCACGATGTTTAAAGATGCTTCAGCCGACAATCTGCATATTCTCGTGCACTTCCGGAGATCGTCCTCTCCTCAAATGAAACACTGTGCACTTGTCCAATCCCAACTCCATGCCGAAGTATATATTCTTGAGCCACGTTGAGAGCTTGATGGAGGTTTATCTCCCCAGACGCATACAGTTTTAAGTCATCCATGTAAAATAAATGGGTGAATCTGATTCCTCCGGTCGTTCGGTGGTCCTGAGTAATATCCACGAGTCCGTCTTAATGCAATGGTGAGCGGCAGCAGTGAGATGTTGAACAATAGGGGACTCAAGGAGACTCCTTGGAAAACACCCCTCTTGAATGTTGCCAATTCTATCACGACTCGTCGTGTGCCTGATGTGATGGCGAAACGGATCTTCCAGAGTTGCAACAGATTCTGTTCTATGCATCTCACCAGTGGGGTTGGTATCGCAAGGCATTGGAGCAACTATGATAATAGCTCATATATCAAATGACTTGCGGTATTCAATTCAGGTCATGGAAAGGTTGCGCTTGTAGAGTATAGAGTCCTGAGTGATACATCTATCTTCACCAGGTTCCCCTCGGCAACCCTTCATGCCTTTCGTTGCTCCCACGCTGCTCGCTGATTTAATTATCGGACCGATCAATCTCATCAACCTAGCATACAAAATACATGTAAGTAACTTCTTGGGCTCAGTCAAGTCTCCATTCTTTGGTTGACGATTTTCCCATCCTTAGCAATTGAAACACATTGTGAACGATCTGATAGGTATGATGTAAGCCAAGTTGCCGCATTTCCTCACCACCATATCATAATAAATATAGTATAAAAGTATCATTTAGATCGATTGAGGTATCTAACCTCTCTATTACAAGATCTCGTTTGAACTGAATGTTAAAAATGTTTCCAAAAGAATTTCGTCTTTTGCTAAGTCAGTATTGATAATGGACGTCGCAGAAAGTAGGTACAGTAAAAGAGAAGTCAGAAGGTGTGGGTCCCTTATTTTGTGATATATCAGTTTCCGAACTTCACGTAGAACTATTCTGCATTATTACGAAATTTCGCAGTTTGTGATGAATCACTAATTGTTGGTAATTATTGATGAATATAGCACACATGCTTTGAAATGCAGGAAGAAAAAAAGTTAACTGAAAGAAAAGAGCTCACATTGTTAATAGCCACATATCTGGTTGATTGTATCTGAAACGTTCGAATTATAAGATCCATCAGCCAAGTACAATAGTTCAAGAACAGTCAACCCAATTCGCTCGCAAATTGCGCAAATCACGCAAATCTAATTTTCTATTTACCTTTGCAATTACGCTATCATTGTTTCAAGTACCAGAAACCGTCACATCCACTTCCTTGCGAACCTTTCTCTCTATCCACCTAGCAACGTGTCACTCTAAAATACTCATCCAGAGCCGCCTCAGCACACGGATATCGAGCTCAGCTATAGCAATTACGTTTTCGCATTGTTATGAGAGAAACAAAGGAATAACGCGGGGAGGAGCATATTTATGTGTAATTTGGCGAAGCCATGGCAACGACCGTACACTCTCTGCTCTCTCCCTGTCTATGTACCGGCTTATGACTGTTACAGCATAAACAAGATAGAGCAGCCGGGATAATCGGTAGCGAGATATGCAAAGTGACGTCGTTATTATAATCCATGATGAGCGTAACTCACGCCCTAGATAGCGCCACCGTCGCACTCCCCCTACCCTACGCGTGTTATCAGTAAGCATTCATTACGGTAGGACGATGTTTATAGGCTGGCACGTGTCGAATATTACATTTTTGTGTTGTAATTGATGTTATGACATTGGATTAATTTACCCCTGATAAACATCCGTCACTACTGTCATCACCTATTTCTACATAACGCAGTTTCATCTGCGTCTGCAAAATTGTTAAGAGGAGACTCAGGGGATGTGTCATACCAAAAGTTCTCTCAATTAGTTTGCCTCTTTCGGGAACTGGTTATTAACTATTTGCACCAGGTACAGATATGAATCTATCATTGAAGTAACCGTCGAATATATAACAGATTATCCCGTCTTTGGAATGGGATTGCAGATTGATTCCAGCTATACGTCTCACTTCTCCCAAAATCTTCATCCCTGATAGAGGAGATTGGAGCTAAGAAGCTGTCGCTCTACTGTCACCAAGTGAGCCCACAGATTCCAAGGTAGGTCAGGCTCCTGGAGCGAAAGTGTACCTAAAAAGGTCACTATCTTAGTGACTCTAGGTGCTTACTGTACGGTTGTAAGGGCGTAGGTCTAAGAAAATCTCGACTTGCGCCATGGAAAACCTGTGGAGAAACTATGTAAATAAGCGCAACTACATCTGCCCAGACAGTCGATGGCAATGGGAGGTCTCACGTCACCTAGAATCACATCAAGGCTTGTCAATGAATGCAAAGATACACTGGCTGAACTAAAAAAGATATATAACACATGACGCGTCAATACACACGACTATATCTGCTTTAAACATAACTTAGATATTCACCAGAAACCTAGAAGCGGTGGGTTGTGAACGTACTTGTAAAAGTCTGCGAGCACAAGATTTGTAGCAATAGGTTCGTTCGTGTATGCTAATATGCATCAGTACAAGATAGATAAGTAAAACACTACCAAGTATTTAGAAGGTTGGACCTAGTCATGCTCATGTACTATGCGCTGACTTTCCTTGTAAAAGCTTAGGGAGTAAAAGGGAGGATCGATCTGAACTAGGAGGACCTTGTTATTGTTATCTAGCAAAGACTACATTAGGTAAATGAGTATATTCATATCTTGATTTGTATCTAATTCTTTTAAATCCCTAGGAATACTGTTAAATTTCTGAAGGTATTTCAACTACCAAGTAGCCAATATCAACTTGGTAGCTGAAAGGTCTTCAGTACATTAACAGTATTATTATTGGATAAGGGTGACTATTTATCATTTATAGTGTTATAGTGTATCCACAGTGTGAACTCTTTTATAGTTTATTACCCAGTGGATTTGATTGAATTTAAATAATAGACACCTTATATTCCTTTTCAAAGTAATTTATTGTTGAGGATAGCATTTGCTCAACAATATAAGCTAGTGGCTTCTAAGTTTCCGCAGTTAACAAAGCACACGAGGTATATAAAAATACAATTAAAGTCATGACAATAATAGCTTCTGTACTTCTGAAGTTTGATTCTAGTGAAATTCAAATGGTCAAGCAATATGTGGAAAGTGTACCTAACTGTTAAAATGAATTATTCCTGGTTTATTCAGGAAAATTGTTCAAATAGTTGGATTGCACAAAATTACTGACTAAAAGGTCATTTATTTCTTCGGCGAACCAACCATATCACATCTAACACAAATGCAAGGTGGCGATTACGAAGAACTATTTTTTCACATTCTATACTTACGGTAGCGACGAAGTTAATTGTGATACGCAATAAGGTACGCATCAAATCAACAATTTAATTTAGACGAAAGCAAAGACAGAGTTATAGCGGGTTATGGAAACAATGGACTCGCTAATTCGGTTTGTTTCAGGAATACCTGGCAATCGGCGAGGTTTGATCTCGCGAAGAGTGCTTTATTTCACTTCATCGGTCGTAATAAATCCACAAACTGAGGTGGACCGGTTTATAAAAACACCTCGCTCCAGCCATTTAACTCTCTGGAGCGAGCAGATCGGGGCCCCAAAATGAATCTTATCGAACGTCCCATAAGTCTTGACATCACCTATTTCTTTCCGTTCGTTTTGTGCGAAATGGGGAGGAGACATATAAATATACGTACCGAGGGAAAAGTTTCCCATTTAAGAAACCAAACGTGGCGGCTAGCAATAATGAATGTCCGTCATCAATAATGTTCACCGCACCAACGGCAACGCTCTCCTATCCAAATCTGCATCACTATCATTCTTTTATTACTATTACTTCTCGCGGTGTTGTACCATCTATAATTTTGTATCTGTTCCACGCATACTATTTTCGTTCTCACATTACTATCTTATCTTTTATATATAAATTCTCGGGAAATAGGTCACACTAACACATATGCTTATAATTTTCGTTACTGTTTTTCAAGGCTCAAAAGACCTAAGACCTTTTTGAGAAATACAATGGCGCAGAACAGACTAAATTCACTTCGCATGATAAGTATGGAGAAGATACTAATTACATTAATAATTATTCTTGACCCAGGTATGAATTATATATAAATACTCTGAAAAAAAGGTCCCACTCACACATATTAAAGAAAGAATAAACAGAATCTATATTGGAACGTCATATAATAATAAAATAAACGGTAATACAGATAATTTTATAACATTACGAGACCTCAGAGAAAATTAAGAAATTTTTAGAAAAGTATGATACTACTCTAAAACCTTTAATGCCTAAATTAAATTGCTTAGATTGCGATGACACTAAGCAATATTTACAAAACAAAATCTATGCCCATTAGTATAGTACAAGAAATAAAAACTTCCACCCACTTTTGGCTTTTTCGGCTTCGATTCGCCAGGACAAGTTCACTGTTTCAACTGTTCTTTGGTCTCTGGTGTGTTGTAATGGATCCATGGTTACGAAACGATGCGAAAAGTCCTCCTTATCGCGCTTGAACATCGCCAAACACTCCTTTGAAGACGTCACACGATTGCGCTTGCTGTCAACAGAGAGCAAATGCGGCACTCATTTGGCAGTTAGCTTTCTCATATTCAAAAATGTATGCAAAATGTCAGTGGAACAAGCAAGTTCTCAATGTTACTGAAGGGTCTCTGCTGAAGGTAGTCATAACCGGCCTACAACGTGGCAAAAAGAACATAATATCTCACGCCATCTATAAATAAATATCCCACTGAGAAATCAAGCACTCCATCACATTGACATATTTCTCGAGCTTTGCTATTGTTACGGTGAATGTAACACTATGTGAGCACGAGAGATGGCGACACTCAATCAAACCATTGTAAGAGAATTAGAAACAAATGAACTTATGATAATAGGTACTGATTTATCTCATAAGATCTCTCTATAAGTCTGTTTAAAGCGTCTTCCGACGTCTTCCGATTTCCAGTCTCCATTTTCCGCTGTCCATCCATAGGCCTTCTTCCACATCTCTTTCTCGGATTTTTTTGTCTATTCCCTCGCTCCAACTTTTCCTTGGTCACCCTCTCTTATTTCTACCTTGTGGTGTCCATTCTCACATTTGTTTCGGAATTCTCTCATCCGGCATTCTTTAAACATGACCATACCATCTCAGTTGGCTTACTTTTTAATGTCCTCGACTATAGTGGTGCTGCTCCCATGATCTTACGGTTTCTTTCATTTGTGGTCCTCTCTATTCTCGATTTTCTGGCAGCGCTTCGCCAGTAATCCATTTCTGCAGCTTTTAATGTTTTTCCGCTCTCTCTTTGAGGGTCCATACTTCTCTACTTCATTTTATTATGTTGTTAACTATGATATTATATATTCGTTGTTTGTTTCTTTTCAATATGAATTTATCCCATAGTATTCCATTCATCATGGCTATTGCTTTTCTGCCTTGTATATTTCTGTGATTTATGCGATCATCTAGAGTTCTGTTGTTGGTCATTTGTACTCCTATGTATTTAAACGTATTCGTTTGTCTTATGCATTCTCCATTTTCTAGCACGAGGTCCTTTTGCTGTTCTCCCACACACATGTACGCCGTTCTCTGTATATTGACTTCCAGGCCCCATTTGCTGTATTCTTCTATGAGCCTTCTGGTCATGTATTCAATATCGTGCTTATCTTGTGCCATTACTATTTGATCGTCTGCGAAACATGATGTGTATTTGGTGTTATCTTTTATGGGTATTCCCATGTTTTTGCATTTTCTTTTCCACAGTCTTAGTGCTTGTTCTAGGTATATTTTGAACAAAGTCGTAGATAGGAAGCAGTCTTGTTTGAGCCCCTTACTGATTGTGAAGCCCGTTGACACTCGTTGTACCATCTTGATTTTTGCTGTTGCTTGTTGGTATAAGGTCCTTATCGCTTTTACTATGGTTACGCTGATGTTCGTTCTTTCTAATGCTTCCCACAGTTTATTTTGTGGAATACTATCGTACGTTTTTTTCAAGTTCACAAACACCAGATGGGTTCCTTGGTTATAAGCTGTTTTCGTCTCCATTAGTTGAGTGACACAGAATAGGTGGTCTACTGTGGATCTTCCTACACGAAATCCTGCTTGTACTTCTGCTTCCATATCCCTGTATTCTGATTCGATTTTATTTGCCAGAATCTTGCCATATACTTTGTATAGTGTACTCGTCACTGCTATCCCCCTGTAATCATCACAGTTTTGTTTATCTCCTTTCTTGTGTATGGTGGATATAAGGGCGGTGTTCCATTCTTCTGGGGTTCAAGCATTTCTGGAATAGTATCATAAGTTCTTGGTATATTTTGTAGTTCCCCATTTGATGAGTTCTGCGAGGATGTTTCCAGGTCCAGGTGATAAAAGAGTATATTCATATAACCCTTAACCCTTTTGACCTTCTAGGTTTTAAATACTTATTACGCCTTCCTGAAGTAGGAATACATAGAACCTTCGTTCATGATTTGTTCTGATCGTTCCAAATTCGATTTGAAGTTTTAAAGCTCCGCAAAGTATGCGGAAAGTGAGACGAAGTGTATAGGGAACTCGACATTGAAATTGCCACAACTTATAACTTCATGACCGCGCGAGTCCAAACGGCGCGAGAGAAAGAGAGCGAGAGTTGTGATGTTTATAAATTGAGGGAATGTGGCTTATTGTATAGAAGCGGTGGTGAATTGCTCGCGTCTCCAAATCTCTTATTAATGTACAGGTGATGGCTCGCTTTGTGCTACAGAGGGCGCTCGCCATTCAACTCTCGGCGTATACAAATGACTTACAGCGGTTCTCACTTCGCCAACTTTTAGATGACAAATCGTGCCTGTTTCATATTCAAAACTATCGACGTTGCGGCACCACTCGACTGTTTCGAACAATTTCCGCCACTACGCACTCTAAAGTGTAATTAATTACTCGAATAGGGATATACAGGGAGATCGGAGGGATAAATTAAAGACTAAGCGTACATTCGACACAATCATGTAGATATTCGTTTATTCCAAACCTTCCAACGCAGCCACATTATTTCTTTTACAAATTTTGTTTTAGAGTTACAACCCCTGATTCTCGTTTCTTCAAATTATAGCCTCACCTCTGAAAAAACACAATAACTTATTTCCTTGTAGATGGATAGGTTAAGCATTTGATCGAGTCTTCCACCAAGGCTTTCTTGAGAAGCTTCAGTCATATGGTTTACCACTTTCACGTTTAATCTCAGACATATGACTCCACGTAGTGGTTGAAGGATCCCCCTATAATACCATGGCTATCAACCCTAGTGTGAACCAGGGATTTCTTGTAAGGTTAGGGGGCTAGTGCCCAATATAAGGTTAGCAGGTGGTTGGTGTTAATGCAAGGTTTGACACTATTTGCCAATGTAACCTTTGAATGTCCCGTACAAATAACTAGCTCAGTAAATATATTGAACCCTAGGTTCCAGTAATGACACGTGTCCTACACTGCTCTACTCAGGGGTGCCAAGGACGCCAACAGCTTTAATTGTAAGATAAGAAAAGAACCCTAAATTAAGAATTCCGAGCATCATCATGTTGTTGACAGTCGTTGGAGTAGCTAAGTGGAAATGGAAGAAACATTGATTACAAAATTCCTACCAGACTTCATTTTTTTAACGAACAGCGAAGTTGTGGAACTCTTTACCTAGTGATTTCTTTCCCTATGACTATAACCTCCAAGCCTTCAAGAAAAATACGAATGCCTATCTCCTCTCCCTACATTCCACTGCTGACTCACACGATGTTCTCTCTCGTGTAGGCAAAGCATAAAAAAACATTATGAATCCTCCTTCCTACTAATTGGAAAACAAATATAAATATAATAATAAATGAGTTTGGAATTAAGTTAGTTAGTAACGATGATTTGGAAAGACTCCAGTTTAAAAGGGAAAATATTCAAATACAAATTAATGAAGTTTGAATTTGAAAGTTGCAATAATATATAAATGTGTGCGGATTTCACATATCAATTAAACAGTGAATATTTAGTTACCCCAATTAACTGAAAATTTTACCGTTCCTTGAACTTCTGAAGAGCAAATGCTGCATGTGTCGAACTCTGTCAAATCTGCACCGCAAAACATGGAGGACAAAGGAAGGAGATTCCTCAATCGTTCGACCTTGTGAAGAAATACAAACACCAGCAAAAATGTCGTTATAAATTCAGGAGCGAGGTAACAAAAACAATCGGATTGATAAATCGATATCTTAGATAAACAGTTCGATATTAAATATCTTAATATTAAATCGAGATAGTTTGATGTCGATGAAATTAAAAACTTGACTATAGCTGGCGAGAGTGCGGAATAATAGCTTTCGGGCGTTGATACTATCAAAATGTGCTTACGTTCCACAAACAAGATTAATTGGCTTAACAAAAATAAACAACTACTGTTTGAGAGGAGGAGGAGTTGCTTAATACGAGGGCAAAGTGAAAAGTCCCTGTAGAATAAAACAGATGGCGCCACAATCGAAAATTTCGTGTGACATTTCTGACGTACCATATTTAACGAATTGAAATTTTCAGACAGACATGTCATTCAGTTCTGTTTTGACACCCATCGAAAGCAATCTTGAAGATTTTTCTCTTGATTAAACATTATTTCTAGCGTGGAAAAAACATTACTGGTCGTCCAATTGAGGTTACAACGTCAGAAATCGTGGATAGAATTCATAATATGATGATATTGGACGATCGGCGAGTTAAAGTGCACTAGATCGCTGAGGCTATGGGCATCTCAACCGAACGGGTACAGACCATTTTGCATAAAATATGAGAAAGCTATCTGCCGGATGGGTGCCGTATTTGCTCCCTGTTGACAACAAGCGCGACCGTGTGACAACTTCAAAGGAGTGTTTGACGATGTTCAAGCGCGATAAGAAAGACTTTTGTCGTTTCGTAACCGTGGACGAAACATGGATCCATCACAACACACCAAAGACCAAAGAACAGTCGAAACAGTGATCTTGTTCTGGCAAATCGAAGCCGAAAAAGCCAAAGTGGGTTAATCGGCCAACAAACTCATAGCGACAGTTTTTTGGAATGCATACGGTATCGTCCATATCGATTACCTTGAAAAGGGCTAAACGATCACCGACGTAAACTATGCAGAGTTGTTGAATCGATTCGGCGCCGATTTGAGACGAAAGCAGCTGCGTCTGGTAAAAAAAAGTGCTCTTATTCCAGAACAACGAACCGGCGCCCAGGTCCGCAATCGCAATGGCAAAATTGCACGAATTGCGCTACAAATTGGATCGTCATCCATCATATTTTCTAGATTTGGTCCCCTGCGATTTTTATCCATTCCCAAACTTGAAGAACTGGCTCCGCGGAAAGAGATGAGCTCCAACAATGAGGTCATCGCTGGAACAAACTCCTATTTTGGAGGATTGCTGGAATCGTATTATTTGGAAGGGATTGAAAAATTTGAAAAACGTTGGACGACGTGTATCGGGCTACATGGAGATTACGTTGAAAAATAAAATAAGTTTTGACCAAATAAATCATTTTCCAGGAACTTTCCACCTTGCCCCCGTATGTTATGCAATTCATTCTTATTGTTTCTAGATGTCAAGATAGGGCTCAATCACTAATTGAAGACCAGAAATTACATCCTTCTGGCGACCATGAACAAGATTAAGGATATCGTATTTGAAGTATCTGAAGGTTGTGTTCAAAGAAAGGAGTAACAGTATAACTTATAATGCAACTATGTGATGCTCTTGAAAGAGTTTCAACCTGTTTGGTCCTTTGGAGGTCTCTCTAGTGGATGTTGAACTATTGAACTGGCTCACAGGAAATACCTAATGATCACGATTAAAAAAATTCGAACGCATAAGTCCTGTAGGACGTAGTAGATGAATCTCATTGATTCGATTCTTGAATCAACCACTAGCTAGCATAATGATAAAATTAACCAACCAATTATACAAAACTAGGAATAAGCCAAAAGAAATTATGAATTTTCCTTTCATCTTGGGTTCTATTGAACGAGATTGAATGCTAATCAATTCAATTTCAACTAAGGCGACGGAAGAATGTGTCAATATACCTTCCTCTCTACTATTCCATAATTTTTCTATCAGTTTATAGCATTTCATCAACGATCAAACAAACGACCACGAGCAAAGAACATTCCTTAGAATCAATTCTGCAGCGTAGTTATTGAACTGAAGAATTTCATTTAGCGAAACAACGAGAAAAATTCTCAGTTTGCGGTCACTTGGTCGACGATAAGGGCATTTCCGGAGCGAGCCTCCGGTGAATTGACAAATGATGATAACCGCGAGCTTGCGCGGCTCACCCAAGATGGCCGGGTAGCGGTTATGATAAGGCGATGGTTAATGACGAGGTGGTCACCATGGAGACGGCGGCCACTGGGCAGGACCGGCCAGCAGGTGAAGAGGGGGTGCGCCGCGACGGCCATCACGCAATCTCAAGCGGCCACCCGTCGATATGCTTCTTGCCGTCGCCTGAGCCACTTCTACCACCGGCGCGCGTTAACCTGCCCTTAGACCCTTCGCCAGACCTCGAATCAAGACCAATTACGTAGAGTAATCTAGATATTATTCTTTCCTTAACCACCACGGGTCTACCAGATAAACTGCACTTATCAGTACGAACTCCAGAAAAACACTTCCACTATTTTGTGTATCTTCTCGATGTGACAGAACTTGATTTTATACCAGCTTTTGATTAATTTTAGTTAAATAGAATCAGTCATTACGTGATAAAAATCAAACTATTAAAAGTTCGATTTTTACTAGTTTATAGTTTCGCTAATACAGTACCTTCTTCAAACAAATATTACGAAGTACTGACTTACTACAAAAGAGCTACCTGATAGATAACTTTAATGATAATCTTAGGATAGATGGGTATTGAAATTTTACCTAATTGGGATTAACCCATTCAGGGATTCAACGATAAGTTGGTAGCAAACGGAAAATCTAATAATACACATTTAACAAGAGAGAATTAAATATTTGTTGATCGTTCGATAGGATATCGAGCTTCTTATATTCATTAATTTCTAGGGATTCCAGAAAATTTAATTTAGTACATTAAAGTTATGGTTTTCTATAATTTGATGTTCCTCAAATGTTGAATTCGATTTATTATTAATAAAACTACACCCGTTTTCTGAAGGTTCTTCCTGTTTGCCCCATATATACCATGGGGCAGTGTTATTCAACGTCCCAAGGGAGTCGCCAAGTATAGCTCAGGAGTCCTGGTCGCAAGCCAAAGCCAGTTAAAAGTAAAAAGCAAGAGTTATAAGCAGTGGCGGCTCCTCGAAGGAGGCTAAGGAGGCTCAGCCTCCTCACCAATTTATCTTGTTGATCATTCTTCAATTCTTCATTTTATTTCCTGTTTCTCTAATCATTTTTTCAATTTTACAATAAATTCCCCGTTCTCTGTAGTTATTTTTAATCTAGCAACAGTGCCCTGAGTGTAGACTCTCTATATATCTCAAACCCTGAACTATAATCACGTGTTGCTCAACACAGTTGCCGTTTTTCAGACCAGTCCAATTGCCAAATACCGTAAAACATAGCTGAAACGGCAACACTCTCAGTAGGCTAGCCTGCCGCCCGCCTTTAAGTTCAGTACAGTCGATGTGGTACGGAATACGACACATGCGTGTTGTGTCGGTGGTTGTTTTGTTTTATGCGGGTATAATAGTTGAGTGACGTCGCGCGAAATAAGTTTAGATTAGAATTTGTCTGTTCGGTAAATTATTAATTGTAGAAAATGGACAAGTAGTGGAAAGATTGTTAGGGCTTTACGATGTTAGTTCGGGAAGAATAGCGATCAATTTATTCAATTTCTTAATGGAAATATTTCAACGATTTGACTTTGCGAATAAATCAATTGCTTAGACTTACGACGGCGCATCTGTAATGGCGGGACATTTAAACGGTCTTCAAACAAACGAACGTAAGTTTTAAATAACATAGTAGGAAACAGAATTTTCTGTAATGCTCCAACTCGATGGAATTTTACATCACGTGCAGTCTTTTACCATCCATAAAAATAAAGACAAATTAATTGAAACATTTGATTTTATATTAAACAGTGATGACTTTTCAACAGATCAGGTTTCATTAAATGCTGCTGTTGGTTTAAAATCTTATTTAGAAAATGAAGAATTTTTGTTTTTTCTTGATACTTTTAAATTAATATTTGAACAAACTGATCTTATTTTTCAAATTTTACAACATAAATTCACTAATATAATTTATTCAAGAGATCGTTTGAAACATCTCATTGATAAAATTTCAAGTTTCCGTAATACAGAATTTCATTTTAATATTTTATTTGAAAATTTTTCAACTGATGAGGCTCCTACCACGAAAAGGAGGAAAATATATAATTTGGCAGACAAGAAACTACACATTATAAGCAACTTTTCTATGAAATTTCAGATACTATTAAAGGTCAAATTGAGATTCGATTTTCCGATTTACATGAATTGAAGTTTTTGGACTTGACGAATAGAAGATTTTTCGAATCTTTTTCAAAAGAGTTTCCCAATACACTTCTAGATAACTTAGTTCTAAAATATAAATTTTTTGATAAAATAGCAATGCCCAATGAATTATGCGTTGTATACTCGGATAAAGATATTTTAGGCCAGTACGACAGTCACGCCGATATGATAAAATATATGATAGATAATGATTTGCAACAAGTTTTACCTCAGTTTCATAAACTACTCTGTTTAACAGTCACCATTCCTGTCACGTCGGCATCGGGGGAGAGATCATTTTCTACTCTCAAACGAATTAAAACATACATGCGAAATACAATGGGCCAAAATCGTATATACAATGTTAGTTTAATATCTATTGAAAAAGATTTAGTAAAACACTTAAAACATAATGATACATTTTATGATAATATTATTGATCATTTTTCGCAAATTAAAAACTGTAGAATTCCGTTAATATATAAAAAAAGTTGATAAAATTAATAAAAAAAACAAAATATGAGAAATTCCAAAGAAAAGAAAAAATATTAAAAATCCGAAAAAAATAAAAAACGAACGAAAAAAAATCGTTGGCAAGAGAAACTCTATACCTCCACGTTGGTTCTTGCTGGGTAACAATTAATTTTGTCACTGAAGTAGCTGGTACGGTCGCTGCGCAAAGGTTATGTTAATTGGCTGAATAGAGTATATTTTTACAAAAACGTTTTATGTCCAGCCTCCTCTCTTAAAGAGTTCACGAGCCGCCACTGGTTATAAGTGAAGGTTGTGTCTGTCAATTTTTTCATAATTTGTCGAATCGTGTTTTTTGTTCTATTTTGAGATGCAAACAACCAAATCATTTTGTAATTGGAGCCTATGTGATATCTCGAAGAGATTCATCCTAAATCAGATAACCCATAATATTCTATTTTCTTACGCCATAATTATGTTTATTGAATATAAACATACAACATATTTGTTATTTGTATTATATAGCATAACAAATGATACGTAGACAAGGTTCCGACTGCGAGTGCATGAAATGAGTGTCAAAGCCGGCACGAAGGTCAACCCTACATTAGATGATAGTAAAAAGTTATGTTCATTAGGTTCAGTTAATTCAATAGAGCAGTTATAGTCCAGGCAATAAGTACGGAACAAGACCATAATAAAAAAAAATATGGTAAGCTAGAATTTCAAAATTTTTTTTGCATTTTGTTCCTAATACCCCATAGATCATTCATGACTATCAAGACCGCGGGGGTCGACCTTTAACTCCCCCAAACCGGGGTTTCCACCCCTCAGAGGAGCATTCTTATAAAAAAAATCCAAAAGTGTAGAAAATTAATGAATTAAGAGCCGAAAATGACCCCCCGTATGATTTTTGGGTCGCTGATCACGATTTCGCAAATTTGGAAAATAATATATAATTAATAATTTTGTTGCGTAAATTACCTCTAGTAGGTTTTTTGGGTCGCTGATCACGATTCCGCTGTTATTTTTCCCAAAAAACTCTTTCCACATGGAAAATTCGGGAAATTTGAGATTTTCCTGAGACGGTTATGAATAATAAAGTATAATTTTGTTGCAATAAATGACCTCTAGTAGGTTTTTTGGGTCGTTGATCACGATTCCGCTGTTAGTTTTCTCGGGAAACTCCCTCCAGATGGGAAATTTGGAAAATAATATATAATTTATAATTTTGTTGCAAAAATTACCTCTAGTAGGTTTTTTGGGTCGCTGATCATGATTCCACTGTCATTTCTTCCGAAAAACTGTCCAGATGAAAAATTCGGGAAACTTGAGATTTTCCTAAGACGGTTGTGAATAATAAAGTATAATTTTGTTGCAAAAATTACCTGTAGTAGGTTTTTAGGGTCGTTGATCACGATTCCGCTGTTATTTTCCCAAAAAACTGTTTCCAGATGGAAAATTCGGGAAATTTGAGATTTTCCTGAGACGGTTATGAATGATAAAGTACAATTTTGTTGCAAAAAAACATACTAGGGATCATTTTCGGCTCTTAATTCATTAATTTTCTACACTTTCTGATTGTTTTTATAAGAATGCTCCTCTGAGGGGTTGAAATCCCGTTTTGGGGGGTAGAAAGGTCGACCCCCGCGGTCTTGATAGTCATGAATGATCTATGGGGTATTAGGAACAAAATGCAAAAAAAAAATTGAAATTCTAGCTTACTATATTTTTTTTTCTGCTTCGTTGCCTGGACTATTAGTTGTTAGTCAGTCTAAGTTAGTATTAGAAAGTACCATGTAGTGAACATTGAAACCATACCATCACATTTCGTAACCAGTGTTGTGATTCCAACCATCTGCCTATGTCAAGGTTCCATACGAAACTTCTTCTATAACCCAGCACCGAATCCGTAAAAAATGGTGTTCCTTGCAAGCCAAATAAGGAACCCTTGAACAGATATTACAAGGCGACACTGCCAGCCCTTTCATCAATTATTATAATTTCTCTCCTTGAATTTTATATTCACCATTGAATAGAACGTTAGTTCACGTAGGTAGGAAGTGCCGTCAGCAGCAAAATCTATATGTTTTTTTTATCTTCATGGTCAAATGAGTCAGTTGTACTGACATATCCAAAAATGGATTTAGTATCCATCTGTGTAAATTGTTAGCTTCAGCATCCAGTTCTGGAAAGTGACTTAATAGTTTCACTCACCAAATTATGCAAGCTCGGTATCAAGCAAGGAATGTAAGAGCTTGAGCTTATTACCATTGATTGATTTCAATAGAACTAACTGAGAAATGGTAACTATGAACATGTTTAAGGTTTCTAATGCCTAATTAGCCACAATTCCGTGTAAGTACATTAAGAGATATATTATGTAGTTCAAAGAATTCAAGAAAAAATTAAGCAGGAACGCATTTTCTCCACCAATAATACTTAAAAACAATGAAATTAGAAGGGGTTAAACTCTTGACTGGATCACCAGGTACATTAAACATTACACATACAAAATTTACTGTTTTATCGTTACCAACTTGGGGATTTTATGCTAGATATTGGGTACTAATTTGAAAGAAAAACACAATAAGGAAACTCTCGAAGATGAGATATCCTCGCAAAGTACATGTTGAAAGTAGTCAGTGTGTCTTTAAAAGAATCCAAACATGTTAAATAATGCAAGTTGGCAAAGGGGATGTGGAGACTAGAACGTCCTTTCTAAAAGCGATGTCCGGTAGATTTGATAATCCTGCGAGAGACAAATGGAAGTTAGAAATGGCCAAATATTTTGTTAGCGTTAAGACGATGGAGACCTGTATGTGTGTGTGTGAAAAGCCGGGGCAAGATGCTTTGTCCGTTGATGGAAAATGAGATGCGGTCGACCGGAAGGGCAAAGAGATGAAAGAATATGGGATCGAGGGAGCGGTGTAGGTGGCGGTTGAGGCTCAAGGTGGTGAAATTTTATCAGATTGGGCGTAGCCGATACGCGTTCCCTGTTTGTTATTTTATTACAGTGCGTTCTGTTCCAATCTAAACCTGGCCTACCCGCCGTCTCTACTCCTCCTGCTGCTATGTCAGCGAAACACCGAATTACTATTCTTGATGTGTATGTACTGGGCTATCGTTCCTCACAGGACTTTTTTTATCTCTTCCAAGAAATGGAAATATCGCATATTATACATCTTTTACTAATTAAAGTATGTTCTTGAATATTTTAATTAATGAACAAGGTCAAAAAATAACTAGTAATCAACAGAATGAAATGAAAAAATGATTAAAGAGAAGAAAATACACACACAATTGAATAGTAAAAATCTGATAATAATCTTCATTTCACTCCAACCAGCAAACACGAAATTATAAATCGAATAGTTTCACTAGATAAAAAGACAGAAAATGATACAAAATAACTAACAGTTGAACACATACAAAGTATAGGATAGAATAGAATAGAACAGAATAGAATATAATAGAATAGAATAGAATATTTATCCAGAAATCACTTTACATAAATGGATAGGTCATATTGAACAATAAAAAGTAGCATTTACAATCATAAAGTTAGATTATAAAGTTAAAATTTTTTGCAAACTTGCTCAACCTGAGGCCTAGAAATTTCGGATTCTTTTGTGGCTTCAAGATAACATTATTTATAAGAGAATTAGAATTCCCATAGTTTGAACAAAAAGAGAAGTTCACTATTTTGATTTTTTCCTCATTTAGTATTATACTATTCGCCTCACACCAGGTGTGAAACTGAACACCCACCGTATTTGTTAAGTGTTAAAACTACACTGCTATTCCTTCAGCTCATATCACAAGCTTAATTTTATCAACTGGAATCTTTCCTAATTAACTCAAAAAATCAGTTGTTACGTCTATTTTTGAATCAGGAAACAAAGAAAATATACCACACTACCGCCCAATATCAGCACTATCAAACTTTGCAAAAATTATAGAAACAGTTATTAAACTCAAACTGATGAACTTTCTTGAAGCCAATGACCTATTATCTAAGGATCAATACGGTTTTCACAAAAATAAAAGTACAGAAAATCTAATACATGAATTAACTTATCATATTTATGAATCTCTAGATAAGGATGAACAGTGGGCGGGAGTCTTTCTGGATCTTGAAAAAGCCTTCGACACAATAAGCCATGACCTCCTATTAGAAACACTTGAAAACCTAGGTATAACATGCCTTTGCAATGATCTATTTAAATCATACCTGTCAAATCGAGAGCAACAAGTGAAACTGAACAATATTCATAGCACTACCGAAACAGTGAATCAAGGAGTACCACAAGGTACTGTATAGAGTCCAATACTTTTTTCAGTGTATATTAATGATTTCTTATTATTAAATGAAAACTGCATCATAATATCTTATGCGGATGATACAGTAATATTTTTTGAAGGAAGAAATTCTCATGAAATAAAAACTGTAATCTTGAATAAAATTTCAGAAATTAACATATGGCTCATTAATAATCTATTAACATTAAATCTGAATAAGATGTATGCATATCTTCTACATTATATGAGAATAACTTACCAACATTTAGAGAAATAATTTTACATAATAACAATTGTCTAAAAACAGATGATAACTGTGATTGTGATAAACTGTTACACGCATAATATTGAATAGTTGGATGAAATCATTCGAATAGTATTGAATGCTATTTCAGAGCGTTACAAACGTTCATCTTCTACCCATTTCCCCGGTCTGTTCTCGTTTCGAAGTTCGTTGATTCTATAAGGATTCAGTTTAGATTATTCGCGAAAATGCACAAATTAAAAAGTAAACTCATAGCGAGTCGTACATTCAATTATAAGTTGGAAACGAATTTCTCAGTTAAGACACACAATTAAGCGGCATATTATATCCAGCGAAGCGTGGTAGCAATACAGAGAGCATCGCATACGGGATAGATACCCCGTCCCCACAAATTATACTTTGGGGAACATTAATTTCCGTGATGGAAAGCGTCCTTCCTATCTCCTAACTAGCACTTCTCAAGACATCGATCTACTGTGAACCGCTGACCGAATTGCTTTAGTAACGTCGTACTACGTACTACAGTGGATTTTTTGTTATGTTATAAGAAAACTATCGATTCATTAATTATCAATAAGACTGATAGGCGATGATTATTATTCATCATTCTCAGCCAAAATGCGTATTAGTAGGGTTATCTTTCGGGTAATAGCAAAATGAAGTTAGTCTACTTAGACAAAACTGCTATTTTGAAACCGTTTTCTCCTTCTTTTGAATCATCGTGTATTTTTTTTCCAAAGCATCTTGAGAAAGAACCATACAAACATTGTTATAATACAAGAAACATTACGCATTCCGAATTACGTTTTTTTCTGAATTAACTTCAATTCAATAGCAATGTGTGTACTTACTCAAGAAAGATTAGAATGGAGCACATTTTTAATGTGGTGTATCCGTCAAAACTCAGAGTCGTAGCTAGGTGATGGTTGCAGGAACGGGCGCAAACCTAGGAAGGCTAGGATTATTAAGTATTAAGAGATGACAATCGTTGACGAATTCGATACCAACGTTAGTTTTGACTTTAGATAAAGGCTAATCGTGTTCAGCGTGTCTATACTCTGACCCTGGTTATCTCCTAGTGTTTGCCCTCATTAAAATCATGTTTCTGAGGAATAATATGCACATAAAATTCTAATCAGTCGTGTTCTAAACATCTACTACAAAATCAATTCCAGCCATTATGAAACATTTTTGATATTTTCCATTTTTTTCTAAATTACGTAAGGGATAACCGTGAAGAAAATGTAATTTTGGTCAACCTCATAGGATATTATGCGTCTGGAACAGCGAGGAATTCGATTCCAAAGCTAATTTTTTACTTTAGATGACATAGGCGTGTCGACACCTCAAAGTTTGACAATCTACCAGTTCATGACCACAATAAAACCTAGATGATATATAATACAACATTCATCAAAATTTATGCATTGTACGATTTTTATCTTGAAGACCTCAAATATCAATTTCTCTTGCTCCTTCGTGTACTCCTAGACATCCCTATCTGAGAACGCCATAATGTTTTGTTCATACTACGTAGACAGCAAGTATTCGATTCAAATAGTAGCATAATGAAGTCGATGGACCTAGATCTGCAGATATAGCTGACCACCAGATAGAGCCTCTTCTGCTTAGCCATCTACAGGTACCCAAGAGAACTTTAGTTCAAAGGAACAGAGATGTTAAAACAATAATAATTATAGAATCAGCCAAAAGCTACGTAATTAGAGATGAAAATAAACTAGGAGTCGTTTAGTTTCACATAAACGCTGTATTTGCAAGGTATGTTCATGGTTTGTAACTTATAAAAGTAACAGATAGAAGCTTTACTTAGGTCACGTATACGTTCGTCCAGATAACGCTTTGAACAAACAAGGACTGGCTCATCATGAGATATGAGACTTTTCATCTTTTACCTTTGGTTACCATGGGCGTCACGGTTGCGGGTCCTGATTGTGGAGAATACATGCCGAACACGTCGCACGGAGAATTTGAACTTTGGTCCTGCCATATACCAACTTTCCGAATACGACTTACGGCTTCCCTTCATCCTGATTCTTGCCATGCTCACGCAAATCCAGATTCGACTTATGTTCAGTTCATTTATACGGGGTGACTTTCCATTAATGCGATTAACAGTTATTTCAAAAAATATGAATAAATCAAAGTAGCATTATTCATTTCTCAAAAAATGGATTTATTCAAACTAAATTTTAATTACTTAAAAGTAATGTATACTCACTCCATAGTAATGTAGACGTTCATCTGTAAAAAAGAATCAAAATGTTCAACAAAAAGAGACGATTGCTTATAGAGTAGGTGAACTAATATTATCATTCATGTATGAACGCATGCAAAATATAAAATTAGGAATTTTTGGATAGGTTGAAACTTTATCGTAATTAGTTTCCTCTGGTCTATAATGTTCTAGTTCAATTGATTTTCTTATTATACAATTTAATGCGTCTGAATCTCCCTCAATGTATCTAGATAGATATAATAATATTGTATTGGATTCGAGATGCAACAAACTCTATTACGCCTAGTTAACATAAGAAAGTCATGTCTTTGTATGGAACAAAATGGTGGTCACTTAGAACATCGTCCTTAAAAAAATATCTAGTTGAAAAAATGTTAGTTAGAGTATTGCTATTTTAACAAATAGAAAAAATTAAATTTGTTTCTTTTTATATAGGTGGTTTTATTTTGGAATTAGCACATTTCATACGAACAAAAATCAAGAGACACAAAAATTGGGCATTTAATCATAGAAGTAAATAGAAGTCTCGAAGTTTACCAGTGACGTACAATCATAGAAGCACAGTGACGTACAAAACAATTTTTACGGGGAAATATGTTAATAGACATTGAAAAAATATCACCCTGTATGATTTTTGTATGAAATTTCCTTGAGTAATATATAATACTGATCAATAAAAGGTTTATGAAGTTTGGAAGCTCAAACTTTAATGTGTCAACCATGATTTTAAGAAATCTATTTGTTTTTCATTTCAATATCTTGTAACTCACCAGTCTCAGTTTGGCGGAAATAAAGCCGAACATCCTGAGTGGTGACCGGAAAAATCTCTCACTTAATGCGAAACATAAATAAATTAAACGACTCTCATTATAATCCTGCACAATGAGTATAGCTGCCCTCCATTAACCAAAGATGATGGAACACTGGCTGCTACATTACAATAAATAGCCGAACTTCAGGCTGGACTGTTTGCAGCAAATTCAACTTTGGACCCACCTAATATTGCTGCCATCAATAGCCACATGCCTGAAATTGTCTATCGTTAGCCTACAAATACCAAAAAATCTATGAAGCCAGACGGAATTCCACCTGTCGTTCGAACTTGTATTTCTTCCTAGCTGGAAGACTGCTGGGGTCCAACCAATTGAAAAAAAAATACTGGCAGTCACTGAGCACTACTGACAGAAGTGAAAACTGACATTATGAAGTTACCAATTTATTTTGGGAATTTCATCCAAATTCGTATGATTTCACCAGTATCATATCTCTTTCTACATGACACAATTTTCCGACAGTGCCTTTGGACAATCCATCTATGTTATTAGTTATCATGTATAGTCGGTTAAGAACTAAAATTAACTCGTATGGTAATGCACCCGTATCATCGGTTCTCATTTTATGGAACTTCTGTCTCAATGAATGAAAAATTGAATAGCTATTGTGTAAAATGAGTCCCTCCACCTGGTATTCTAAAATCCAAATTCTCCATATAAATATGATAGTCAGATGTACCTATATGGATTCGGCTTTTACTTCTATCGAATTGATTTCTTCTAAATATGTAGAATAAAGGAATAAAACGCAAATTGTACTTTACACGAAACAGTTATCAGCAATTAAACTTTGCAGTTCACTTTAAATGTTTTAAGCTATGGTATATTTGCCACCAGGATCGAAATGATATCTGGGACTGTTATAATTTATTTCATTTCAACTGACAACATAGATTGTGCACGAAAAACGTTAAAAAAAATCCACGTACCTACAGGTCGAATTTGCTATCGTATTTATTGTAGGGGGACATAAAAGAATTACAACTACCGTAGCGTATAGTTGTCATTATGAAGAGATTAAAGGACATTTGTCACTGAATGAAATCGCCGGTTCGTGAAATATTCCCGGGGGCAGGGTACTGACAGTGTAAACATACACTGTGTGGGGAACTACCCGCTATTATTATGATAACGCGGCCACCAATGTTACATTCTTCTACTTGGATGCGTTATCCTAGTTCCGAACAGTGGTGGCTCGTTTATAAAAGTCTCGATAATCATTCTATGGTGTTTGTTAATGAATTTTCATATTCGGTATGATTGGAGTAAGAGGGTATTTATCCCTCAATAATTCCAAATCAACCTTATCAATATCTTGTATCACCTTTCCATAGATCGCTCCTGTCGAATGAAGCGAGATTATTATTTCACACTTTATTCGTTGTGTGTTTATACACATCAGACTAATACAAATCGGCAAGTTGAAAAAGCAACAACACATATGTCCTTAACCCCTTGAACCCGGTGATGCATCCCTTGCATCATAATAAAAGGAAATAAAAAAATTTATGTTATGTAATTTCCACAAGAGTTTTATTTTTCAGTAAACACGACCAGCAGAATAAATTCCAGCAATTATAAATTTTTTCTAATATTTTAGTATTTTGAAGAATTTCGTAAGGGATAAGTATGGAAAAATATGATTTTGATCAGCCCCATTGTATTGGATGAAAGTGCGTTATATTAGTTAGTTTTGACCTTAGATGACGCCTAATTGTGTTATAAGCATGTCGATATCCTGAATCGTGGTCCTCCTAGTTCATGACCCCAATAAAATCATGTCTCAGAAGAACAATACACTTAAAATTCATATTAGTTATGTTCTAATCACCTGCAGAATAAATTCCAGCAATTATAAATTTTTTCTAATATTTTCGTATTTTGAAGAATTTCGTAAGGGGTAAGTATGGAAAAATATGATTTTGATCAGCCTCATTGTATTGGATGAAAGTGCGTTATATTACGTCTTCAATGATCAGGAATTCGATACCAAAGTTAGTTTTGACCTTAGATGACGCCTAATTGTGTTATAAGCATGTCGATAACCTGAATCGTGGTCCTCCTAGTTCATGACCCCAATAAAATCATGTCTCAGAAGAACAATACACTTAAAATTCATATTAGTTATGTTCTAATCACCTGCAGAATAAATTCCAGCAAATATAAATTTTTTCTGATACTTTCGAATTTTGAATAATTTTGTAAGGGGTATGGAAAAAATATGATTTTGGTCAACCTCATTGTATGGGATGAAAGTGCGTTATAATACGTCTTCAATGATCATGAATTCGATACCAAAGTTAGTTTGACGCCTAACCGTGTTACAGCATGTCGAGATCCTGAATTTTGGTTATCTCCTAGCTTATGACCCCAGTGAGATCATCTTTCAGTAGAACAATACACTTGATATTCATATTAGAAATGTTCTAAACACCTGCAGAATAAATTCCAGAAATTATAAATGTTTTATCATATTTTCGAATTTTTAAGAATTTCGTAAGGGGTAAGTAATAAAAAAATGGGATTTTGGTCAACCTCATTGTATTTGATGAAAGTGCGTTATAATACGTCTTCAATGATCATGAATTCGAAACCAAAGTTAGTTTGACGCCTAACCGTGTTACAGCATGTCGAGATCCTGAATTTTGGTTATCTCCTAGCTTATGACCCCAGTAAGATCATCTTTCAGTAGAACAATACACTTGATATTCATATTAGAAATGTTCTAAACACCTGCAGAATAAATTCCAGAAATTATAAATGTTTTATGATATTTTCGAATTTTTAAGAATTTCGTAAGGGGTAAGTATTAAAAAAATGGGATTTTGGTCAACCTCATTGTATTGGATGAAAGTGCGTTATAATACGTCTTCAATGATCAGGAATTCGATACCAAAGTTAGTTTCGACCTTACATGACGCCTAACTGTGTTATAGCATGTCGATATCCTGAATCGTGGTCCTCCTAGTTCATGACCCCGATAAAATCATGTCTCAGAAGAACAATACACTTAAAATTCATATTAGTTATGTTCTAATCACCTGCAGAATAAATTCCAGCAATTATAAATTTTTTCTGATACTTTCGAATTTTGAATAATTTTGTAAGGGGTATGTATGGAAAAAATATGATTTTGGTCAACCTCATTGTATGGGATGAAAGTGCGTTATAATACGTCTTCAATGATCATGAATTCGATACCAAAGTTAGTTTGACGCCTAACCGTGTTACAGCATGTCGAGATCCTGAATTTTGGTTATCTCCTAGCTTATGACCCCAGTAAGATCATCTTTCAGTAGAACAATACACTTGATATTCATATTAGAAATGTTCTAAACACCTGCAGAATAAATTCCAGAAATTATAAATGTTTTATGATATTTTCGAATTTTTAAGAATTTCGTAAGGGGTAAGTATTAAAAAAATGGGATTTTGGTCAACCTCATTGTATTGGATGAAAGTGCGTTATAATACGTCTTCAATGATCAGGAATTCGATACCAAAGTTAGTTTCGACCTTAGATGACGCCTAACTGTGTTATAGCATGTCGATATCCTGAATCGTGGTCCTCCTAATTCATTACCCCGATAAAATCATGTCTTAGAAGAACAATACACTTAAAAGTCATATTAGTTATGTTCTAATCACCTGCAGAATAAATTCCAGCAATTAAAAAATTTTTCTGATACTTTCAAATTTTGAATAATTTTGTAAGGGGTAAGTATGGAAAAAATATGATTTTGGTCCACCTCATTGTGTGGGATGAAAGTGCGTTATAATACGTCTTCAATGATCATGAATTCGAAACCAAAGTTAGTTTGACGCCTAACCGTGTTACAGCATGTCGAGATCCTGAATTTTGGTTATCTCCTAGCTTATGACCCCAGTAAGATCATCTTTCAGTAGAACAATACACTTGATATTCATATTAGAAATGTTCTAAACACCTGCAGAATAAATTCCAGAAATTATAAATGTTTTATGATATTTTCGAATTTTTAAGAATTTCGTAAGGGGTAAGTATTAAAAAAATGGGATTTTGATCAACCTCATTGTATTGGATGAAAGTGCGTTATAATACGTCTTCAATGATCAGGAATTCGATACCAAAGTTAGTTTCGACCTTAGATGACGCCTAACTGTGTTATAGCATGTCGATATCCTGAATCGTGGTCCTCCTAGTTCATGACCCCGATAAAATCATGTCTCAGAAGAACAATACACTTAAAATTCATATTAGTTATGTTCTAATCACCTGCAGAATAAATTCCAGCAATTATAAATTTTTTCTGATACTTTCGAATTTTGAATAATTTTGTAAGGGGTATGTATGGAAAAAATATGATTTTGGTCAACCTCATTGTATGGGATGAAAGTGCGTTATAATACGTCTTCAATGATCATGAATTCGATACCAAAGTTAGTTTGACGCCTAACCGTGTTACAGCATGTCGAGATCCTGAATTTTGGTTATCTCCTAGCTTATGACCCCAGTAAGATCATCTTTCAGTAGAACAATACACTTGATATTCATATTAGAAATGTTCTAAACACCTGCAGAATAAATTCCAGAAATTATAAATGTTTTATGATATTTTCGAATTTTTAAGAATTTCGTAAGGGGTAAGTATTAAAAAAATGGGATTTTGGTCAACCTCATTGTATTGGATGAAAGTGCGTTATAATACGTCTTCAATGATCAGGAATTCGATACCAAAGTTAGTTTCGACCTTAGATGACGCCTAACTGTGTTATAGCATGTCGATATCCTGAATCGTGGTCCTCCTAATTCATTACCCCGATAAAATCATGTCTTAGAAGAACAATACACTTAAAATTCATATTAGTTATGTTCTAATCACCTGCAGAATAAATTCCAGCAATTAAAAAATTTTTCTGATACTTTCAAATTTTGAATAATTTTGTAAGGGGTAAGTATGGAAAAAATATGATTTTGGTCCACCTCATTGTGTGGGATGAAAGTGCGTTATAATACGTCTTCAATGATCATGAATTCGAAACCAAAGTTAGTTTGACGCCTAACCGTGTTACAGCATGTCGAGATCCTGAATGTTGGTTATCTCCTAGCTTATGACCCCAGTAAGATCATCTTTCAGTAGAACAATACACTTGATATTCATATTAGAAATGTTCTAAACACCTGCAGAATAAATTCCAGAAATTATAAATGTTTTATGATATTTTCGAATTTTTAAGAATTTCGTAAGGGGTAAGTATTAAAAAAATGGGATTTTGATCAACCTCATTGTATTGGATGAAAGTGCGTTATAATACGTCTTCAATGATCAGGAATTCGATACCAAAGTTAGTTTCGACCTTAGATGACGCCTAACTGTGTTATAGCATGTCGATATCCTGAATCGTGGTCCTCCTAGTTCATGACCCCGATAAAATCATGTCTCAGAAGAACAATACACTTAAAATTCATATTAGTTATGTTCTAATCACCTGCAGAATAAATTCCAGCAATTAAAAATTTTTTCTGACACTTTCAAATTTTGAATAATTTTGTAAGGGGTAAGTATGGAAAAAATATGATTTTGGTCCACCTCATTGTATGGGATGAAAGTGCGTTATAATACGTCTTCAATGATCATGAATTCGAAACCAAAGTTAGTTTGACGCCTAACCGTGTTACAGCATGTCGAGATCCTGAATTTTGGTTATCTCCTAGCTTATGACCCCAGTAAGATCATCTTTCAGTAGAACAATACACTTGATATTCATATTAGAAATGTTCTAAACACCTGCAGAATAAATTCCAGAAATTATAAATGTTTTATGATATTTTCGAATTTTTAAGAATTTCGTAAGGGGTAAGTATTAAAAAAATGGGATTTTGGTCAACCTCAATGTATTGGATGAAAGTGCGTTATAATACGTCTTCAATGATCAGGAATTCGATACCAAAGTTAGTTTCGACCTTAGATGACGCCTAACTGTGTTATAGCATGTCGATATCCTGAATCGTG
Source organism: Endomychus coccineus (assembly GCA_958510875.1). NCBI lineage: Eukaryota > Metazoa > Arthropoda > Insecta > Coleoptera > Endomychidae > Endomychus > Endomychus coccineus. Next base: position 2,223,928 of record OY294069.1, on the reverse strand, counting down.
GTCCTCCTAGTTCATGACCCCGATAAAATCATGTCTCAGAAGAACAATACACTTAAAATTCATATTAGTTATGTTCTAATCACCTGCAGAATAAATTCCAGCAATTTTAAATTTTTTCTGATACTTTCGAATTTTGAATAATTTTATAAGGGGTATGTATGGAAAAAATATCATTTTGGTCCACCTCATTGTATGGGATGAAAGTGCGTTATATTACGTCTTCAATGATCATGAATTCGAAACCAAAGTTAGTTTGACGCCTAACCGTGTTACAGCATGTCGAGATCCTGAATTTTGGTTATCTCCTAGCTTATGACCCCAGTAAGATCATCTTTCAGTAGAACAATACACTTGATATTCATATTAGAAATGTTCTAAACACCTGCAGAATAAATTCCAGGAATTATAAATGTTTTATGATATTTTCGAATTTTTAAGAATTTCGTAAGGGGTAAGTATTAAAAAAATGGGATTTTGGTCAACCTCATTGTATTGGATGGAAGTGCGTTATAATACGTCTTCAATGATCAGGAATTCGATACCAAAGTTAGTTTCGACCTTACATGACGCCTAACTGTGTTATAGCATGTCGATATCCTGAATCATGGTCCTCCTAGTTCATGACCCCGATAAAATCATGTCTCAGAAGAACAATACACTTAAAATTCATATTAGTTATGTTCTAATCACCTGCAGAATAAATTCCAGCAATTATAAATTTTTTCTGATACTTTCGAATTTTGAATAATTTTGTAAGGGGTATGTATGGAAAAAATATGATTTTGGTCAACCTCATAGTATGGGATGAAAGTGCGTTATAATACGTCTTCAATGATCATGAATTCGATACCAAAGTTAGTTTGACGCCTAACCGTGTTACAGCATGTCGAGATCCTGAATTTTGGTTATCTCCTAGCTTATGACCCCAGTAAGATCATCTTTCAGTAGAACAATACACTTGATATTCATATTAGAAATGTTCTAAACACCTGCAGAATAAATTCCAGAAATTATAAATGTTTTACGATATTTTCGAATTTTTAAGAATTTCGTAAGGGGTAAGTATTAAAAAAATGGGATTTTGGTCAACCTCATTGTATTGGATGAAAGTGCGTTATAATACGTCTTCAATGATCAGGAATTCGATACCAAAGTTAGTTTCGACCTTAGATGACGCCTAACTGTGTTATAGCATGTCGATATCCTGAATCGTGGTCCTCCTAGTTCATGACCCCGATAAAATCATGTCTCAGAAGAACAATACACTTAAAATTCATATTAGTTATGTTCTAATCACCTGCAGAATAAATTCCAGCAATTAAAAAATTTTTCTGACACTTTCAAATTTTGAATAATTCTGTAAGGGGTAAGTATGAAAAAAATATGATTTTGGTCCACCTCATTGTGTGGGATGAAAGTGCGTTATAATACGTCTTCAATGATCATGAATTCGAAACCAAAGTTAGTTTGACGCCTAACCGTGTTACAGCATGTCGAGATCCTGAATTTTGGTTATCTCCTAGCTTATGACCCCAGTAAGATCATCTTTCAGTAGAACAATACACTTGATATTCATATTAGAAATGTTCTAAACACCTGCAGAATAAATTCCAGAAATTATAAATGTTTTATGATATTTTCGAATTTTTAAGAATTTCGTAAGGGGTGTATTAAAAAAATGGGATTTTGGTCAACCTCATTGTATTGGATGAAAGTTTGTTATAATACGTCTTCAATGATCAGGAATTCGATACCAAAGTTAGTTTCGACCTTACATGACGCCTAACTGTGTTATAAGCATGTCGATATCCTGAATCGTGGTCCTCCTAGTTCATGACCCCAATAAAATCATGTCTCAGAAGAACAATACACTTAAAATTCATATTAGTTATGTTCTAATCACCTGCAGAATAAATTCCAGCAATTAAAAAATTTTTCTGACACTTTCAAATTTTGAATAATTTTGTAAGGGGTAAGTATGAAAAAAATATGGTTTTGGTCCACCTCATTGTATGGGATGAAAGTGCGTTATAATACGTCTTCAATGATCATGAATTCGAAACCAAAGTTAGTTTGACGCCTAACCGTGTTACAGCATGTCGAGATCCTGCATTTTGGTTATCTCCTAGCTTATGACCCCAGTAAGATCATCTTTCAGTAGAACAATATACTTGATATTCATATTAGAAATGTTCTAAACACCTGCAGAATAAATTCCAGAAATTATAAATGTTTTATGATATTTTCGAATTTTTAAGAATTTCGTAAGGGGTAAGTATTAAAAAAATGGGATTTTGGTCAACCTCATTGTATTGGATGAAAGTGCGTTATAATACGTCTTCAATGATCAGGAATTCGATACCAAAGTTAGTTTCGACCTTAGATGACGCCTAACTGTGTTATAGCATGTCGATATCCTGAATCGTGGTCCTCCTAGTTCATGACCCCAATAAAATCATGTCTCAGAAGAACAATACACTTAAAATTCATATTAGTTATGTTCTAATCACCTGCAGAATAAATTCCAGCAATTAAAAAATGTTTCTGATACTTTCAAATTTTGAATAATTTTGTAAGGGGTAAGTATGGAAAAAATATGATTTTGGTCCACCTCATTGTATGGGATGAAAGTGCGTTATAATACGTCTTCAATGATCATGAATTCGAAACCAAAGTTAGTTTGACGCCTAACCGTGTTACAGCATGTCGAGATCCTGAATTTTGGTTATCTCCTAGCTTATGACCCCAGTAAGATCATCTTTCAGTAGAACAATACACTTGATATTCATATTAGAAATGTTCTAAACACCTGCAGAATAAATTCCAGAAATTATAAATGTTTTATGATATTTTCGAATTTTTAAGAATTTCGTAAGGGGTAAGTATTAAAAAAATGGGATTTTGGTCAACCTCATTGTATTGGATGAAAGTGCCTTATAATACGTCTTCAATGATCAGGAATTCGATACCAAAGTTAGTTTCGACCTTACATGACGCCTAACTGTGTTATAGCATGTCGATATCATGAATCGTGGTCCTCCTAGTTCATGACCCCGATAAAATCATGTCTCAGAAGAACAATACACTTAAAATTCATATTAGTTATGTTCTAATCACCTGCAGAATAAATTCCAGCAATTATAAATTTTTTCTGATACTTTCGAATTTTGAATAATTTTGTAAGGGGTATGTATGGAAAAAATATGATTTTGGTCAACCTCATTGTATGGGATGAAAGTGCGTTATAATACGTCTTCAATGATCATGAATTCGATACCAAAGTTAGTTTGACGCCTAACCGTGTTACAGCATGTCGAGATCCTGAATTTTGGTTATCTCCTAGCTTATGACCCCAGTAAGATCATCTTTCAGTAGAACAATACACTTGATATTCATATTAGAAATGTTCTAAACACCTGCAGAATAAATTCCAGAAATTATAAATGTTTTATGATATTTTCGAATTTTTAAGAATTTCGTAAGGGGTAAGTATTAAAAAAATGGGATTTTGGTCAACCTCATTGTATTGGATGAAAGTGCGTTATAATACGTCTTCAATGATCAGGAATTCGATACCAAAGTTAGTTTCGACCTTACATGACGCCTAACTGTGTTATAGCATGTCGATATCCTGAATCGTGGTCCTCCTAGTTCATGACCCCGATAAAATCATGTCTCAGAAGAACAATACACTCAAAATTCATATTAGTTATGTTCTAATCACCTGCAGAATAAATTCCAGCAATTAAAAAATTTTTCTGACACTTTCAAATTTTGAATAATTTTGTAAGGGGTAAGTATGGAAAAAATATGATTTTGGTCCACCTCATTGTATGGGATGAAAGTGCGTTATAATACGTCTTCAATGATCATGAATTCGAAACCAAAGTTAGTTTGACGCCTAACCGTGTTACAGCATGTCGAGATCCTGAATTTTGGTTATCTCCTAGCTTATGACCCCAGTAAGATCATCTTTCAGTAGAACAATACACTTGATATTCATATTAGAAATGTTCTAAACACCTGCAGAATAAATTCCAGAAATTATAAATGTTTTATGATATTTTCGAATTTTTAAGAATTTCGTAAGGGGTAAGTATTAAAAAAATGGGATTTTGGTCAACCTCATTGTATTGGATGAAAGTGCGTTATAATACGTCTTCAATGATCAGGAATTCGATACCAAAGTTAGTTTCGACCTTACATGACGCCTAACTGTGTTATAGCATGTCGATATCCTGAATCGTGGTCCTCCTAGTTCATGACCCCGATAAAATCATGTCTCAGAAGAACAATACACTTAAAATTCATATTAGTTATGTTCTAATCACCTGCAGAATAAATTCCAGCAATTAAAAAATTTTTCTGACACTTTCAAATTTTGAATAATTTTGTAAGGGGTAAGTATGGAAAAAATATGATTTTGGTCCACCTCATTGTATGGGATGAAAGTGCGTTATAATACGTCTTCAATGATCATGAATTCGAAACCAAAGTTAGTTTGACGCCTAACCGTGTTACATCAATGATCAGGAATTCGATACCAAAGTTAGTTTCGACCTTAGATGACGCCTAACTGTGTTATAGCATGTCGATATCCTGAATCGTGGTCCTCCTAGTTCATGACCCCGATAAAATCATGTCTCAGAAGAACAATACACTTAAAATTCATATTAGTTATGTTCTAATCACCTGCAGAATAAATTCCAGCAATTAAAAAATTTTTCTGATACTTTCAAATTTTGAATAATTTTGTAAGGGGTTAGTATGGAAAAAATATGATTTTGGTCCACCTCATTGTATGGGATGAAAGTGCGTTATAATACGTCTTCAATGATCATGAATTCGAAACCAAAGTTAGTTTGACGCCTAACCGTGTTACAGCATGTCGAGATCCTGAATTTTGGTTATCTCCTAGCTTATGACCCCAGTAAGATCATCTTTCAGTAGAACAATACACTTGATATTCATATTATAAATGTTCTAAACACCTGCAGAATAAATTCCAGAAATTATGAATGTTTTATGATATTTTCGAATTTTTAAGAATTTCGTAAGGGGTAAGTATTAAAAAAATGGGATTTTGGTCAACCTCATTGTATTGGATGAAAGTTTGTTATAATACGTCTTCAATGATCAGGAATTCGATACCAAAGTTAGTTTCGACCTTAGATGACGCCTAACTGTGTTATAGCATGTCGATATCCTGAATCGTGGTCCTCCTAGTTCATGACCCCGATAAAATCATGTCTCAGAAGAACAATACACTTAAAATTCATATTGGTTATGTTCTAATCACCTGCAGAATAAATTCCAGCAATTATAAATTTTTTCTGATACTTTCGAATTTTGAATAATTTTGTAAGGGGTAAGTATGGAAAAAATATGATTTCGGTCCACCTCATTGTATGGGATGAAAGTGCGTTATAATACGTCTTCAATGATCATGAATTCGAAACCAAAGTTAGTTTGACGCCTAACCGTGTTACAGCATGTCGAGATCCTGAATTTTGGTTATCTCCTAGCTTATGACCCCAGTAAGATCATCTTTCAGTAGAACAATACACTTGATATTCATATTAGAAATGTTCTAAACACCTGCAGAATAAATTCCAGAAATTATAAATGTTTTATGATATTTTCGAATTTTTAAGAATTTCGTAAGGGGTAAGTATTAAAAAAATGGGATTTTGGTCAACCTCATTGTATTGGATGAGAGTGCGTTATAATACGTCTTCAATGATCAGGAATTCGATACCAAAGTTAGTTTCGACCTTAGATGACGCCTAACTGTGTTATAGCATGTCGATATCCTGAATCGTGGTCCTCCTAGTTCATGACCCCGATAAAATCATGTCTCAGAAGAACAATACACTTAAAATTCATATTGGTTATGTTCTAATCACCTGCAGAATAAATTCCAGCAATTATAAATTTTTTCTGATACTTTCGAATTTTGAATAATTTTGTAAGGGGTAAGTATGGAAAAAATATGATTTCGGTCCACCTCATTGTATGGAATGAAAGTGCGTTATAATACGTCTTCAATGATCATGAATTCGAAACCAAAGTTAGTTTGACGCCTAACCGTGTTACAGCATGTCGAGATCCTGAATTTTGGTTATCTCCTAGCTTATGACCCCAGTAAGATCATCTTTCAGTAGAACAATACACTTGATATTCATATTAGAAATGTTCTAAACACCTGCAGAATAAATTCCAGAAATTATAAATGTTTTATGATATTTTCGAATTTTTAAGAATTTCGTAAGGGGTAAGTATTAAAAAAATGGGATTTTGGTCAACCTCATTGTATTGGATGAGAGTGCGTTATAATACGTCTTCAATGATCAGGAATTCGATACCAAAGTTAGTTTCGACCTTAGATGACGCCTAACTGTGTTATAGCATGTCGATATCCTGAATCGTGGTCCTCCTAGTTCATGACCCCGATAAAATCATGTCTCAGAAGAACAATACACTTAAAATTCATATTGGTTATGTTCTAATCACCTGCAGAATAAATTCCAGCAATTATAAATTTTTTCTGATACTTTCGAATTTTGAATAATTTTGTAAGGGGTAAGTATGGAAAAAATATGATTTCGGTCCACCTCATTGTGTGGGATGAAAGTGCGTTATAATACGTCTTCAATGATCATGAATTCGAAACCAAAGTTAGTTTGACGCCTAACCGTGTTACAGCATGTCGAGATCCTGAATTTTGGTTATCTCCTAGCTTATGACCCCAGTAAGATCATCTTTCAGTAGAACAATACACTTGATATTCATATTAGAAATGTTCTAAACACCTGCAGAATAAATTCCAGAAATTATAAATGTTTTATGATATTTTCGAATTTTTAAGAATTTCGTAAGGGGTAAGTATTAAAAAAATGGGATTTTGGTCAACCTCATTGTATTGGATGAGAGTGCGTTATAATACGTCTTCAATGATCAGGAATTCGATACCAAAGTTAGTTTCGACCTTAGATGACGCCTAACTGTGTTATAGCATGTCGATATCCTGAATCGTGGTCCTCCTAGTTCATGACCCCGATAAAATCATGTCTCAGAAGAACAATACACTTAAAATTCATATTGGTTATGTTCTAATCACCTGCAGAATAAATTCCAGCAATTATAAATTTTTTCTGATACTTTCGAATTTTGAATAATTTTGTAAGGGGTAAGTATGGAAAAAATATGATTTCGGTCCACCTCATTGTATGGAATGAAAGTGCGTTATAATACGTCTTCAATGATCATGAATTCGAAACCAAAGTTAGTTTGACGCCTAACCGTGTTACAGCATGTCGAGATCCTGAATTTTGGTTATCTCCTAGCTTATGACCCCAGTAAGATCATCTTTCAGTAGAACAATACACTTGATATTCATATTAGAAATGTTCTAAACACCTGCAGAATAAATTCCAGAAATTATAAATGTTTTATGATATTTTCGAATTTTTAAGAATTTCGTAAGGGGTAAGTATTAAAAAAATGGGATTTTGGTCAACCTCATTGTATTGGATGAGAGTGCGTTATAATACGTCTTCAATGATCAGGAATTCGATACCAAAGTTAGTTTCGACCTTAGATGACGCCTAACTGTGTTATAGCATGTCGATATCCTGAATCGTGGTCCTCCTAGTTCATGACCCCGATAAAATCATGTCTCAGAAGAACAATACACTTAAAATTCATATTGGTTATGTTCTAATCACCTGCAGAATAAATTCCAGCAATTATAAATTTTTTCTGATACTTTCGAATTTTGAATAATTTTGTAAGGGGTAAGTATGGAAAAAATATGATTTCGGTCCACCTCATTGTGTGGGATGAAAGTGCGTTATAATACGTCTTCAATGATCATGAATTCGAAACCAAAGTTAGTTTGACGCCTAACCGTGTTACAGCATGTCGAGATCCTGAATTTTGGTTATCTCCTAGCTTATGACCCCAGTAAGATCATCTTTCAGTAGAACAATACACTTGATATTCATATTAGAAATGTTCTAAACACCTGCAGAATAAATTCCAGAAATTATAAATGTTTTATGATATTTTCGAATTTTTAAGAATTTCGTAAGGGGTAAGTATTAAAAAAATGGGATTTTGGTCAACCTCATTGTATTGGATAAAAGTGCGTTATAATACGTCTTCAATGATCAGGAATTCGATACCAAAGCTACTTTTGATCTTAAATGACGCCTAATCGTGTTACAGCATGTCGAGATCTTGAATTTTGGTTATCTGCTAGTTTATGACCCCAGTAAAATCATGTTTCAGAAGAACAGTAAACTTAAAATTCTTATTAGTAATGTTCTAACCTTCAGAATAAATTCCAGCAAATATAAATGTTGCTAATATTTTCAAATATTTGACGAGCTTCGTAAGGGGTAAGTATGGAAAAATGTGATGTTGGTCAACCTCATTGTATTGGATGAAAGTGCGTTATAATACGTCTTCAATGATCAGAAATTTGATACCAAACGTTAGTTTCGACCTTGGATAACAGCTAACCGTGTTACAGCGTGTCAAGACCTTAAATTCCGATCATCTCCTAGTTTATGACCCCAATAAAATTATGTTTTCGAGGAATAATACACGTAAGAGTACTTTGAGTAGTATTCTGATCACCTACAGAATAAATTCCAGCAATATCAAAACTTTTTAATATTTTCGAATTTTGCCAAATTCCATAAGGGGTAGTAAGTATGAAAAAAATGTAATTTTGGTCAACCTCATTGAATCGTATGAAAGTGTGTAACGTCTGTAACTATGAAGAATACGATTTCAACGTTAGTTTTGACCTTAGATTAGAGCTAACCGCTCTCCTAGTTTATGACCCCAATAAAATCTCATTCGTGATGCATTATACACATAAAATACATATCATTAATGTTTCGTGTACCTACAGAATAAATTCGAATCTTGCCAAATGTCTTTACACCCGCAAACCTCTCCATGACTATTTGTAGCAATAATTTCTCGAATTTAGAAGAACTGGGGGGACTCCTACTTCGTTCATGTATACCCCTAGGCGTCCCATATTTCTATCTCGCATTGCCTCCACAATCATACATTGCTAACACTACATAGATAGTCGTTCGGTGATTTAGATGTGACAACATCAATTCGAAGCTACAGATAATTAGAAAATGTTCCATTATAATTCCGCAAACAGTGAATCAGCAAAGAAGTGACATTGATACCAACAACCATATTCAGCTGTTCAATGTTTGCTCCATCTGGTGTAATTACGCGGCTGGCCGATCCCCGTTTCTGTTTTCATTTTTAATAAAGACAGATCGAGTTCGTCAATGACACGATTTCACGGTTCCGGTTTTAATCCGTCAAGAAGGGATTTTTGTCACTAGCACAGAAACTGCCCTCCGAGTATGAGCGTTAGATATCTTTTTGTTCGTCCCAATGTATTTGATGAGTTAATTTGTTCATGGAGATAATTTGTTACTGGCTATTTGCCCTTCTACGCAAACAACTTATATTGGCGAAAGAAAATGTCTAACAATAAGCAAAGAAAGACCGGAATGGATTTCAAATACTCCTTACATTTGAACGTCTACAATACTTAACGAAGCCTAAATATAAATGTGTCAGCTTAAGTAAGCAACATTACATACATTGTATTAAGCATATCGAAACATAAATAGAAGATCTAACTGAGTCATATGTCGCTTAGGGATTATAATTAGTATTTGAAAGAAACACGCAAGTCAATATGTCGTAATAAATAACCCATGCCTATGGTATATCTAACACGAATTCAGCCTCTTGCTTTTAGGGTACTATCTATTTCTGTTGCATCCGTCTAACAAAATGTTTATTGCTATTGGACAGTATTTTGATTACATTCTTCTGTGAGTGTATCCTCGAATAGAGAATCAAGTACCTAGCTGAAGTCGGAATAGCTGAATGGTACAGTACACTTGTAGTTTAACATAAAAAAAGTATCCCCCGCAATTCTTCTTGCTCACTGGTCAAGCATTTTTTCAACCGCTACAACTGCATGAACTCTCACGGTGCTAGAATGGCCGAAAAAACTGATTCTCGGGTAAGTTTCGAGCCTTCCCCTACCGTTCAAAATACCAACTGCACGATTACCAAGCTGTGTGTGACAATTACAATTTTTTTCAAATATGGCGGCTAAACGCCTATGAGTGGGGACCCACTTTTTCGGATTTAGACTTATGAAATGACTCTTAGCCACAGTGCAATGCGAATTGCCGGAAATAATTATTTTCCGCCATCCAATAATAATAATATCGGTCGAGGTATGGGACAGAGCGGTTGTTTTTCATTCAGAGTGATGACTCTTTGATCAGTGAGTGCTTTGTTATGCCAAATAATGTTATTGTATATTTTTGACCTAACTATTCAGTAAAGCTTTACATTTTTTATTAACACTGACTGCCTGACTCACTCATCACGATAACATAAAGCCGACCGGGTTGAAATTTGGCAGGTAGGTACTTATACGACTCATCAGAGTCATTTTAGGTGTTTTTTCACCTTAGTTGGTTGGTACGGTTCTGGATAACATGTATTTTGAACAGGATGTGGCCATATAAAACAATGGCAATGTCAATGGGACGGCGAGATTATGTTATATGACTCGCCTGCACTTCTGTCTGTGGGGTATGTAAAAAATTATCTATGTAAATAAACTTTGAACTATTGAAGCACTCAAAGACAATATCAGTCAAGTCATTGTCGGGATAATGCCCCGATCTGTGGCAGAAACTTATTCAAAATTGGACTCGAATGATCACCACTCATCGAAGCGGCGGAGGCCATTTGGCAAATACAATTTTCCATACACAATATCATGTTCTTCATTTGAAAATTGAATGGACTATTCATCTGTTACAACTCATTTCATCCCAATTAAAAGTTCCATCATCCTTGGCGATAAACCCTACGTTGTTTATTCACAATTTGTTAAGATATGTAGAATCCAAGAGAAAATTTTTGGATTTGGGCCTGCCATAAAAATTATGGCCTTTTAAGGATGGCAGCCGATATGTAGGTTTGATTCATCATCTTAGAAATGAGCCAACTTGGGAAAAACAAATTTGTTGAGCAGTTAGTGCTTACCTAGTGTGATCCTTCTGACATATTGCCATCAAACACAAAACTTTTTTATCTCGTCAAAGATTGCATTATCTCTTCTAGTTTTTACGTAGGAGAATAAAACAAGGAACTACCCATCCGAAGACTGGGAAGAGAATAAAACCATTCTTATCATATTGGCCTATGCAACGATATGAACAATTCAATTGACTACAATATCATAAAATTAACACTAACTGCCCACCAAATTTGATTTTTTTAAACTGGGCCATCTTCCTAAAACCTAAATTTCAGCAGACATCTTTATGGGAGTCCCAAATCGAAAATTTTCATATGAAACACCCCCTTCAAATAGGACGCTTCGATGTGTTGATCCGAGGAGTCCAATTTTGGATAATTCTCTGGCAGAGATCGGCGCTATATCTCGTCAATAACTTGACTCATATTGTATCTGAGTACTTCAATAGTTCAAAGTTTATCTACATACATAATTTTTTACATACCCCACAGACAGAAGTCCAGGCGAGTAATATAGCACAATCATAGCTGTCCCATTGGCCACATCCTGTTCAAAATACATGTTATTCAGAAATATATCAACCAACCGAGGTCAAAATAAACCCGTGTCATCGGTCGGTATCTTTCTTCATCTTGTAGGATGGCACCAAACCAAAATCAACACTGTAATCTTCTCTGGCTGCAGTCGAGACTCTTGGATTTCTCGTGATTTGCATTCACCCCAACTTCGCTAGTTCTGTTCATTAACCCAGACATTAAGCCAAAAATGGCCCTGATAACTCGTATAAGCCAAATTTCGATCCGGTCGGCTTTACAGTTTTAGAGATTTCGTGATGAGCGAATCAGGCTGTCAATGTTATAAAAAAAAGTCAAGCTCTACTGAATAGTTACGTTATGGCCCTATGAAAGCAGCTGAAACGTAAGTTTTATTGATTATCTCAAAAATTACCGAACTTAAAAAAATAGTAATTTGATGGACAGTTAGTGTTAATTCTGTAATAATTTCAATTGACTTGTTTACATCTTTGCATAACCTACTTTTATAAAAATGCTTTTATTCTGTTCTGATAAAGACATTTTTGAAGATACTAAACTATTCCTATAAACCTACAATTTAGTTGCCATCTTTAAAAGATCATAACTTGTTATGGGAGGCCTAAATAGAAAATTTTGATATCAAATCTGCCACAGAGGTCACCGTTTCATTTTACTAGGTAGTTCCGGAAACCTGTGTAATGCGATTGTAGATCCTTGTTACGAATATTGCTATTGTCTCAATGGCAAAGAAAATCGTTATCTGAGCATATTTTAAGTTCGAAGAATCCATTTATAGAGTCTATTTTGGTTACATTGTAACGTCTAGCGTTAGACTAGGAATATTTATGATATCGTAGTGAGTGAAACTCATACATAGAAGTGCGCTTTATAATATCCCCCTGCAGAGCGGCAAGCAGCAGCAGTAGCCAGAGATGGATCACACACGCCATTTAACTCCTCTCTCTTTACCCGAACCAAAACGCAGACCGAAAAATAACCAGGCATTGTTGATGGCTACATTTTATTACGGATGCCATATGGAATACTGATTTGAAACGCGATTCTCCCATTCAACTCTCTACTATATTGCCAAAACATGTCATCTATTAAGTGCTTCCAGTTTATCAATGTCCGCGTATCGACACCTATACCCGCCGTTTCGTCGTTTCCAGCATTCATTAGCAGATTAAAACTGTCCACAGCTCAAATAATCCACAATCAAATGCTACCCGCAGGACAAGTCGTCACTTACCAAGGCCACGTCTAACTGAACGAACGCTATTCAAAGTCTCACTGAGATGATTGTTATCATTCATAACTTTGAGATAATATTAATGCTTTATAGAATTTAAGAACACTCTTGATTCATAAAATCATCCTTACAGTGACATTGGATGCACCAGTACAATAATAATTCAATGGTGCAAGCCATTACTTTGTGATAATTCATCGTGTTGATGTAATGAAATAAAACAATTTTACTTTTTTTTCATCACATATATTATAGAAACAAATCGTGGTTATAGTTTCAACACTAGCGTGTCATCTTGAAACTATAGTAATGTTTGAAAATATGAATTATCTTGGCTATTTATGGTACAATATAAGACAAGTGGGTTGCCGGTTGATGAAATACATTGCTAGTTAAGTATCATTGAAATTGGAAATGAGGTATAGAGTTAATATTGTGACAAGGAAATTTTAATGCGAACAGGATGCAGTAGTATACATCGAATTGATCGTTTAAAATTTTATTATCATTATTTTTGATACCTAGTGTGTAATTTTAAGTTCATCTAAATTTGAAAAAGTGTGACCTGTTTCTAAATTATGGTTAGAAAAAAATTAATCTGTTTTATAAAGTATAAAAGATCGAAAATGTTCCCTTTATCTAATTTCTATATTACGACTAGATTTACCGATGTAAAAGTTATCACACTCTGATCAGGTTAATTTATTTACTCCAGGTCTATTAACTCATATGTTTTAGCTATAGCATTGAGCAAAAAATGAGAAGAAAATTTATTTTAAGGTTTGAAGCTAACTTTTCGATAAAATGTCTGCAATTCTTTCAAAATATGAGAGGGAAACTTATTTTGATGAAGAATCAGAATTTGTTGTAAAAGGATAGATACTTTGAGTAAGTTAATTCCTGTTTTTTTCTGTTAATTAATTTAAATATAATTTGATGTTGAAAACCATTGTTAATGGATACAACATTTATTACATTTCTTCATTCAGGTTTTCAGGAGAACGAGGAAGTGAAAAGGCTATGATCAATGAGTTGTATGCTGCTAATTTGTCACTACGGGGACTAAAAGATAAATTGGCAATAGTTGTATCTGTGAATGTAAGTTTTCTATACTGAGTAGTAATATTATTATGGTGCGTGAGGAAATTTATTATGTTATCTTTCTCAGTTTCTAAGTGGACTTTTTCCACAATTTTTGATATCGAGATTTTACATTCATTAGGGGGAATATTTGAAACACCGAAAGATACCAAAATTCCATTATTAGGGAAAATGAATCCATTTAGGTTAAGTTTTCTTATCCTTCATTAATAATATCCATCCTAATATTAAGTTCACTTTAGAAGCTGAGAAAGATAACAAAATAAATTTCCTAGACCTTACCCTCACGCACCATGATAGTATCATTACTTTCAAAATTAATAGGAAATCTACATTCACAGATACAACTATTGCCAATTCATGCTTTAGTCCCCATAGACACAAATTAACAGCATATAACTCAACGATACTAGAGCCTTTTCACTTCCTCATTCTCCTGAAAACCCGAATGAAGAATTGAATATAATCAAGGTTATAGCCATTAACGATGGTTTCCAACCTCAAATTGACAGAAAAAAGCAGAAAATAACTCATCGAGTATCTATCCTTTTGCAAAAAACTCATATTCTTCATCAAAATACGTTTCCCTCATATATTTTGGTACCGTAAGTGGAATACATTTTATCGAAACATAATGTAAAAGTCAGCTTCAAATCTCAAAATAGATTGTCCCATTTTTTGTTCAATGCCAAAGATAAAACAAATAAGTTCAATAACCAGGACTATATGAATTAACCTGTTCAGAGTGTGGTAACTTTTACATCGGTAGATCTAGTCGTTATATAGAAATTAGATATAAGGAACATTTTCGATGTTTTAGACTTAATGAAACAGATTCATCTTTCTCTAAACATACTTTAGAAACAGTGCACACTTTTCCAAATATAGATGAAGTTAAAATTTTACATAACGAGGGTAGGCTTCAAATTAAACACACTAGAATCAATAGAAATTTTAAAAGGTATTAATGATAATGATAATAAAATCTCAAACGATGAATTAGATTCATTCTGCTTGATGTCTTAATAACGTAAAATTTCTCATAATCCTCTTATGCCTTCCTTCCGCATTAAAATTTCCTTATCATAATATTAACTCTACCTCATTATTCAATTTCAATTATACTATTCTAACAATTTATTTCCCCAACCAGAACCCCACTGGTTACCTGTGTCTTATATTGTACAATAAATAACCAAGAGTATTCATATTTTCATACATTAGTATCGTTTGAAGATGACACTTTGCTTTTTTATCATCATCCAATTACAAAATAATGCCTTGTGGTATTTTCCTCATAATCAATTTGTATCTTAAACTCAATTATATGTCTCTTTGTAATGCTTCCATATCTATGATTATTTGCTTATGAACACTAGCACAAAATGTGAAAAAATAGTATTAATAAACTCGTATATCTTTTAAGTTACTCGCTGGCTGTGCTCGCTCGTAGGTACTCAAAATCTATATTCGTTTAGTATATCATTGCTTGTTACAAAGAAAAACTATTGTTAAGCCACGATAACATTATAGGTAATGATGAACTGAATTGATTTAGAATTGTAGATAATTCTGTAGGAATCGACGTACAAAAATGGAGTTGTTCAAAAAGAAGCGAGACAAAGATTGGAAACAGAATAATCAGGAGTGCGGTTGAAGGCATTGTCATAAGTAATTCTCTCTCTTTGGCGTGGAGAGCGGACTTTTGTAAGCTTGGCATCAAAACAATGTGAAGTATTTCTCGTTCTCGTTTTGGCCGTTTGTTCGCTAAAAATAATATTAGCCAAGTCTAAAACTTAGCGATAATGCATTACACGAGTTGTTGTTTTTCTGTGTCTCCGTACTCGGTACCGGAGAGTGAATTCTTTAAATCAATATTGCATTACCGAGCCGACAGTGAGAGAGGGAAAGAGAAGAGAGCCTGCCATTTATTTAGCCCATCTTGAAACAATAGATCGTGATTTCTAGACGCATTTTATTTGCATACGAACTTCTCCAATAAAAACTAATAAAACGGTAACATAAATTTATACGGACACCATTTCACTTCGCGTTAAGGGGGAGATGTACGTTCAGATTTATGGTACGACAATGTATATTTATATATATTTTGTTAATGGCTTACATAATTAATGGAGATATTCTTATTATTATTATCGTAAGTTGGGTCCTAGCAAAAATTTGAAAAAAGCGATACAGTAGTTGTAAAATACAAAGCATACAAAGAATAGGCAAAATGAAACTATAGTTGGTCATGATTTATACTGACTTTGCTATCAATTTCTCTTCTGACAGCTGAAGATTTTCTCAAACCTTCATTATATCTGTGAATTGTATTCATTCACTATGCAAAGAAACCCATTTGTTCAGAATTCTTGTTTTTTTTTCTATCCTACAACTACACGAGAGCAAAATTAAGGTCAGTGTTGGTATGTTGGGGAAGGAGATAGGCATTCAAATTTTTCTTGAAGGCTTGGAGGTTATAGGCATAATGAAAGACCTCAATAGACAAAGGGTTCCACAACTTCGCCGTTTTCTATAAAAATGATGTCTAGTAGGAAGAAGTTCGGCAAGTATCAAGCTTGAAAATGAAGGAGCAACCGGCTTGAGGTCATCTAGTTCGCCCACTTGGAATCCCTCGTGGTGGAACAACGGACAAGATTTCTGATGAACACTGATCGTGGAAATATCTATAGAAAAGGGACAGATAGTCCACTTCTCTATGATGTTCTATAGAGGTCAATGAATCCGAAAGTGTGACATCATGAATCATTGAAATCTTCTGGATAGAATGCAAGAGCTTCAACGTATGTTTGGGAGCCTAATTCCAACCATGTGAACCAAGACATGTCGAATCTGTGCTTATTTGTAAATTCTAAGGACTTACTGGCATGTAAAGTAGCTCTTGTCACGGAGTAGATAACCAAGTTTTTGTGAAGCGGGTTTCGCAATGGACCTCAAATGAGAAGGTGCTGTTGGTGCTGATCCCGAAATTGGATATGGAAGACTTCATAGGAATAGTTGTACCTGGCATCGTCATATTCGGGGATTGTGGGATCCAACTTGCTGGAGAAGATGTAAGTTTTAGTTTTGGATGCATTGAACTCTACATTAGATTATCAGATCTCCATTTCAAAATCGTTGTCAGATCTCCAATAATTGCGTCAATCTGTCTCTCGCTCCTCTGGCTTCATTGGATGATGTAGGGGCTCTAGATGAGAAACCGGTATCTTCTGCAGAGCTGTGTACGGGACAGGAGGTCACTTTCAACAAATCGTTAATATGGAGCAAAAACAAAGTTGGTCCCACACACATATCCCTGTGGGACATCAGCGTTAATAGTCATTGGAGAGAAAAGTCGATAGTGAGCAACAAATGAAAATAAGAAATAAGGCTTCAACTAAAAGTTTTGAAGGAAGTAGGAACATTTTTTTATCATAAGTGCATGTGTTTTCATTTTCCTCACTGTACGCAGTGTAAAAGAAGTATTGTAATTGACCATAAAAAAATACCTAATTTTCGTTGAAACATCCGTTTAGAGCCTGTCTGAATCCACGTAGATTATTTTTGAGATGATTGCTAGTGGCCGTTTTATCGTCCATCTTCAGTTTTACAATTTGAATCTGTAGTAGTTTTTGTATCATTACGACAACCACGTTTTTTGGTTACAAAAATATGTCACAATCGCACATTTAACACGCAGAAGTGTCCGAAAGCTAACAAAAATTGGGTGAGACAACTTAGTGATCTACAGATCACATAACTTTCTAGCCTATGCGGCGTTTCATTCTTTTGAATGATTCTTCTTATAATAAAAATGTACACCTCATGGACCAAATAAAATTGACTCTAAGAAAAACATATAGTAGTTTATTTCGTAGAACTTTTAAATTATTGGGAATTATTGGTAACTTCATGGCTCAATCGCTTAGCTCAGCTATGCACTATAGCCTGGCACCATTGACTTAAATCAGAATTTGAAAAAATCATGAGAGTGTAACCAGTGCTCAAAGGCGAGCGCCATTCATGATATGAATTTTTTGACGTCAAATTTATAAACATAGACCCCAAAAACCGTCTGGGTGCGATTTTTAATAAACAAATCACAAATAGTTTTCGAGTTTAGCAATTTGTTAAAATTAGTCCGTAATAAGGGTTACTTCCGGTTTTACGCGTGCGCCAATCCATAATTTAACGTTTTCGACATCAGATTCGTAATCAGCGACCCCAAAAACCCTTGAAATATAATTTTGCCCAAAAAATCATTTTCTCGAGATATTACATTTGTCCTTTATTTATTGTTTATTAGGGGGAATGGGGACATCAAACTATATGCCTTTTTCTATTTAGGCGTAACTTAAGACATTGCAAAAGGTTTCAGAAAAAAATATTATGTTAGTTAATTTTTCTTTATCATTTCCTTATTTCACTCGACTAATACAAAACCGCATGCAACATAGATTACATCTTGCGGTAGCATTGTTGATTCTACTCTTGAGTGCAATCGATGGATACCGATAGCCCCTTACCTGCAAGTTACCTGTTCTAAATACCCCTCTGTAAACTGTGTTGCATAAGCTGAATTGCCCGTGAAACTTGATACATCTACATTTGCCTATGTATAGCGATTCCAGTCATTCGTGCATAGCTAGTTAATATATACATTTTAATTCGAGCTACAATTACAATGCATTGAAAACTTTTTTAAATGTTACTGTTTCTTGAACTGTAGAAGAAGTGTTCACAGTAATTATAGACCCATTATACTATTATCTGTGATCTCTAAATCTAAAAAAAAGTTGCTATGTTATGAATATTAGTAGAATCGAAATGAGTCAATCAACGTATTCATAATGGGTGTTCGAAAATTATGGGCAAAAAGTTACAGAAGAGTCTACCTCACCCTCCAGCCTTTTTTTATTCGAAGCCTTCAGTTTTGACGCTCCTTCCGCCCTGGCCTTACCTTCTTGGACTACTTGGCGCCTACGCCAGATTCCTCAGTTTTAGACTAGTTCATCACTTGGGCAGGCGATGAAGAGGAGGAAGACGTCCCCTGTGGTTTCCTCCGTGTGAGGGGAGATTCATCGAACCGGAGGATGATGGTTGCAGGTTAATGCTGGCCAATGGTTCTAGCATACCCGGTATTGTAAGTGGGAATATTTCCAATGGAATTAAGTACACAAGAAAAATAATTTCCGAAACAGTACGTGAATTCTTCGAGCTAGGAATTCTGATTCACCGTCTATCACCAGAAATTCTTTCAGCCATAGAATGCATACTTAACATAGCAAAAAATTAACTTAATAGTATAAAAGAGCAAGAAGTAATTAACGCAATAGCAGACTACCGTTGTAGGAGCGAAAAATTGTTTGTCAATAATTTTATATGGGAAAGCAGTTTTGACAGCCTAGTCTCCCGGTGGAAGACCTCTAATCATCACCTTCATTATCAAAAGTAGTGTCACGGATTTTGATGATCCCAGCAGCTCTTGAGCGCAGTTTCAGCATTTATAGTCATATTCAATACAGAAAACTTAAAAAAAAAACAGAAAATGTCAATAACTCAATTTTAATTTTTCACGCTGTTGACGATTTAAATAAAGTGACTTTGACTGGCACAAAGAAGGCATTCATCAAGATGATGATGACAGCGACGAAAATATACCTCTTGCTCGATTTGATTCTCGTATATGATTATTTTTTGACAAATTTGACTAGGTATATTCTTTGTATTTTTTGATATTTAACCTATTATTTGTGTTCATGTATTCATGCCTTCTATTTGTTGGATACGTTTTAATAAAATGTTTATATATATTCCGAAAAAATATATTACCGGAAGTTCACGACTTTATAGGAGACGTTATTTCTGGTGAGCCGTCACCAGTATGACCAGCACCAATGTTTTCGAAATTGGTTCCATTCGATAACGATGAAGTAAGGAAATAACGATCCACCCCCACGTGCAGGGTTCAGCCGACTGATATATTCGGAAAGAGATGAAATTTTCGTAATTTGTCACTGGCAGCAGTTTTCGATTTCATATCTTTTTTCGATGAACATATCTTTCTATGCTAATACAGTTCTGTCCAATCAATTGTCATTCGAAGCTCCATAAATAAGATTTCAAATTCAAATACGCGTTTGACGAAATCGGCTTTTTATTAAAGCAATCATCTATACCATTAACTTAATTTCAAATTAAATTACACGGGGTCTTGTTCAGATATAGTCTCCCCGTCTATAGCGGAAGGAACATCAGCAATCAATTATGCATATATAATCGTGGTGCTTATGCTTTATACATAAACATAAGCGGAACGCAAAGTGAGTAAGACAGAGAGGAGTCGAACGACATAAAGCAAATAACATGAATTAGGCATTATATCAATTTTGCGCGTGACGGCCCAGATAAAGTGACAGAAGGTCAAATAACGTATCGAGATGCCAGAGGGAATATTCCCCCGCAGTCGCGTCACACAGGTTCCTGTGGGATTGCGATGCACTGAAACTGCTACTAATTATTCCTGCACAATATAGATGAGTTAGATTATTGCACAATTTCATCAATGACCCCATCCGCACCAAGCTGGAATTATTCCGACAATGTGATATTTGAATAGAATCAGCCATTATGTGAAGAAAATCAATTCTAAACTCAAATAAAGTAACTATTAAAAGTTCAATCTTCTCTAGACTATAGCTTCTTCAAACAAATATCACAAAGTACTAACTTATTACGAAAAAGTAACCTAATATATAACTCTAATGATAATCTAAGGGTTATTGGTATTTGTTGAGATGGTAGCGGGCTTAATATAAAGTTTAGTGCACTCAATCAAATACCCTTGTAAACTATCCTCTGCTAAGTTTATCAGGCGATTATCCCCCAATTACCATCTTCTTCAGAGACTCGATTGCGTACCTTCTGGAGAAGATGATATTGGCAGTTTTCTCCTGCTCAATGGAGAATTGACGAGTAGCCTCTCATCATCGGCCCACCACATATCATTGCCCTGGCCGTGAATCAATTTCCCAGAAGCCTGGTATAAGAAGCACAGACCCCGGACTTTAGGAGTAAAGCCATGTGGTGCAGCGTTTACCCACACAGAGACAGTGTTTAAATCCAACACAATTTCTTTTGTCGGATTTCGGAGCAGTTCCAAAAATTTGTTTAACATTGAACGACAGACGTGTTAAGTAAACAAACAAACTTGTTGCTAAGGTACAAGATTCGGGCTTTCTCTTTCGAAACTACTTTTATTTCAATAATAACTAGGCAAATTTTGAACATACACATACTTAAATAATGTTTTTTAGGACTTATTTGCTAATCCAAACTCGGCTAATGCCTCTACCGGATACAGCACTTTGGTGCACACTCTCCAAAATTACCAATTTACGTCTGCCTCATCCTACTGACGAGCTCATGAGGAGAGCAAAACAGCTGCCCAGGAAAAAGCGTGTTGTCACTGTTCAACCTAATAAACCAAAACTTTGTCTACGCCTATGTTCTTTGATTCGTTTTTTGAATGTCCTTCCTTTCTAATCAATGTATATCATAGGGCAAAACCCGCATATCAGCTTATAAGCCCCACATTTGTATTCATCGGAAATATCATCCTTACTATTTTGGATAAAGTTTGCTAAGCTATTCTGCGTTTTATAAGTTACGTCATTATCTAAATTTGGTTATTGAGTAGTAATACATAAAAATAATTCGCAAGCAAGTTTGAAAAAATGCGTCGCCTTCATCGATCACAATAAAATAATACTTCGTTTATTATACTTTCATTCAATGAAAACATGTTTCAACCCATTTTAATTCAAAAGTGAATCCATGGTTTATCTTATCGTTCGATCTCAGATAATGAACACTGTAATGGAAGAACCTGAGTGAAGGTAGCATGTTGCGATTTTTAATTTGACTGGAAAGTAATTATTTTCAGATATTATCATCCGGGATAGTGATTAGAAAGTCCTAGTTGCCTGGTAGGCAGGATTAACGTCCTGGTAGGCGGAATAATCAGCAGGAGATTGCTGGTCCATGATCTGTAGCGATCACCAGAGACACCGTCATTATCTCTCACCAATACTGAATTAGCTTGTAAATATTCATGGGTTGCCTCATCTGACTTGATTAGAAACTAGCCTAGGCCGTGGACATCCAGATATTTACATCTCAAAGACCTTCTGCTCATATTGCAAGACTGTGCAGCGTGTCGCATACAGCCACTTCCGTTCGCTTGCCCTGATCTCCGCTTTATTAAATGTTGAAATGATAATTGAATGCAAATATCTACCTATAGAATTCTTATGTAACATTCATCAATTAGATTGAATACAGCAACTTGTCGAGTTAGTATCAGAACATAAGGCAAGTGTGGTTTATTAACTTTTCGAAAAATAATTATGAATATTTAATCGAGGAAATAAAGCACAACAACATATAAAATTTTTCCTCCAAGGTGAACCAGATGCGATTTTTTGCCTTATATTCTGAAAGGTATCTGGAAACTTGGTACGCTTCATTTTTTTAGTAGAAATGTTGAGTTGCATTTTTAAATGCAAACATACATTTTTTTCAATGCACTTTTTTTACGTATAATAATATTTAATAATAAGTAATCACTAAAATTAGTCCAAAATGTTACTCGGGGGTTTTTGGGGTCGCTATCACGATTCTGATGTCTGAATAGAGCTACAATACATCTGAGGACCCGTGCAAACAGGGTGTCAGGTCATCCTCAGATAATGCTCGTCAATTCTCTCTAAAATGAAATAAAACTTCTTATCCGGGGGTTTTTCGTATCTCTGATCACATATATTTCATTGAAATTATACCTGGAGTCTAGGATATCCTAGGTCATCTTCAGGACACTTCATTAAAATGTTTTAAACATGCAATTTCACTTGTTATCTGGGGGTTTTTGGAATCGCTAATCACGATTCTGATGTCTAAATAATACTATGTATCTCATCCCTGAAGAATTTACGTTATAATTCGCCATCAAATATTCAAGACGCCATTCCCGAAAACTTTCAGATTTCATTTGGGTTTATTTTCCTACCAAATACGCATCATGGAACCAAAACAGCGTAAGGATTTAACTCCAGTACCAAAGCTTGCATGCCTTGATACTTCCCAGACCTATTGAGCGCATTGTCGTAAAAATGTTTAATGTCTATATTCAGGTCTTTCAAATGACTGATGGAATCTTCTGCCATCCCTCTATCGGCATGCCCGCAATTAGGTATTAATGTCAAAACCGTCTAGCTGGCAAATTCCTTCCATGTTTCTGACGACTATTGTCACCTGATTGATGTATCCTTCTCAACGAATAGAATCAACTGACGCTGAATAGTACAGTGGTACAGAATAGTAAAGTTCAAACCTCTGCCAATATTTTTCCGGCCATGTATTTGATGAATTCATCACAATTTGTAGAAGACAAGTAAATCACTGGACCACTTGCTTCCCTTGTTACCATCCGAATCATATAATTGCAATTTGTAATCTTGGCCGATTGGGGCCTTTAAGTGGTGGGGCTCTGGGGTCACTGGCCTCACTTGCCCCTACTTAAATCCGACCCTGTGTATAAGGGATCGCAATTTATTTAAACTTAACGTTTTGTTATTTCCGTCCGTTTGCCTATACTACTGGCTCTAGATATA
Organism: Endomychus coccineus; assembly: GCA_958510875.1. NCBI lineage: Eukaryota > Metazoa > Arthropoda > Insecta > Coleoptera > Endomychidae > Endomychus > Endomychus coccineus. Next base: position 2,200,249 of record OY294069.1, on the reverse strand, counting down.
ACTTTACAAAAGACTAGAAGAGATTATATAAATTCGTTATCTCTTCACACAAAGTGCATGTAAATCCATAATGATTCTGATTCGAAGGAGCGTTATGTCTAATTTGAATAAATATTGATGAGTGGACTTATAACATAAGTGTAGCGTAGAGTCACGATGGCAATAAAGGCATTTGCATGATGGGGTGATTGGAATTTATCAAGCCGATAAATCCGTGCGACTTTATTAGATATCTCCTAATTTATAGCGCTTGTCTCGAAGCCCAGTGTACAAATAGCGTCGGGTGTCGTCCTCGTTTATACCATACACATCTTCGAACTCCTCCTTTGCAGATATTAAATGTCAACCGCCATCGATATTCCCCTCTATATAGGTTCATCCGAATGTGTTTTCATACATTTAGATCTGAAAGCATCGACATGATTGCCGAAAAATACCGAATCAACAATAATACTATTAATATAGACACTTTCAAATCAACTACATTATTCCATGTCAGAGTTTCTCAGATCTTATAAACTCCTAACATATGAAGAGGATTACCCATAATGGATCTTTCATAGCGATTCATTCCTATGGAATTCACATATAAATTTTTTAAATTTACCTTCATTCACTATAAAATTCTGCCTGTTCAAATACTATTTGAAATTAGTAGAGTATATAAAGGATTGTTCTGAACCGGAAATAAATCTGAATTTATTGAATTGCTTTTTCAATTATACGTTTCCATCCTTTCTGAATTACCTAGAGATTTGTCCGTATTGTGTGTTAAAAGTGATAACCTTTCTTGAGAAATCGTGTGGCCTGTATTAAGGTTATAGAATAGATGGTGTATATATACAGGTTTGTAAGGATGTGTCCTGACGTCAATCACGTCATCGAGGAGGTGTCATGGCGTTTGTATGAACTGTCATAGCTGCCTGTGCGCGCCATCTATGAATAAACTGTCAAGGTGTAACTCTGACTTGTCAATCGTTTTGTGACTATGTGAATTATACAGGTTGTTTCTAATGAGGGGCTTATGTTTGAGATACATGCTGTTTGTAAATATCCTAGCTAGATGTGTCATTGTGTCTGTCACGTGTTCAAACTGTCATGGCATCTGTCGCGTATTGGAGTCGCCTGTGACGTAGTTTGTCACGTTTTAGAACGTTTTCCATCGACTTTAGCATCATCATCAGGGTGAAACCTGAAGTGAGTTGTATAGTCGACACTTGGTTACAAGGTTAAGTGGCCATTTTATTGCATATTCGGAATCTACGTGATGTGCTGAGCAATAATCTTGTATTTCTATAGCGATCGACTCTTCCGATTTCAGCGGCACAAGTTTGAAGAGTTTATGTTTCGAAATATAGCTATATAGGTATCAAATGAAAGGTCTCGACGCGTAGAGCGTGAATTTCATGATTTTCTATCAGGTTATGTTGAATTCCAATCTCTGTTTTGACAGTAAATTTCAGTGAATCAAATTGGCTGTTATGCGTGTTTAAAAAGCTATGTTAAACAAAATCTCTACTTATGTATAAGTCTCAAATTTAGTGTAGTATTCTTCATGGATTATTAAATCTCCCTTTGAGTACAATAATACTACGTGTAGTGTAGGAAGTAAAATTACATTGTAGGGGGTAGCCCTTCTACTTCTTCGTATACAGCCATTATTCAGCTGGCAGATTATGCTCCAAATAGGTGGGACACGCGTTTGAAATAATAACAATTAGTTTCAGGAAGTGATTCGAACTTGCGGAATATATAATTGACTTTTCATCGGGATATTGATAGCGTTAACCATATCCCTTTAATAATTGTCTGCATATTTGACAACTATAAAAACATAAACGGAGTAGATGGCGTGACATCTGTCAATACGCCGGTAGGACAAGTCGATATTTCCGGTCACGCCAAGCCAACTACGATATCAATAAATAAACACGGCGTTATGATCACACTACGACATGCATTACATTTTGCTAGAATGAGAGAGAAGGCGCGCAAGTTTTCGATGATATAAAATCACTTTATATAACTGTTAAACTTTTCCAATTTATTTTCACTATCATCGATTCGCATCTGTTATTCAAATTTTTAACGTTCAAACGTTATGTTTATGGCCCACGATCATGCATAGTTTATTCGTTTTCTGCTAATTGATTTCGAAAACACCTATGAAAATCAATTCCAACGCGTCAATTTGTTACTTTCTCGGCCGTACCCTTAAGTTCCAGACACTTATATTAATATTACATGATTCAAGTAGCTTTCCGAATATTCGAGTAGCAATTTCTGATTTCAACGACTACCATAAGAAAGAAGCCTATCGATTAGGAGGAAGTCTAAAATACACACTGCTGAGAGATTTGACGCCCAAAACGTTCTTACTTCTGGAATTCGAGTCTAGGTTGTTGGCTCTTCATGGCACTTTGATGCTGTCGTATCTTTTGTGACTTATTTGAATCTCAGGACTCTGTTGAGGGATTTTCCATTGTTCACTTGCAATTTCTGGATTCTTGGTTGAGTTGGAAATGGAGTACTTGGTCCTCATCAGGGTCATTATACTTCTCCTTGGGGAAAAGCTCTAGCTGTTCAACCATCTTAGGAGAGCACAGCAATGGGAAGGGTTCACCTAGTCCTAGGTAGCCGAAGTTCATCCATTTTTTTTCTTCTAATGTGAAGGACTAGCACTGTTTTTAGCCAAAGGGTGGTCTTTACAAAACGTTCAATTATTTTGATATCTCTCTGCATCAGATCGCATAGAACCTTCTCAAATCTTCCTATTGGTAAGATGGTTATGTCATCCGCATAGCCTGTGGTATATATCCCCGCCTGTTTTGCATGCCCAAAAGGAGGCAACAATCTTCTTCACCCAGGATCCCAGGTTCATTTTCCAGCTCAGTTCAGCATCGTGGATAACTCCAAGGTACTTCACTGAGCCTTTTAGGTGCTAAGTCCCTCCTACCAGATGAATCTCTGGTAGGGGTCCGGGTCCTACTTTGTCGTGAAAAGTCTAAAGCAAAATTCGTTTGTATTTTAAGTACCTATTTCATGTTTCAATTTTGTCAGTTCTCTTTGTTTCTCAAAATGTACGTTTTATTCATCCAATGATCTCAATGTATCCCCCTATTTTTTATTGATTTCTACTGAATTTTTATATGCAGATATTTCACATGCATATTAATAGAAGACATATTTTGAGACTTATATTATTTCTTATGTGTTGTAGGCACACGCAAATCTAGTTCCACTAGTCCCAAAAATGTTAAGTGTGTTTAAGAATGATATTTTCATTACATTTTATTTTATAAATGTAATTTTTGATTTTCTGCCTTTTATTTCTTCAGTTTCGGAAATATTGACATCGAAGTTGATTCTTCAAATACCTTTCGACTATAACATAACAAATGTATAAGCTCTGTCGAATAGTATATGTAGTTTGAGTGAAAATGAATTTTAATACATCTACATAATTTTTTTTTCTGTCGAAACTGGAATAATTCTACGGAGAGCCGTACTAAAGGGGGGTCATGAGCATTTCTGGTTTAGGGTCCAAAATTGCTATATACGCCACTGGGTAGGGCAGATCATCTGGGCTTGGAATATGTGAAAGTTTCGCCAATACATCCCCAATCTTGTTCTCCTATTCCCATCAAGCAGTCGGTATACCAGGTGTATGCATTTCGTAGAATACAAGACATGTGTGTGACATGACTGACGGATGACCATATCAAATGTCAATGTTCAAGAACTAGTAGTATTGTTAACTTTTTGCATGCTAACAGCGCTGACAATTATCTCCCTCTTCACTTGAATATGAGTAAATTGAACAAGTCAACTCATCATTTATCACTTAAAGTCGGCAATCATCTATACATCAAGAGTTTGATTTTTTTCCAGTATAAATAAATATATTCCTTCATCCGCATGAACATGAATAATTTCAATCTATCTCAATCGGCAATTCATTCACGTTCATTTGGAGATATGTATAAAATGTCTTGCATCGACTCATTCGCGATGCTTCCTTGAAATGTGAAAGCTTCAAAAGTTTTCCAATCTCGAAAATAATAACTCGTGAAAGTTCCGAGGACATTTAAATTCGGAAGTTTGTGAAAAGTGCTCTAGTTCAGAATATTATGGCCTACCACGTGAAAGATGGAATATCAATAAAGCCGAGAACAGCGAAGCAGGTAAAATGAGAACAAACAACCAGAGTTTCTACAGAATCTTTGAAATTGATGAATCAATAGCTCTAATGTCTTCAAAGGCATTTTGTTATCTAGATCGAGACAGATATTATGGACTTTGTAAAGAGTCACTTAGCTCATTATCCCGATTTTGGACTGGTTTGTAAATATAAGGAGAGATACACGAGATACCAATATTGAACAAGTTCTAAAAACCCCTAGAAAAAATTGAATCCGGCATCTATTAATTGCCTTTCTATGTAGGTACAATCAGTTCAGGGTCTTTTTAAGGTGTACGTAAGCTGAACTGTCAACCAGGTGTTTACCTGGTTGACAGGTCAGATAATTAGCATGTAGTACCTCCTACCTGGGCCAACCACCCCTACCCTTGGGTTCAAACCTAACCTAACCTAACTTTATTGATATAATGCAAATATTGTAATCGCGCTAATAATAAGCAATCACGATTGTTTATCCTACGCCCTTCGCTTCTAACCTAACCTTACCTAACCTAACCTACTAATCTAACTTTGTTGATATGGAATACAAATATTGCGCTAATGATAACCAATAACGATTGTTTTTCTTACCCATTTGTTTTTGACCTAACCTTACCTTTTTTTTTTTTTCTGTTGAGAGGAAATGCTTGATGCACACCGTCAGCTTTTATCTATCGCTTCAGGTAGTGCAGGACTCACTCAAGTTCGTTAGAGCATACCTGCTAAAACCTCTCATATCTTCATCCATATCCCGGGACCGTTTATCACATTGCTTCAGGATATGGACTGCGTCTTTCTCTTGGTATGTCGGTTTTATATCGATCTGAGTTTCTTTTGGTGTTTATTTGTGATATTTACGTCGATTAAACGTAAATATCAACCTTCGTTGTTTACGTAGATGTTCACGTTATGTTTATACCGTAATATGGTTGATACCCAATTTTACGGTATTTTGTTTTAGTGATTTATGCTCTGTGGATAAATTCCTATATGTTTCGTGTATACCGATGTTGCGGTTTCTGGGTTCCAGTACTCGAACACGTTATGGAACTTTCCTGTATGTATCTGTACCGAAATATTGCTTTTCCACAATATTAAGGTACCCTCAGTCTCAGTACTCTATCGGTTCGTTGATATTTCCTGACTGTTTCGTTTTGACCATGTTGTTCTGGTTTCTGGGTTTCCAGTACTCCATCACGCTATGGATGTTTCCTGTGGTGTCTCGTTTTGTACCAAAATATTGTTTTCCCAATATTATGGTACCTGTGTTTCAGTACTCAATCTGTTTGTCGATCTTTCCTGTGTGTTTCAGTAAGTTATCTATGATGGGATAACTTACTCTTCCGGAACATATGGTTCTCCGTATCAGCCGCAATCTATCCGTCACCCTCTTGTCAGGAACATGTGACTGGGAGTCCCACATTCTATCCGGGGTCTGGGTGCCTGTTGGTCCGCGGGAGCATGTCTACTCCTACCCTTGACCCTGCTGGCAACAGGGCCATGAGCATTCCCCTATCCGCCACCTGGGGACGCGCCTGGTTGCGGTTTTCAGGCTCCGCGCAAAAGAAGAGGCTCCTGCTTTCCAGGACCTAACCTTACCTAATCAAACATAACCTAACCTAACCTAACCTACTAACCTAACTTTGTTGATATAGAATGCAAATATTGTAATCGCGCTAATAATAACCAATAACGATTGTTTAAACCCCTTTATTCCTAACCTAACCTCACCTAACCTACTAAGCTAACCTAACCTTACCTGAACTAACCTAACCTTTTTTTTCTGTGGAGAGGAGATGCTTTAAGCACACCGTCAGCTTTATCTAGCACTTCAGGAAGTGCAGGACTCACTCTATATCACTGCATACCTGCTAAAGCCTCTCCGATCTTCATCCATACCCCGGAACCGTTTATCGCATTACTTCAGGATATGGACTGCGTCTTTCTCTAATGTTTCTCGATGTTGAACCTAACGTAACCTAACCTAACCTACTAACGTAACTTTGTTGATATGGAATGCAAATATTGTAATCGCGCTAATAATAACCAATAACAATTTTTTATCATACACCCTTTTTTCTAACCTAACCTAACATAACCTACCAACCTAACCTAACCTAACTTTGTTGATATGAAATGAATGTGATTCAAAGAACATAAAAAAAGAGTTTTGGATGGTATATAATTCAGTTTACACTATGACGCTTCTTCCAATTGAATAATAACTTATCTAAAGCATTTTTCATATGATTTAACCATCATAAAACACGTGTGCGAATTGAATTTGAAGCTAAGCTCACTACACAATTTTCTAACATTGCTACAGCTCCCAATGTCGATGTATTTTAGAAGAGAAAGGCCCTATTCTGTGATTGTATGACATGATTTGCTGCGGCGGACTTATCAATGCTATCAGTACGAACATGCTATCTGAACCCAATTAGAAACATTCTTCTTACTTAGAGACATTACACTGAATTTTATATATACCCGACTTATGAAGATCTAAAACTTTATCAAAAGTTAGCAAAGTTATTAAGCATCAAATATGTATGTAGTATAAATAAATGAAAAAAGACAGAATAAAGGAGAACATATGGAGTTGTTGGATCCCCACATGTCTGCACTCCAGTTCTGCCCAAATGTATCTGAGTGTATTCATGAATTGAATGTAAAAACTAGAAATGTCGTCGGTCGAACACATCAAATATCAAATCTGATTTAGTAAATCATAGCAACTATACGTGTGCGATATCCGGCAAATACCGAGGGGAACTTCCCAGGGGATTTAGATAGAGGCAGCCATATGCATACGATTCACGACAAACACTCTGAAACGCCACTTTAATAATATAACACAGCTCATGATTCACTTTCACATACAGAGCAAACGAGTATTCGAATACTAGATATATTTGTACACGCTATTTGTTTTCGATAAACGAGTCGTTCATAACAGGAGCTCCATCGAATGAATGATTCGTTATCTCTGTTAATTTCGAATGAAGAGCTCTTATAAATTCTGGTAGCTCAAGGTCAAACTATTAAGGAAAAAGGAAACTGCTCTGATCTAAAGTCCAATGAGGATATAATTAGATTGGATTTATGGCGTTGAGTTTATTGAGATCATCACAAAAGAGTGGATGATTTTACAACTGATTTGATGCTACAAATCGTAATTACAATTATCAGCATTCGATGCCGCCATGTCATGTCGAAATAAACAACTATGCAGGGAGAGAGAGAGAGAGATTTTCCTATTGCATTGCGACAAATCAAGCTGAGTGATTTATATTCGATTATCGAAAAAAAAAAGTGAAATTCTAGTCGTTCAAGAACAGCAAGAACTGTTAATGTTGGAAAAGGAAAGTAGGCATGGCCTTACTTTGGGCGGCCAGACAGAGAGCCTTATCAGATGTAGGCAACCAGTGATACACTCGTGCATGCGCGGTATGCCCAGACAGGTATCGGTAAGTACTGACCCTGTATTACCGGCCTGGGTAGACGGTTAGGGTGTGGTCTCGCCTCTAACATCTAGGTGTTACCGGATAGACGGTTGCTATGGTTGTATGATGGAGACCGAGTAGTGGTAACCAGCCTGTATATACAAGATCGTTCAAGGTAGACAGCAAGCAATATGTGAGGTTAGAACTTCAATGTAAAGCAGCATCAAAATATTTTTCTACACACGGGAATCGAACCCGAGAAATGAAATCCAAAGCCAGCTCCTTAACCGCTCAGCAATGGAGGAATTGAGAACAAGCGATTTTAATGTTGTAGATATAACCGCAGGGTATCCGGTCTGAGTGATAAGTGCGAGTATATTGCAGTCTATATGATGCAGGTAATTTGTTTTTACATGACGTCAGTCATGCAGGTATCTGAACATGCGGGGGACGAAGTGTCGGATTGAATGAATCTGGCGCGATCTCCAACGAGACAGGTGTGTATGTGAGGTTATACAGAGTGTGCAGGTATGATGATGTCTATCACGCAGGTCTTCAGCGAGGTATTTACCTTGCAGGAGCCTTCAATGAAATGTGGGGTTGTTTGTACATGCCGTTAGTCGCAGGGTTTTGTCTGAGTTATAATGATATCGATCGCGGCGCATTGTCTGCGCCCACAAGTCTTCAATAAGGGGTCATAACATCTAACATGCGATAGTTTAAAAAAAATGCTGCTTCTCATAATAGCGATATTATGAAGCGTTTGCAGAAATAACTATTAAATCATCTAAGAACTTTTTGCTTGATTAGTACTAGCGAGTACAATATTCGTTATAATATTATAAGTATGCATCATTAGCTTACTTATGCGATAAGGTTGTGCTAAATCATGTCCAACAGCAATGTATTCAACTTGGAATTATCGTAATGATGCGCGATCCTTCAATGTTAAAGTAGTTTCATAAGTTATCCGAAAGTAATATGAATATATAAAATGTTTTTCCAAAATTAGTTCCGAAGTAAACATAATTCGCTATAATATTCATTCATGTATGTTTCATAAATTATCCGATATAAATCAAATAAGTTTATGCTAAATTTGTGCCAGGTTGAACAATATTCACTATCATATTTTGCGGTAGAGCTACAGCTGGTTCGAGAGATAAGAAAGTTACGCCGATCACCTTCAAACGCGATGAGAATACTTTATTTTAAATCACACATGTAGTATGTATATATTCGAATCATATTGATTGTAAATCGCATAATATGACCCGAAATCTAGCTGTGCTGGGTGTAGCCCAATACCTATACAGAATCTAGACGAAGCGGTGTTACGCATCACGATGATTATTCGAACTGTCTGTACAGCTCGATTGCTATATAACAAAATACATTTTTAATCATCTTAAACATATAGATGTGCTAATATAATTTTTTCAGTATGCAAAAATAAAATATACTAATAAAACATTTTTCATCGACACACATTTCTTCATAGGATAGTTAGCTTTTTATAAAATTCAATCAATTTCAATGGGAAACATATATGCGAGGGAGTTTTATAGAGATCGAACTCATTTCCCCAACCACCCAAGAGGTAGAACTATGATGAGGAATAGATGTGGATAATGATAATAATCATATGAATATCTTCATAAGCGCTAATCTATATGACATTCAAACACATGCTTCATAAAAGTCTGAATATTGAGTAGAGCTATAGTATCTTCTTCATAAGCGATCATTATCAACATTCAGACACTTGTTTAGCACGTGATTCAACAGCCTGGCATCATCGTTCACGAACTATGATGGACTGATGAGGAATAAAATACCAATAATAATTATATAAATATCTCCATTAGCAATCTGTACATTTTCCTTCACGAGCACAACTTTTACAAACTCCATACGTTCGCGTAAAAGATTATAATGATAAACACATTTTTGTTCACGGGTTTACATAATCATATGAATATCTTCATAAGCGCTAATCTATATGACATTCAAACACATGCTTCATAAAAGTCTGAACATTGAGTAGAGCTATAGTATCTTCATAAGCGATCATTATCAACATTCAGACACTTGTTTAGCACGTGATTCAACAGCCTATGACGTCACCATCGTTCACGAACTATGATGGTTCGATGAGGACTCAAACATTGAACAGATGAATCTTTGAGGTTAAATATCTGCTGTAGAAATTACCCCTCTTTCATTACCTTTTATTTGAGAATATCGATATTTCCCATGTAACGGATTATTGCCTAAAGCTATTTTGTATGCAACATTGTTATCATTTGCGAGCCTACGAGGGCCTGTGTGTTGGTCGGGGCTAAATGAATATGTTTGACTATTATTACCTGTAGAGACTCATTTGAGATTCTTCAAGTTTGAGATTGATAACCCACATGAAGAAAGAAGCTTCAACGATTTGATATCAATGAATATTCGTTATTCTGAATGTGACAACTTTATCAGCTTCAACACTCGAGATAAGAGAGAGAATATTTACCGCTGATGTAGGGAAAATCAATATGATGCATACAAATTGGGGTGGGTGAGAACATCAGACTATAGCTTTATGTGTATCGAAATACATAAGGATTTTGACGAGTAAGTGGTGTTTTATTGAATTGAAGATCCGGCGATCATAGTTTACGAACGATGATGACGTCACTGCTTCAAGCCAATGACAATAACTGATTCAACCCGGCGACCATCGTTCACGAACGATGATGACGTCACTGCTTCAAGCCAATGACAGTAACTGATTCAATCCGGCGACCATCGTTCACGAACGATGATGACGTCACTGCTTCAAGCCAATGACAGTAACTGATTCAATCCGGCGACCATCGTTCACGAACGATGATGACGTCACTGCTTCAAGCCAATGACAGTAACTGATTCAATCCGGCGACCATCGTTCACGAACGATGATGACGTCACTGCTTCAAGCCAATGACAGTAACTGATTCAACCCGGCGACCATAGTTTACGAACGATGATGACGTCATCATCGTTCACGAACTATGATGGGCTAAAGAGGAATAAAATGTGAATAATCATAATGTTTGTAATACATTCATGTACATGTTTTATCGCATGATTCAACACATGCTTTAACATTCAGACACGTGTTTCAACATTCAGACACGTGTTTCAGACACGTGTTTCAGCACTCAGACACGTGTTTCAGCATTCAGACACGTGTTTCAGACACGTATTTCAACATTCAGACACGTGTTTCAGCATTCAGACTCGTGTTTCAGCATTCAGGCACGTGTTTCAACATTCAGACACGTGTTTCAGCATTCAGACACGTGTTTCAGCATTCAGACACGTGTTTCAGACACGTGTTTCAACATTCAGACACGTGTTTCAGCATTCAGACACGTGTTTCAGACACGTGTTTCAACATTCAGACACGTGTTTCAGCACTCAGACACGTGTTTCAGCATTCAGACACGTGTTTCAGACACGTGTTTCAACATTCAGACACGTGTTTCAGCATTCAGACACGTGTTTCAGACACGTGTTTCAACATTCAGACACGTGTTTCAGCATTCAGACACGTGTTTCAGCATTCAGACACGTTTTTCAGACACGTGTTTCAACATTCAGACACGTGTTTCAACATTCAGACACGTGTTTCAGACACGTGTTTCAACATTCAGACACGTGTTTCAACATTCATGCCTATTTAACATGTATTTGATACCTGATTTTGACAGAAGCGTAGAAGTACCTAACCGCGTGATCAGACATACACAATATAATATCATCATCTAGTTTATAAACAAATGCTTATTAACATATGTTCCAGTATGGTTTCGATTCGCCTTCAGGCATGATGAAGATTGTTAAGCAAAAAGACTCGTTGAGTATTATGAACTTAGGCTCAAGCAATGAGAATGTTGAACAACCACAACGTCACAGCTCTTTGCTGCCTAATACTCTACGAACAATAATCTGTGGTCCAAGTAATTGTGGGAAAACAAATGTGATGTTATCTCTATTGTTAGATGCTAACGGCCTGAAATTTGAAAACGTGTACATATATTCAAAGTCTTTACACCAACCAAAATACCAGTTACTAAAGGAGACATTGAAGAAAATTGAGGGGCTTGGATATTTTCCTTGTACCGAAAGTGATGAGGTCATAGACCCCACAGAAGCGAGGCCTAATTCAATCATAATATTCGATGACGTGATGTTTGAGAAACAGCAGAAAATTCGTGCTTATTTTTCAAGAGGGAGACACAGCTCAATTGATAGTTTCTATCTTTGTCAGTCTTTTGCTAAATGTCCAAAACATGGATTGCGCGACAATGCCAATTGCTTGATTATTTTCAAACAGGATGAACTCAATTTGAAACATATATTCACCGATCATGTAAGTACCGACATGTCACTCGAGAAATTTAAAGAGATATGTAGCGTATGTTGGAAAGATAAATATGGATTCCTTATGATAAACAAAGACTGTGATATGAACAAAGGACGTTATCGCAAAGGGTTTGATAGTTATATATACATCTAACATGTATATATACCTTCATTTGAAATAGACAACCCGCTCAGCATGGACGTGGGTGTGAGTAACATGCTAAAGGAAAAACAACAATTGAAGAAAAAAATTTGGGAGTTAGCAAACGTTGTGAGGAAAAAATATATGGCTGTGAAATTGGGTAAAGCTGAAAATGATGAGATTCTAGATAATATGTTCAGGAATGTATCTAAACCCCTAGAGGAAATTGCGAGAAATGCTGAAATAATCAAACAAAATTCGTTGGTTAAACCTAAAAGTATTGTTTCTACAGCAACACAAATGGAGAACATACCAATCCCAAATATTGTAACTGGAGGGGAAGAGTTCGTATATAACCCCCAAGATACTGAGGAGGATGTGTTTACACCCGAACCTACTATCGATCAGATTCGTGAAGAATTCAGAAAACATAAGAAAGATAATGCAGCGGCTACAGAGGAGTTTCTGCAACAATACCCCACATTAGCACGTTATTACTTGAAAGGATTCCTATTGGATGATGATGTCAAGAAATACGATGATAGAATGGGATTGCAATATAATTCAACTTTAGACAAATGGTTCATGGGTAATCAACCTATAGAAATTGATAGTGAGAGTAATATAATTATCAAGGGTACTCCGTTCAAGGGTACCACAGGACTGTATAATTTGATATTTTACAGAGATGTTCTACCTGATACTTACACTGTGGAAGATGGGAAAAATTACAGTCAAATGATGGAAATGACTAGTGCCCATAGACGTAATAACGATCCAGCTGATCGAATAAGATACACAGTAAAATACAAAAATGTACTGAAACCTTTGATTAATTCCATGAAAAAACCCAGAGCCAAAACATACACTGGAAGTGCATATATCAAAAATGATATGCTTGAATATAACGAGAAACCTATCGAATATGTTTATTGGGATGACGTTAACGAAATGGTGGATAGACTGAGACTTCTTGTTGCATCCTCGCATGCAGGTAACCATAATCATCACAATGAGATAATCTCTATAATAGAAGAATTGATAGAGGCAGGGGTAATTGAACAAAAACCAGGTGTAAGACAAATTCATCACAGTTATAAAGATGGTTTCAATGGATAAGTTTGGCAGAGCCTCCTCTTCCATGTGGGTATATGATACAAATGTATTTAATAATAATTTCAAACAAGTTCACGGGCAAGGATTATTCCTAACGAGCGATGGGAGTTATGATATGGAAAATCGTAGATTGTGCAACGTAAAATCACCGAATGATGATGGAGATGTTGCAAATAAAGTGTATGTTGATAAATTAACACACAAACTGAATCTGAAAACGGAAACCAGTCTTAAAGATACCTTCAATGTTAGGGTTGATAATTTGATCAAAGATATCAACAAGGACCTGGATGAACATAACTTAACGAATGAGAAGGTTATTCTCAACATTGATAAACATCTGATGGACATTCAGGATAAATATAATGAAATGGGAATCTATATAAAATCAGAGTATAAAACAATCAGTGATAGTGTGAGGGAAAACAGAAATGAATTGAAAGAGATCAATAACACATTTAACAGTGTGAACATGCGTCTAAATGACACTACTAGTAAAGTGGAGGCGTTAGAACGACGGATGACATCTGTGGAACCTTCTAAGAAGAGACCCTCATCATCCACAACAACAAAGCAGGGCTCTGTGAAACGTATATCTCCAAATCCTGTGAATATACCCAAAAAATTAATTCTACACTAGATTTCCACATTGATAAGATGAGTAGAGAACAAGTTTTGCATGAGCTTCATGAGCACAGAAAAAAGAACTTTTACCAGCATATGCAATACGACTAGGACGATGAATCAAGAGTCAAGATTGAGATATTTGAAACATATATTGTTAAGATTATACTTAAGTCTTTTGTATTGAGAAAATTAATAAAAAAATTATTTTGAGATCTTTGGTCTTCCTCCCACCCCTCGTTAAATAACGGTGCAATCTTGAATTCTCATCAGTCTGTAGGGAAGCGTACGTAGGAGAAGGTGTTCCCAATACGCTTATAAACAAGCTCCCGTTTGAACTTCAAATCAATACCAGGGGCAAAATTAGAAGAACGATTGAGGAGATCCAAGGTATCAATTCATTCGATAAAGTTTGCAGTCAACACGATATTTCATGCAATATAACACTTATAATCGTAGCCAGTTATATTTGGAATTCCTCTCTAACTCTTCAGTTGTGATCGATTAGCATTTATTAGTATATAAATAGATTGTTGATGAAGTTTTCATCAATCATGTCTCAGACGTTCACTATCACGGGTAAGAGCTCCCGCTTATCTGTAGATTTTCACCCACCTATAGAACTAGATCCTCATTCATATTATTCTATCGCACTTGTTGGTTTGCATACGTACAATAGCATTCCGAACATTGAAGAAGGTTTTAATAAATTTTATTATAAAAATGTGAAGGGTGAGGAAAAAGTAGTTACTATACCTACGGGGCCCTACGAGTTGACAGACATCGAGGATTTCATACAAAGTGCAGTTTGTGGGATAGGAGTGAAGCAAGAAGAACGTGACCGGAAATTATCAATAAAATCTAACAACAACACTCTACACACAGAGCTGAAGAGTGATTTTGAAGTGAATTTTATTCCTAAAGATAGTATAAGCGAACTGTTGGGATTCAGCAAAAAGAAATTGACATCTCGCGAACTACACGTATCTGATCGACCTATAAACATAATCAAAGTTCAAACTATACGCGTAGAGTGTAACTTAACCGCAGGAGCATATTATAACAATAAGATAGCTCATACGATATATGAGTTCTCACCTCTTGTACCACCAGGGTTTTCCATTGATATAGAGCCGAAGAATCTTATTTATCTACCGGTCATCAGCAAGACGTCCTTCGATAACATCACGCTGAATATTTTAGATAAGAATTGGAAACCGGTAAATTTTCGTGGAGAAGAAATTATTATACGATTGGAATTGAAAAAGATCGCTAGGGATTATGGCTCACAACAATAAATAATAATCCAATACTCACCACCACTCATTATATGAAAGGAATTCAACTGAGAAGGTTGCAGTAGCCATCACTTGAGAACATGGGTTTGGATTTTAGCAATAAAAGACATCTCCATAGTGGTCATCAGTCATTATCTACAACGAGCTCGAGGGAGAAGGTTGCTCCTGCATCACTGTCATTGAAGAAGGAGAAGGTTGCTTCTGCATCACTATCATTGGAAAATATAAATTTTTTGAAGTCCCTTGGTTACAATGTCGGAAAAACTTCAAATATTCAACGAGCCAAACTTCATTGAAGACATCATCCGGGAAGAAACTCGTACCTACTATCCACACACAACATCTTTTGGCAACAGCGATGAAATTGAGATATTAATCAATCAACAAGATGTGTTGGTAGATTTGGCATCGTCTGCTTTATTCATCGAGGCAGAATTCCAGCCAGAAGCAAGTGGTGATGGTGAATGTAAACTAACGAATAATTTCGGAGCGTTTCTCTTCGAATATATTAGTTATGAATTGAATGGAAAAGAGATAGACAAAGTACGTGATCCTGGTATTGTCAGCACCATCAGAGCTTATCTAACATATGCCAAACATGAATCTATACCTCTAGCTATTTCTGGATGGTCATTTAAGGATGCATTGAGTTCAGTCTACAATAATAAAATCAATTTATGGATACCGTTGAATTTTCTACTAGGCCTATTCATTGACTATAACAAAGTCTTGAGTGGAAAACATAAGCTGCGCTTGATAAGGTCTCGAACCGATAACGATTGCTATACTAATAGCACAGGCACGAAAACGGCTAAAATAAATGTGAAGACGATAGCATTAAAAGTGCGACATGTGTTTCCAAGTGATCAGGTTAAATTTCAAATGTTGGAGAATTTGAGTGCTGAGAAGCCTATTTTGATTCCATTTCGCAGCTGGGATCTGCATGAAAATCCGTTGATGAAGGAGAGCACTCGTGACATTTGGGCTGTTAAAACTTCAATGAATTTGGAACGTCCCAGATATGTGATTTTAGCTTTCCAAACTGATCGAAAAAATAATCCTGTTAAGCACAGTGCATATTTCGATAATATAAACTTGCTAAATGTAAAATTATACTTGAATTCAGAGTGTTATCCATATGAAGCAATGAAATTGAATTTCACCGACCAGCAATACGTGGAAGCATACCAGATGTACTATGATTTCCAGAAATCATTTTCAAATAAAATAATAAGCGAACCCATGTTAGATTATATAGCATTCAAGAATAGAGCAATTTTTGTGATTGACTGTTCAAAACAAAACGATGCTATAAAGTCATCAACAGTTGACGTCAAACTAGAGATGGAAAGTTTCCTGAATTTCCCCAAAAACACCAGGGCTTATTGCATCATCATTAACGATCGTATAATGGAGTATTCTCCAATTACAGGATCAGTTCGGAGTTTAGTGTGAAGAGCCAGGTCATGAATCATAATGTTATTATTTTAATTCTAAATGATGTACTATCAAAATGTATTTTTCTAAATAAATGTTATTATTATTATTTTTGGTATTTTATTTCTCTTACTTTCCCGCAAGACATCACAATAATGAACGAGCCGTTTGGTAAAGTACAGAAGTACAGTCCCTTGGATCAACCCATCAGGATTGTAATCTAAATTATAAATATCGCTTCAGAGTTAGAAACAAAAAAATTTCTGTTACTATCTAATTAATAAATATAAATATACTTTTGTTTTATTACATGTTTACATATAATGTTCTTCAAAAAGTGATTCAGATTATTATGTTATCTTTTCAATTATTATAATATGTAGTACCTAGTGGTTATAAGACAGTTTGCGGTAAATATTCTCTCTCTCTCTCTTATCTCGAGTGTTGAAGCCGTAAAGTTGTCACATTCAGAATAGCGAATATGAAAATAATAAATAACCTATCAATTCGTTGAAGCTTCTTTCTTCATGTGGGTTATCAATCTCAAACTTGAAGAATCTCAAATGAGTCTCTACAGGTAATAATAGTCAAACATATTCATTTAGCCCCGACCAACACACAGGCCCTCGTAGGCTCGCAAATGATAACAATGTTGCATACAAAATAGCTTTAGGCAATAATCCGTTACATGGGAAATATCGATATTCTCAAATAAAAGGTAATGAAAGAGGGGTAATTTCTACAGCAGATATTTAACCTCAAAGATTCATCTGTTCAATGTTTGAGTCCTCATCGAACCATCATAGTTCGTGAACGATGGTGACGTCATAGGCTGTTGAATCACGTGCTAAACAAGTGTCTGAATGTTGATAATGATCGCTTATGAAGATACTATAGCTCTACTCAATGTTCAGACTTTTATGAAGCATGTGTTTGAATGTCATATAGATTAGCGCTTATGAAGATATTCATATGATTATGTAAACCCGTGAACAAAAATGTGTTTATCATTATAATCTTTTACGCGAACGTATGGAGTTTGTAAAAGTTGTGCTCGTGAAGGAAAATGTACAGATTGCTAATGGAGATATTTATATAATTATTATTGGTATTTTATTCCTCATCAGCCCATCATAGTTCGTGAACGATGATGCCAGGCTGTTGAATCACGTGCTAAACAAGTGTCTGAATGTTGATAATGATCGCTTATGAAGAAGATACTATAGCTCTACTCAATATTCAGACTTTTATGAAGCATGTGTTTGAATGTCATATAGATTAGCGCTTATGAAGATATTCATATGATTATGTAAACCCGTGAACAAAAATGTGTTTATCATTATAATCTTTTACGCGAACGTATGGAGTTTGTAAAAGTTGTGCTCGTGAAGGAAAATGTACAGATTGCTAATGGAGATATTTATATAATTATTATTGGTATTTTATTCCTCATCAGCCCATCATAGTTCGTGAACGATGATGCCAGGCTGTTGAATCACGTGCTAAACAAGTGTCTGAATGTTGATAATGATCGCTTATGAAGAAGATACTATAGCTCTACTCAATATTCAGACTTTTATGAAGCATGTGTTTGAATGTCATATAGATTAGCGCTTATGAAGATATTCATATGATTATTATCATTATCCACATCTATTCCTCATCATAGTTCTACCTCTTGGGTGGTTGGGGAAATGAGTTCGATCTCTATAAAACTCCCTCGCATATATGTTTCCCATTGAAATTGATTGAATTTTATAAAAACTAACTATCCTATGAAGAAATGTGTGTCGATGAAAAATGTTTTATTAGTATATTTTTGCATACTGAAAAAATTATATTAGCACATCTATATGTTTAAGATGATTAAAAATGTATTTTGTTATATAGCAATCGAGCTGTACAGACAGTTCGAATAATCATCGTGATGCGTAACACCGCTTCGTCTAGATTCTGTATAGGTATTGGGCTACACCCAGCAGCAGCTAGATTTCGGGTCATATTATGCGATTTACAATCAATATGATTCGAATATATACATACTACATGTGTGATTTAAAATAAAGTATTCTCATCGCGTTTGAAGGTGATCGGCGTATCTTTCTTATCTCTCGAACCAGCTGTAGCTCTACCGCAAAATATGATAGTGAATATTGTTCAACCTGGCACAAATTTAGCATAAACTTATTTGATTTATATCGGATAATTTATGAAACATACATGAATGAATATTATAGCGAATTATGTTTACTTCGGAACTAATTTTGGAAAAACATTTTATATATTCATATTACTTTCGGATAACTTATGAAACTACTTTAACATTGAAGGATCGCGCATCATTACGATAATTCCAAGTTGAATACATTGCTGTTGGACATGATTTAGCATAACCTTATCGCACAAGTAAGCTAATGATGCATACTTATAATATTATAACGAATATTGTACTCGCTGGTACTAATCAAGCAAAAAATCCTTAGATGATTTAATAGTTATTTCTGCAAACGCTATTATGAGAAGAAGCATTTTTGTAAACTATCACATGACCCCTTATTGAAGACTTGTGGGGGGCAGACAATGCATCGCGACTGATATCATTATAACTCAGACAAAACCCCTGCGACTAACGGCATGTACAAACAACCCCACATTTCATTGAAGGCTCCTGCAAGGTAGATACCTCGTTGAAGACCTGTGTGATAGACATCATTATACCTGCACACTCTGTATAACCTCACATACACACCTGTCTCGTTGGAGATCGCGCCAGCTTCATTCAATCCGACACTTCGTCCCCCGCATGTTCAGATACCTGCATGACTGACGTCATGTAAAAACAAATTACCTGCATCATATAGACTGCAATATACTCGCACTTATCACTCAGACCGGATACCCTGCGGTTATATCTACAACATTAAAATCGCTTGTTCTCAATTCCTCCATTGCTGAGCGGTTAAGGAGCTGGCTTTGGATTTCATTTCTCGGGTTCGATTCCCGTGTGTAGAAAAATATTTTGATGCTGCTTTACATTGAAGTTCTAACCTCACATATTGCTTGCTGTCTACCTTGAACGATCTTGTATATACAGGCTGGTTACCACTACTCGGTCTCCATCATACAACCATAGCAACCGTCTATCCGGTAACACCTAGATGTTAGAGGCGAGACCACACCCTAACCGTCTACCCAGGCCGGTAATACAGGGTCAGTACTTACCGATACCTGTCTGGGCATACCGCGCATGCACGAGTGTATCACTGGTTGCCTACATCTGATAAGGCTCTCTGTCCTGCCGCCCAAAGTAAGGCCATACCTACTAAGGAATATTATTCTTAGTGAAAGCTTGAGCTCGTCTAGTCCGCTTACGGTCTAGAGATTTTTGATGAAAACCGACCATGGAAATATATAAAAAAGGGAGTGATCACCCACCTTTGCACTCTGTTCTAGAGAGGTCAATGGATTGGTATGTGTTACATTACCAACCAAGCGGATAGCTTTCTTCTGAATGGAATCTAAAAGATTCAGCGTACGTTTGGGGGCTGAACCAATATCCTCTATGTAGACAGTGAAACAAAAATTTTATTTATTCTTTAGGACGTACTTGTACAATAACACTTTCTGTTTAAACGTGGTGGTCAGACGTGAACTGAGTCCTTAGTTGCACCCCATTTGCATTATTGTCACTTATAATGCAGAATATTTTGTATCGAATTTGCTCTAATTTCAAAATAATTGAAAACATCTACACTTCCTGCGGTACCCCAACAAGAGTTTTGTTCTTATTGTCAATACTATTAAATTCTTCACAGGGACAGCCGATACCATTATCTGTGAGAAAACTAGCATTTGAACGTGATGGACACTCTAGAGTGAGAACCGCTCTACTAAGTGACACATGATGGAGATCAATGGGCCTTGGCCCAGGCATTAGAGAAGCTCAATGGTCCCCCCTCAATAAGTATAATAATAACTTAAACCAATAACTTTTCCCTACAACGAGGAAACTCAATCATTGAATCCCTTTTATTCTGTCCAGAACCGCAAAGTGATGTTTTACTTCCCTCAATATATGTAGTATATAGTGTGAGGAATATAATGTAATTATAATTGAGCCAAAAAAGTTTTCCGGATTTTAGCGGATACATTCATTTTAATCATTGACAAATCGATCCAGACTATTTTTGAAATATTGTCTGTATGTCCGAAATTCTCATTTTAAGATTCAAGTGACGTCATCGATATGACGTCACGATCTATTTTATGTCTTTATTCTGTGCAAGAAGTCCTAGACTTCTCGGTTTTGTGGTACATGTTGATAGTTTCCGTGACAGCACGCTTAGTCGCGGAAACGAAGCACTGACGTTCGGAAAATTTGAACAGTAAGACGGATTTGAATACGGTTTTTTGCATTCGATTCGTTAGAGCTTCAGGAAACTTTGTAACCTAAATTGATTCATGAGAAACTAAAAATATGCAATTTGCATAAATAATATGCATTTTATAATTGCATTTTAAATTGGCCGTAAATACTAAATTCACAATTCGGTTAATAGTGATGAAAATGATCACAAACTCGTTACTCGGTGGTTTTTGGGATCCCTGAACAGGAATATTGCAACAGAATTGGACTCCGAGGTACCTGGTGCCCAGAGTGAACGGTATCCCGTCGTCTCCTGGAGTTTTCGGGAAATTCGTTATATAATCAGTTCAAACTCGTTACTCGGGGGGTTTTTGGGGTCGCTGAACACGAATATCGCAATAGACTAGATCTCCGAGGTACCTGGTGCCCAGAGTCAAGTGTCAAGTTGTCCCCGTAAAGAAAATACACGTGCACGGTATTGATATAGTGTACGCACACTGTAGAAGAAGACGAAGAATTTACACCTTTTGTACAACATTTGAGTGCATAATTTACAAGCATGTATAAAGTTTCATTAAAAATCATGTAATAATAACATTAATCTATGGGGATTTACCGTTTACCCTGGGCACCAGGTACTTAGAGACCAATTCTGTCGCGATATTCCTATTGAGCGACCCCAAAAACCCCCGAGTAACGAGTTTGGAATCATTTTCATCACTATTAACCGAATTGTGAATTTAGTATTTACAGTCAATTTAAAATACAATTATAAAATGCATATTATTTATGCAAATTGCATATTTTTAATTACTTATGAATCAATTTATGTCACAAAGTTCCCTGAAGCTCTAACGAATCGAACGCACTAAACCGCATTCGAATCCGTCTTACTGTTCAAATTTTTCGAACTTTGGCCGTTTTTAGTGCTCCGTTTCCGCGACTAGTTAGTGTCAGTATGAAAGAAGGTCAAATACATTATGTGGATCACAGCTTTTTTTTTATCAATGTCAACAAATTTCTTCCTTTCATAGTACTAACGATGTTCATCCGGAATGTGTTTTTAATTAACGTAACTTAAGATTTTACTGCATTTCTTCAATCTGCCTGTATATTTATAAATTATGTATTCCAGCAATCTATAACCGAATAGTACTACGTCGGTCTGTAATTTAATCAAATGAACGCTGTTTTAATTCCACCGTGTTCGGTATTACGATCTGTACGAAAGCTCAACAACGATCGGAAACGAGTTTTCTATATAATTTATGGACATCCAGACAAACGCAAGGGGTCGTTATACAGCTTTTCCAAATGACTTCCTGCTGGAAAAGTGCAAGTAACTTTCCATATGAATTTATTTAGAGGTTATTTGACAGCACATGGCGCCGGTTATTGGTTAGACCCTTCGACCAATACAGGGTGCTAGTAAAACATTATATAAATTCCGGAGCAGCAGGGGTTCTACCAGGATACTCGTCAATATTCCGGGATACGGGGAAAGATGTTATAGTTGGCGATGTCCAAAGTGGACAGTCCATTTCTCTGCGCGACCGTACTGCGCTTTGCGGCCTGCAAATCATCCCAGGCTGACCCCTCAAAAGCATCGGGATGCGATATAACGATTCGGACTCGATCCTTTGTAAGAAGCGAAATCCTGAATTGCAAATATTAAAACGCTGAAATTAGTTACCAACACTTAATATTTAGCTCTGGAAAAGAATTCTACAAACTCGCTCAAATATTTGTGACACATTTGATTATTTTTCTGGTTTAATTATTTATTACTTTCATACAACTATCTAAAGTTGGCCAATTCTAGATTATCGACTTTCACTACGGGCAGATTCATTATGAATTGAAAGGAACGGGAGCCCATAATTGAATAACAGTTATCAATAAATTGTTATTCAAGTGTATTTTTGTATTTATCCATAATTCATAACACATTCTACACTGGGGTTCCAATGATTGAAACTTAATATTGCAAAATTAATGGTATAATATTCTTCCATAATAACAATTAATGTAATATACCAAACCACCGGAATAATAAGCAGTATTCCCAAAAGTGTAAAAGAAATTTT
This sequence comes from Endomychus coccineus, assembly GCA_958510875.1. Classification (NCBI taxonomy): domain Eukaryota; kingdom Metazoa; phylum Arthropoda; class Insecta; order Coleoptera; family Endomychidae; genus Endomychus; species Endomychus coccineus. The sequence continues at coordinate 2,177,155 of OY294069.1, read as the reverse complement.
TCGATGGATTGTCTTGAGTTTGAAAGTGACATGTTTATTCAAACACATTCATAAATGTTTGACCAATACGCATTAAGATGTTCATAGACTCTGAATTAATTATGTGGAAATATCAACCAACGCAAACAATTACTAGATAAGTGAGGAGAATAATGTCCCCATTGCTATGGAATTCAGTGGTAGAAGTCCTGGAACTCAAACTAGAAAGGAATTAATTCCGAAAACTTGGGCACTGTTCAATACAATAATAAGGGTCAGAATGCAAAAGCCCTTAAACTAATTAGTATATGGATACAGGGTATTCCACGAGAGCCGTTCGTTAGAAGTTTTCGTGGTTAGAAAAAAGTTAGAATTCTGAAATTTTGGGTTCCAGGGTTTTTTCATTCTTTTCAAAATATTTTCAAGATCATACTACTTCCGGTTACACCGGAAGTCACCATTAACTTCCTTATTTTGAATGGAACACCAGGTATATTATTTCATTTTTAGATTTCTGAGAAAATTTCATAGTGGATTCCATCAGGTTTCCCTATACCTATTTTCAATTTTTTCTTAGATATCTTGATTTTTTTGAAAATTTTGACAGATGTCGCACTGTTTTGAGCATTGTGCCCTTTAACCAATTTCGATTGGTGGAAAGCGCTTCTGTGGTAGACGGAAGCACAGGAATGATTCTTTCGAATGCCATATTGACAACTGATTTATCGCATACAGGGTATCCAAAATTTAATGACCAATTACATCATTTTGAAAGTTGGAAAAGTTCGTTTTTTCAAATGGTACACCCTGTATTTTATTGGATGGTCGGATGCAGAATTTGATTCTGCATCGATTTGTTATAACATTCCCTATACCTATTTCCAGTGGTTTCCTTGTTAATCCATATTTTTTATTTTATTGTAGTCTTTTGGCAGAAACCGAAACATCGCTTGCCTTTCGAAGCCAAATAAACATCAATGAAACGGTAAAAAATTTACTTTACGTAGAACATGACATTAGTACATAACATTTAGAACGAAATATAAAATAAAAACAAAAAATTGGAACATAATGACATAAAATATTAAGAGAATGTAAAATTACAATAATTGTTCTATATGACCTCCAGTTTGGTTCAAACACTGAATAACTCTGTCATATACTCCTCGCGAAACAGACCTCCGAAGTTCGTCTGGACTTATATTAGTAAGCGCATGGTCAACACGGTTCAACAATTCCTCTCTAGTTTGTAGCCTAGAGTACACTAGTTCTTTTATGTGACCCCAGAGGTAAAAATCCAAGGGGGTCAAATCGGGTGATCTGGGTGGCCAGTTCCAAGGTCCTCGCGGGCCAATCCACCGATCCTCGAACATCAGTGACAATTGCCGGTGTACAGCTATAGTGGAATGTGCTGGAGCACCATCAAGCTGATACCATAGAAAATCTTGGATAACCCTGGAACCCAAAATTTCAGAATTCTAACTTTTTTCTAACCACGAAAACTTCTAACGAACGGCTCTCGTGGAATACCCTGTATAGTGAGCCTCAACATCAGTCCTGACCAAACTAGAGCGTATTGGTCTTCTAAACATTGATGGGACCAACATCCACCTCTCAGAAAAAGTTAAATACATCGTAGTAATCCTTGCCTCTAACCTAACCAGGAATCAATAATTGGCAAAAGTCCAGAGCAAAGCCATGGTTACATACGTGCACACGACATGACATAATGACCAATTCGTTAAATGTCGTATTCGACATACAAAATTATGGTGGAACCCATGAAGACATATTTGGTTGGCAAAGATACACCAGAAAAAGCTGAGACTGAGTTTAAGAAAATTACAAAGACTTGCCTGCTTCAGTATGAAAGGGGCTACGTTAACAACACCAACAGCTGACATGGACGTATTATTGGTGGTACCCCATGAAGAAATGACATTAGGACTGAGTCGATAAAGGTTATATTCGACAAACATCATTGTGATGGAACCCATGATGACATCTTTGGTTGCCAAAGATAAACCAGAAAAACTGAGGCTGAGTTGAACAAAGGTACAAAGAATTGCCTGCTTCAGTATGAAGGTGACTACGAAAACAACACCAACAGCTGCATGGATATATTATTGGTCCTACCCCCAATTGGTATTAAAAACAGAAGCAAGAATGGGATTTCTGAGGCTACAAAACACGAGTGAAACATAGGCCCACCATGAAAATCATCGAACAAATCGTATGAGGTAACATTCTTGAAACTCTCGAGTACTCGATCAACACTAAACTCGAGATAACCATGTAGAATCATACAACAGGGAACATCGTAACTAAAAGACCTGATATAACTGACTTTCCCACTGGGAATACACACTCACGTATTCCAAGCGAGTACCCATTCCGAGTGTCGGAATGCCGTGAAAAACATAACTTTGATGAGGGTCCCAGAACACTGTGACATGAAGGGCAACGAAAAAGTCAGAATCATCAGCCTCATATATTGTCTCAAAACTTGTACTCGGAGTGACGAAAACTACTGTCCGAGGAAACGAAAGAAGCTCCGAATGCACCATGGGGAAACTTTCATCGAAGAACTGTGGAGAACATGAGTTAGAATCAGGCCAGCACCAATATTCAACCTCCTCATTGGTCACATGAGAGGTAACCTACACAAAATGTATAAGGGAGATCTTTCCTGCAGCCAATGCGACAAAGGGACATAAACTGCCAAGTATTAGCTCGTGAAAGACCAACAATATTTGGGGTGTCCTCGAAGAATATAACAGACAACCGATGAGAGACTAAACTGTTGCAGGACACTAGAGCAACGTGTTGGGTGTTGAAACAATCCAGCTGTGAACAATGGCTGGTGAAAGGGCCAGTATGGGAGGAAAAATAAAAAATACAACGGATAGGAGGTGACTACGTTTAGTATGGCGTCATTATAGTGTACATAGGTAAGACAACGTTGAACGTTTATATGCGATCCCGAAATGGGAGAAAGATCTTATAAACGATATCAAAATCTACGATCCTATCACAATGAATCATAAACCCCCAAATAAGGTTGGAAAAAAGTCTCAAAACTTGATGAAAACTGAGGCGCGACAGTGCTTCGTTAATCCGCCACCCGATATAACCGGCGATGAATCGGACATGGCTCGTTTTTAATACTCCGCACGTCCGTTAGAGTAATATATGGCGTTCGCATCTGGTCCAGCATAGCTCATACATACGGAAGAACAGACAGACCCTATCTCCCATAGCCGACTGACTACAATGACCATAATAAATGTATCGTTGCTCCGACAGCAGGAGCGTTTATTTGGTGGCATACAGAGACTAAGGTATGAATACTGGACTGGCTAGTGGGAACTAAATTAATAGCGACAATATAAGTCGGCGTTGGAATTGCATAGAGGTGACCATTGATTAATCACTTGAAGTTTTGGCTTACTAGTTATACAGATGTGAAGTTAACGTTTTCACTAACTGTTACGTTATGTTTAGTCGTGGATATAAATGAAATTATGGGACGTTATCGTCATTGGAAGCAAGAATTTTTATGGGGAATATCAATAAATATATAGTTCTCATTAGGGAAATTTCAAATGATAGGTTTCAAAATATAGAGCAAGGGCACTCATTCAATGTTAATATTTTGAGTACCAGCGAAATGACTGAGAAATTTGATTTGAAAACGGCAACAGCTGCCAATAATGAATGGTGATGAAACAGTCACTAGATCACAGGACGATCATGAGAGGACCATTGATAAAACCGCTTTACATCCCAGCAGCCCCTCATAATCTACACGTACAGATTCGAACTGCCCTGTTGTGTACTTTCAATATGTTTGGAGTTCGGCTCTCAAACATACACTGAAGCTCTTGGATTCTGTCCAGAAGAGAAAGAGATTCTTTTGTTTGATGATGTCACACTTACGAGTTCATTGACCTGTCTAGAACATCGTAGTACCTTTCTCTCCCTTTTCTATAGATATTTCTCAGGTTGACGTTCATCTCGTATCTTGTGCAGATAGGCGAACTAGATGAGCTCAAACTAGTCACCCTTCACTGTCAAGCTCGAAACCTGCCGAACTTCTTCCTACCAGAAGAAGTTGTGGAACTCTTTACCTAGTGAGGTCTTTCCCTATGCCTAACCTCCAAACCTTCAAGAAAAATACGAATGCTCCTCTCCATATATTCCACTGCTGACTTACACGATGTTCTTCGAACATTATAGGTGTAGTCAAAGTATATAAAAAAAATATAAAATATGATTTCCACTAGCTTAACTAAGAAAGAGTGGGCGTAGCAAACGAAGTGTTTCCTCTCTTCCACTGACTCACTCCGTCTGTACCCTTTGGGCATATGCGCAGCATACTGACCGATCTACTGGTAATTATTGTGGGGGAACTATGTTGAAATTGATTGAATTCCTCTTACAGAAACTGTGAAAACAGAACAGTTATGAATTAAAAGTATCACATCAATATTTGGTAATTAATCGACTTTTAAATGATAAATTTCCAAGCTCTGGTTCGTTATTGAACGTAAATATTTAAATTATTGATATGACACAAAACGACAACCAACAGTTGTTTGTAGTAACTAATTTTTAACGCAGCACAAGAAGAAAGAGGTTGACGGGTGAGCTTTGTAGAACTAACGTCTAAATTATGTACAATGTCAGTATCGCAATGAGATTTCCCCTACGGCATAGCCTCGTTAAATGTTAACGTCGATTGTAAAACTTGCCAGTTATAAATCTTCCTACCTAAATTATATTTGTCCCGGAGCTTGTTTTTATGTAGCGCTGTTTCCCATAAACGCGAACCATTCATATTTAATGGAAGCGCTTAATCAAGATGGACAATAATCTACGCTGTATAAAAGTAAACTCACTGTCTCCCTTACTCTTCCTGACAACTACATACGAGTTTTCAGACCGCCCGAAGTCCATTTACGGGAAAATGGTCATTCGTTTAAGACTAAATTAATATAAAACCTGAAATGGTTGGAAATGGTCCATCAGAGGGATATCAATTTAACATAATCATTCTCATTAATATTCCTTTTTACTCGCCTCACTATATGAAGTAAAGAAGTATTGTAATCAGCCTAAAAAAAATTCCAGGTTTCCCATAACGCTGCAGACTTTACAAGAAGAATTACATCTTTGTGATATCATGAAATATAAGGTTCATTCTGTAATTTCGACAGTTCACCTGAGTGAAATATAAATAATATAAAAATAAGCTGTATTATTCATAGTTATAAGAATAATTAATTTCGATGGCATAGCAGTTAAAACCAAGGTACAACATGGAAGAACATCGTAACTCGTAAGTAGGTAGATTTGCCAAACATTGTGGATGTTTCATGTTCATGTTTCATTATAAGATTTTGTTTATTCTTTCTTTAATGATGGGATTGAAAAATGTGTTTGGGTATCCATTCATTTCCAGTCTATTACGAACAAATTTTTAATTTTTGAACGGTCTGGTACAAGAAATAAGAACTCAGAAAATTACACCGCCTTTGCTAGGCAATGCTTTGATTATACCCATCCCCTCGAATACAAAAATGTTAATATTTAAACTGAGGAATCCAATTATTATGAAAAATCTATTCTGGAGATGATTTAAATAAAACGTGACTCCAAGTCTAAGTAGAATACTCAAATAGTAATATTTCCAATAACTGACAACCTTCTCCTATTACCTCATGAATATTTAACATCTGGTTCGAAAGTAGATACTTGAGCGTTATAACTTTTGGTTTCAGTCGTATACAGACTTTGTTTGACATGAGTTCGTATATTATAAGAAAACGCTAACTAGTGGATTCTTGATTGATTTCATATACTTCAAACATTAATCTGTTACAATTTCGATTATTCGTGTTTCTGTTCGTTTCGTCGACGTGGGCATTCAATTAATTAATTAATACAATTAGTTTCAAGAAATCCCGTTTCAGGCATAATACGTCTTCTGATGATGGTCATGGTACCGAAACGTACGTGAAGACGAAAATAATAAGCATATGTGTTAGTGTGACCTATTTCCCGAGAATTTATATATAATTCATACCTGGGTCAAGAATCAATAATAAAATGTGTTCCTAATCATTTGCAATATGTTTTCGCTCCTACGAGTGAGGCTTAGTGATCAGTGGATCAGTGTTATTCCTTCTTCGGTAACCATTAATCCCAGATGCTTGAATCAATGGGTTGGTATTAAAAGTTGTTTCCCTTTCAAGTTTATATCGTGTTGTTTTAAGACGTTTCGGTTTTGTTTTGATTTATATTCTCTAGAGTTATTCTGAATATTATGAGGTTATCATTCAGCGTTTTTCATCCTTCGTAATTATTACCATATCATATGCCTAGCATAGTGAAGTTCGTGATCTAAGGATCACAGTTAATAATTCAATTTTCCGCGCAATTCGTATCCAACGATACGATTGTTCCAACAAAGTGACTGCTTCAATATAAGTTGGTGAAGTATTGGAATGGTTCACGCATAAAGAGCGTTTGTAAAGATAGAAGTGGGCTTGATAGGAGATGAGGTAGCTCGATTTTATTGGCATCGCAATCGACGTGGTAGTCGGAAGAAACTGTAGCATTAGATTTTCTGACAAATTGAGCTGCATTTGAGTTCCCCTCTGGCGGAAGAAGATGGATGAGGTTAGTTATAAATGTGAAGCTTTTGCTCGAGATCTGAGGAGATTCCTTGTCTGTACGTTTCTTTTATACATAAAGTATCTCGTGAAGGAACAGGAGGTGGCGGGGCTACCCTACGACTAACTTTTTGCCGTTTCTTATCATGGCATGTTGTAGAAGCTTCAGTTCCATCATCTCGAGCGATGAATACCGCGCTGCCAGAGATCGGTCTGATGGATGTAGACTCATCTCTTCCCCCACGCCACCGCCTACGTCGTGTCTGGAGTAATGGGAAATGAATTATAACTCCATAGTGACATTCCGATACTCAGATATGTAAATCAGCGTTCATCAATTATCCTCCAAACTAATTGTATCATAGCTGCAGAAAGATATTAAGTCGAAATGTATAGGAAAATATCTAAAGTTTGTCTTAATAAATTTATTACTACTAATATTCCATATACAAAGAGTCTCGATTGTTTTTTTATCTAGAAATAATAGAAAAAACCATAACCTGCCAAAAGATGGTCCTGCCGTTTCACATCAAACGAAAGAGAAAACAAACTTGTCAAAAATGAAATCTGACAATGCATTTGACCTTCTTGACACCTTATCAGATAATACGGATTATGAAGATAATACATCTGAAGGAGACTTTGACGACGACGATAGCATTGCTGATCTGGATGTTCTCGAACCCGATGTAAGATTCGATGGAATCAATCATATGCCAGATATACCTGATATATCGAGCAGAAGAGTGTGCATGGAAAATAAACTTGAGTATTTTGCACAAAATGCAATCTAAGCCTGTGCCTTTCATCGACCCAAAAATGTTTCCAAAAATTTCCCTCCAAGTAGTAAACATATCATTATATTACACCATTAATGTCAAAATGAACGTTTTTACATCTATCACGATTGTTACTATCACACTATACTTCTCTATTGGATTGATATGCCGTAGATATGGAAAAATTTGATCTACTTTGATCTCTACTCAAATCTGGCAAGTCAAGGCAGGTCCGCCTTAAGGCGGGGTTCCTTTGAAGGCTGCTATCGCCCTTAGCCACTCAATATATTTTGAAAAGTAACATGATTGTCCCTTTCCAAAGCATATTGATCATAGTATGAATTTTTTATAATTATACAAAATTGGCTAGAGGGTTTAAATGATCATAATGGCGAATGCGCCAGGTATTAGTCGACGGAAGTTTAACAGTCTCGTATTTCTCAAACAAAAAAAACGTTTGGCACTCGGGGACTGCCGCGGTGAAGCTATTGCATAGCATTTTTTCTCAACTTATGCAATTATAATTATTTATTTATTTTTAATTTATGCAGTATTTTTTTTTCTTTGACATTAATTCAAGTTTTTTCTTTGATATTAATTCAAGTTACACTTTTTGAGCGTGGTGACCGATGAGAAAACAAATTTTTTTCTTTTATTGAATAAATGAGAAGTTAATATCGTTTAAAATATTTCAATTATCTTACAATACATGTAGGTTATTCAGGAATTTGTTATCATTGAAACTATAGGATTATGGTAACTGAAATAAGAGACATAAGTTTGAGACTTGATATCCTCTAAATATCTGGAAAATACCGCGTCAATGGTGGCCCCATATTTTGTTGTGGATTCTTGTGGATCATTATTCATTTTCAAATTCAATTTTTCCGAAAGAAAAGTTGTCAACCGCTCTGATTTTTTATCAGCGAAGTTGATGTTGAAATCGCCAGCCAAGATAAGTGGAAATTTATTACCATTTGTACCAAGTATTTTCGACCCTTCTTCAGTGTACTCCAGTAAAGTGCGATGAATAAAATGCTCTACCTCGTCCAATTTTGGATTCGGAGAAATGTAAATTGCTACCATGACTACGTGTAGGCCATTTCTAAGTTTGCATAAGTACGCACAAATATCTCCAAAAAATGAGCGCCTAACATTAACATCGCTAACGTGTGCAATATTTATTTCAATATTCGGAGTCATAATATTAGTTACATTATTATTATTTTGGTAAATAGCTACCCCACCTTTTGGAACAGTATCCCGTTTGAATTGAATAATACAATTGAAATTAGGTATTTCAATCGGATTATCATGCGCCATGCAAGATTCGGTAAGAAGTAACACATTTGTTTGTCTCGTAACTGAATCTTGTAAATCGTATTTGTGACTATTTAGACTTTGGCAATTGAAAGTCATTATTGAAATGCCATTTCTATCAATAAGGAAATCTAAGACACTTTGAGCTGTCCTCTGAACACTATTTAAAGGCAATCTTTTGAATTCTTGCAACAAAGATGCAGTCGATGCAGCTTCTTGCCTTCGATTATTATAAAACTTGAATGTAGAATTATCGTTTTTTGTCGTGATATACAATTTTTCAATATTAGTCACCCGAGAGAGCACAACATAAACGAGTTCCTGTTATTTTTCGTTACGGAATTTCTTGATTCGGTCGCCGCGCTCAAAGCCCGCGATAAAAGCTATATGCAATATATGCAATAGCTTAATAGAAACAGGTACTCTCAGGTCTCTGCTACGCGAGTCTAACGTATAAACTCTAACTGACGCGTAGCGAGCTCCTAGAGGCATATGTCAAAATTATTTCATTTAATTAATTACATAGGACGTCTGGAGTTCATGCAATTATGTTTTTAGATAATTCGAACCTTCTAATTTCGATAGGCCACGTGAAAATCCCGGAGTCTAAAGCGCTAGAGTGTTATAACATTTGTATAAAATAGCGAAATTTCTCACTTTTAGAAACTTCAAATTAATTAATTAATTTGACACATGTTAGGTGTTTAGGTCTTACATTAGTTTTCGTTACGGAATTTCTTGATTCGGTCGCCGCGCTCAAAGCCCGCGATAAAAGCTATATGCAATAGCTTAATATATGCAATAGCTTAACAATTTTGCCATCGAATGTCAACACTGGTTCCGGAGAAGTCATTCCGTCGGAACAACCACTACCGAAAATATTTAAGTAACTACCGAAAGCAATATGATAAGGGGATCACAGTGGAGGCGATCGTGCCGTTCCTATTGGTCGTAACAGCTTTGTTTGACACAAAATTTACTGTATAACAATGTTTCAAATCTGTAATAGAATATGACAGCTGTTGATTATTCTGTAAGCAGAGGATGGTAAAACTCTAATAAAATCAGCAATGACAATTTTCATGGTTTCACTAGCATGATATTTGAGAGTTGAAAGCAGTTGAAGTGAAGGTAAAACGTTACATTGAAACCAATCGGATATTATTCGATATATCTCATGTATAAACTATAAAGAGTTCACACTGAATATATTATAATACTATTGATAAGGAATAATCACCCCTATCCACTAAAAATACTATTAAAGTACTGAGAGCCTTTAGACTACCATGTAGCCATCATCACTCAGAGTAAGCTCTGGCTTACTCTGATGATGCTACTTGTACTACTTATACTACACCTACAAGTATCATACATTCAAGTGTCCAAAACCTAATTTGCTCACAAAAGTTAGGAAAGTCACGAGTTCAATATATCACATGTTTTTTGACATGTTGAAATGTGGAGACGCCCAGCACAGATAACTGTGGTACACCCGAGACAGCATTATGCAACTTGGACAAGGAACTATCAACTCGAACTAAGAATGATCTGTTGAATAGGAAAAGTTGACGTTAAACCTGTCAGTGTTCTTTCCATCCAAGCAACTTCCCGCCGATTCCAATAAAGTCAAGTTTGGCCAATTGCTTAGTTTTAGGAACACGGTCAAGTGGTTTTGATCTAAGTAGATTACATCTCTGGGCAGATTTCTGTCTGAACTAGACGTCCAAGTGTTAACACAGTATAAAAAGTTAGTTGTCGTCGACCTGCCTGGTAAGAATCCATGTTGGCTATGAGGTTCAGTCCATTTGAGTTATAAAATGCCCAGAACGTTTAGTTTCTAATTGAGATACTTAATTAGCCTTTACTGAATCTCTAATTCCTCATGTCTCAGTTTCTGATTTTGCAGATTTTACTATTCTAACTTCATAGACTTAAATGAATTGGAATGTTCTCTATATTTCACTTCAGATGATCTACTTTAAAAAGCTGATAGATTTATAACAAGACTATTTTATTATTTTGAATCGTTTTGATAATGAAACTCGTGTAGACATTACATTAATGAAGCGAGTTTTGATGAAGTTATATCCGATGTAGAGCACAAATTCCTCGAAAGAACCAATAAGAGTCTATCTGGATGGCTATTGGCTTTTTTCATGGTAACATGCAAAGTCCTTCCCTCTTGTCTGTTAAAGTAGAAAATATGATCTCGTAGAGGAATCCGACCCCCGGTGTTCTGCCGCTAATAATGATGATAAACAGAGAGTGTGGAGAAACTGCGGCTGATCAATGGTGTTATTATCATCTCTGTCTCTCGCTCGCCCACGGTGCGTCTTCTTTGACAAAGCACCGAATTATTCAGCTAGCAACGGTGCAGGGTGGATGGCCGATCTGACAGGCTTTATTATATTAACTACAGTTATCTGGTCCATGTTTCAAATTAACCCCATGTCACATCAGCGGTCATTTGTCATCGCTTCGCTAATGTACTTTCACTATCTGGACTTATCGAGTTTCGTCGGATTAAATCGATAGCACGGGGTTGAAACGAGTGTCGTTCGTATTTATGATTAATCATCCACCACTATTCGCATTTGAATATGAGTCAAAGGGACCTGTATCGTAATTATAAGCACTTCTAGACAATGTTTCTCCAAACATTAGAATGCAAATGTTATTTTCTCGTGTATATCTAGCTCGACAGGTCAGAGAACACTTGGATAACACGTATCCAGGGCGGTTAGATGTATGTGGTGATTCTATTACTTGATATCTAGACAACAAACAATTGGACTATTCTTCATGGAGCTGGTTAAAAAGTTACGTATACAAAGTTAAAGGGCATAATCGGGATGAACTAATTCTCTGCTGTAGCCGATATTCAAGAAAGACAGAAAAACACGGTTCTCCTCATGGATCAATGGAATACCACAATTCCATTTGAAAAAATGAAGACGGATACCAAAAATACCACTCTAAATGTCCAAAAACAATATCGTTTCTATTGCCACCTCTTGAAAGGGATATGTAAATTTTCAATTCCATACGATCAATAGGAACGGCGTAATCGTCTCAATGGGTTACGCACATAGGGACATACACACTGACATCATGTTGAACATAATCTAAATCGATTCAGAAATGAACAAAACGGATATGTCCGCGAAAGTCCACAATTTTCTTTTTTTTTGGGCTGATCACAAAATTCCCCTCACACTATACATATAGTAAGTATAGTGAGAGAAGTAAAAATAAAGTTGATGTGGGGATCTAAAAACCGAAACGTCGTATCTGAAAAATTACATTTTTTCTAAGAGAGAATAATCTTTGTTGTCATTAATAAAACAACTATGAGTGAAAGGACGCGTTTAACTGACAGAAATAATCAACTCAAACATTAGAAGCTATGACCAAGATAGCAATCAACGGCTTTAGTAACAATCATATGTAGGGGGCATTCTGTGACCTAAGTCACTCATAAACAAACTTAAATATTACGGCCTGTATGACTTGTCAGTCTTTCTTATACAATAGTATCTTCAATGGTTCTCAATCTGATGCAGATCAAGGGTGTACCTCATGCCTCAAATTTTGGGTCATGTATTGGTCCAGATTCTTGGGGTTGTAGTTGGTGATAATTTGGTCGGGAGGAATTATACCATAGCCGCTTTCATGGTTTGTTTAACCCTTCAAAAGGTAAATAATGGCATACAGATAACTGGTTAAGAAAAAGTAGGAACTGTACAATACCTCCGTAATAATTCTTTGAGACTATCTCAACACTATTTTCTAGAGATCCATCAATACTTTTTTATAGAGGGATTCCAAGATCGTCGCCTTATTATACCGATCAATACAATTCATGAGGTTGTAACCTCATATGTTTACTAGGTTACGGTATCGAATCGAATTATTCAAGAAAATAGAGCAATCTATAGAATTGAACTGATTTAGGATCTCTGGGAGATAACGCCTTCACTATTTCATTATAGGTTCTAATATAAATGAATCAGCTCCTAAATTGCACAAGATATGCTTGAGTTTGAGTTTGATGATGTCCAGTCTCCGTTGTCACATTAGATAGTGAGCTACCAGATGCCAATCTCGATTGTGTAATTTTTCTAGATTACCTCTCGAGAAATATTTACGGTATGAAAAACCTGGTTGGTAAAGTTGCACAAGGAATAATCCTTCTATTATATTATACTCTTGAATCTATTTGTACATACTCCTTCCTCCCCTGAAACTATAGTTCATACACTAACTCATTTTTAACATTATGCAATAGCTGATAGGAGTATGAGGTAAATGGATGAGAGTACGAAGGTGAGATAGTTTATATTATATCAATGTCATCATATCATCAAAGATTTATAACTAGCTATTTATGAAGGTTTGAGAACATACTTAAGCCAATACCATTCTAATGGTCTTGTTTATCCAATGTGTTCCGAATTTTAGCAAAAATCAGGCACTGCTCCAGTGGATTCTAAATCCAACAGCAGCTGTAACAATTTGGAACACTTTCAGGAAGATTGAAATACATTTTTAATAAGAATTGAATTCAGTATGGAATTGTGACGGAAGTGATCTTGGCTAGAGGGGTTTGGTTTCTAATTTTTTTATGCAGCAACTCTAGATTCTTGTGCAGTAAGTATACCGTGTGACTTTGATTCCTTTTAGTTGTTTTAGATTGTATTGGAAATTCCTTCCAAAACGAAGAGGTCACATGAAAGCAGAATAACAGAAAACCAACATTTCCATAAATACCAATGACATATTCAAGGACTGCAATCGAGGATTAAATACAGTCTGATTTTCTGTAAAAAAATTCCTGTGACATAGTAATCAATGTCTATTCGAATTTTTACGATGGATTTCAACCTTTCTCGTTACAAGCTGATGGGTTAAACCACACCTAATTCTACAATTTTGTTGGTAATAAATTCAAAATGTATGGAATTAAGAACTCACTCGGAGCAAAGATAGATAGATTTAATATGAAAATTCCATTCCGTCTCATTAAAATTTAATATTCAAAGAGAAAGGTATTCTGCCATCTTCAAAGTAAATTCATTTGATCCAAGCGCCACTTGAGCCGTAATAATTCCCAGACGAGAATCGAGGCGTTCGTAAGGAATGCAAGTAAACATAGCTTGAGTTGAAAACGAAATCTTAATAATTGTGACACAATCCTGTAGTTTCATTGTCTTCAACAACACCGGAATTATTCGTAGCTAATAACGTAATAATAAAAAGCACGAATAAATCTTCTATTTGTCAAGTATACAAATATAGAACAATAACTGAAACAGTAACAATGTAACCAAATAGTATGGAACTATATTGATAAGAAATGATCACTATCCACTAAAAATACTATTAAATTACTGAGGACGTTTCGTAGTAGCTATCATCAGAATGAACTAAATTGTAAATCAAATTGTGCCTGTTTAAATACTATTGGGATAATAATACAAACAATGGGTTACTCTCAGCTGGGGATAAATCGGAATTCTTTGAATTGTTTTCTCGTTTAAACATTTCCATCTCTTCTAAAATACCTAGATATTTGTCTGTACTGTGTTTTAAAAGTGATGAACCTGGTATGACCTATATTCAAAAAAGGTTCGGCTACCGCTGATTTTTCACCATTAATTTTCTTTATAAGGGCAAAATCTTCCTCATAATGAGTTTAAATGTTCCTTCTAGTTTGACCCACATGGCATTTTGAACACTACTGACAATTGATTTGGTAAATCCCGGGTTTGTCGGAATCGGAAACTTTATCAAAGGTGTTGCCTTATTTGTGATTATTTCTTATCAATAATGCTATAATATATCCACAGTGTGAACTCTTTTATAGTTTCTCAGTATGGAACAACTAATTCATAATCAAATAACCCAATAACTGGAATGATAATTATAAGAGAAAACAATCTCTATTAATTTAAAATTATAAATTGTATGATGCACCAAAATATTCACTTTTTACAGAAGTCATAGTCATAAACATTCGGCACCATTTTCGGGGTTCGGGAAGTTCGTACTCCAATGTGGTCATATAAAAAGGACATTCAAATAAGATGCGTAAGTTCCTCACACAACAAATTTTAAAAATTGAGTTCCTACACGGAAACGTGTAAATTTCCTCCTCACTTCAACCGGGCTTAGGACTGGTGTGGATACAAATTTTCCTTGTTTATTACGATTCGTCAATAATGTGAAATAAAAATTATTGGCAGAAGATTATATTATAAAATATACGTTATTTAGATCTTATTCAGATTATGTTAGGTCAGGCTAGGTTAGGTTAGGTACCTGGAAAGCAGGACCTTTCTTCTCTTGTGCGGAATCGTCTCCAGGTGGCGGATAGGGGAATGCTCACGGCCCTGTTGCTAGCAGGGTCGGGGATAGGGGTGATACTAAAAATAGCTCCAAGATGCTGGACAGATTATGGCTCCAAATCATGTGCTCCTTGGAAAAAGATGATGGATAGATGTGGTTGATACGGAAGATCGAAATGTTTCGGTTCGATGACGTTAAGATATCCTATCACAGATAATCAACAAAGACACAGAGTGCATAAATATGGTCATAAATCATATCATGGTACGATACACCGATCGCGTAATTCAGTTCATTGTAAGAGACAATTAGTACTGATAACCCACTGAGTACTTGAAGGATAGACGACCCTTTGAATCCGAAGTAATGCGGTTGCGGATCAAAATGGTGAAGTTAGGGGAAGTTTTAGCAGGTACGCTTGTTTTTAGAGTGAGTCCTGAGCTCTGGCAGGAGTGATAGACTCAGAGCTCCTGGAGTACATATAGAATTTCCTCTAACAGAAAAAAAGGTTAGTTTGGATGAGGTTGGGTTATGTTGGGTTAGATTAGGTTCAAATACGGATTTTCATTGTTTACAATACTTAAGCTTTGTCCAGAGGTCAATTACTCATCTCCAAGTATATGTATTGAAATTTAAAATGTGATGTTTAAAAAAGTTCAAGTTATTCACTATTATTAACTGCTTTCCTTACTCACTTAACATATTGGGTACTTCCATATTGAACACTGATAATTACAACGACACCAACGTGGTTCACCAGAGATAATTGTGTTAGTAAATTGGCTGCCAATGAGTTACGCAACGCCTGCTGCTTTGTCGGAATGAATCCATCTTATGACTGGTCTTGTGTAGGAACTTACTTACCTAAATTTAAGGATACATATTTGAAAATGAGCTACTGAACTACAATAAATCATACATGAAGTAAAGTAAGTAAAAATTCCTGAACCGATAGATATTCTAAAACATCCAAATAATCTAAACCGTGACTCTGGGTATTACCTTGCTAACATTTGGGAACTCATCTTCGAAAATTCCATTTCGTCTAGGATCACGCAACATTAGCGTCAGGTGCCACAATGGAATTAACCACCGGAATAAAGGTAGTAAATTATGTAGCGTGAAGGTATCGCCCACATTAAATACCGCCTCAGAAACCAGAAAAATTAGTTCCAGTTCAAGCATCAAGCCCGCCCTGAAGATGCCGCCTGTATAAGGAATGATAAAGATTCATGAAAAATCTAAGATGTTATTATATTATTTCCATAGGAAGGCGTAATCGACAATTCTGAGGAGGTGGCATACATTAAGGAGAGAAAAGCCAGCTCTCGTATTGAGTGTATCTTGTCAGTCAGATTACATTAAGGGACTTCTCCGTCAAGTCTAGTTATTAAATTGAAAAACTTATCGAACTGATTTGCATATTGAATCGTTTCCCTTTGGGACAACTGTAGCTCTGTAAGCTTTGTGTAAGATTTCCAGGGCATTTCGGAATTAAAATATTTACATCTCATCTCTGTTGATTACATTTCCAATTCTGAAATTAATTTTCACTCATCTCTCTCTCTCTCTCTTTTCTTCGCTACGAGTCCATGTAAAATGTAAAATCACAAGCAATCTTGCCCTCGCGCTTTACTTAAAAACGAAATTATTTCTCTCCCCATCCACTTTGTCCTCTCCGTCACGAATCCAAATACTCAATCATTCATGGAAATGACGGATTTTAATGTTACACAAAGTTTTAATTCCGCAAGAGAACCGGAACGCAAAAGGAGTCGTCTTCCATCGGAAATATCTTCACATTTCCATTTAAATGTATTCCTACGGAGAGATGTCGAAATTACTGGCTTTTTATTTCCCCGTCGAGGACCGTATCAAAAGTTAATTTGTGGTAAAATCTGAGCATCGCTCTGCCTGTGTACTCTCTAATGATGGAAATGCGCACTTCTTCGCTCCGATTTGCGTTTACGTTTTATATTTATGATTGTACTTTTAAATTAAACATGAACCGTTCCCTCCAACTAAAAACTCTAATTTACATTCCTAATGTTCAAGAGCATATTTCCGGGTACCACGCGAATGTAATTCAACCCAAATAATTGGATGCGTAAGTAACACGACCTTTTTTTTAAATTGTACCGGCAGCAAATTATACAACACTTCACCATAACTTCACATCTAGAGACATTTGAAAAGATATCTTAAATTAATAACGTAGAGTAGATTACAGATAGATTATATTGTTAAGGGGTGTTAGGTATACTGCGTCCTTAAAAAACTATTGTATCCCCCTTTACAGTACACTGGTGAATTTCAACTCTCTTACGAAAGCTAAGTAGTAGAGTATGTGAAACCAAAAAATAAGTGATGTCGAAAATTTTTTATGATTAAACGCGACCCCACGGAAAATGTTCGTTTTGGTGTATAAAACAAAAGTATAAAATTTCTACCTACTAAATTGACCGCAACCCCTTTTTTTCTGCCATTTTGTGGTATTTTGGACATTTTTAGGGGAAGTTTATAAAAAAAATTTATATCTCCGGTTGTATTGAGAATTAGGGAACCAAACTAGAACCCTTTTATTGTCAATGCTTAAGGAACTCCCAGTTCAAATTTCAAGTTGATCCGACCTCCCTTTTCCTCGCAATATATATATGTATATACATATATGCAAGGGAACTTGCGTGACTGCTAACTCGGGCAGTTTTCAACCGATTCAACTGAAATTTGAACTATGGATAGGTTTTATACCCTCAAAACTGACTTCCGATTTTCAAGTCAAAATATCTAATTGTTTTTGAGAAATTCCAGCTTAAGTCAATTTTTTAGCTAATTGCCCAATTGAAATATCTCATGTCCTTTTCATCCGATTGACATTTGCTTGGCGTCAAAATATAGGCATTTGCATATATTTTCACGTAGCAGTCATCGTTTTTATATTACATCAGCAATATGATACTATTTTAGATGATAAAAGTATATACATTTTTTTTTAAATAAAAAATCATAAAATGTGCCTGTGAATACAAATATGCATGTGTAAATACGTGTTAATGTGTTTGTATGTGTGTATGTTGTAAGTTACTTAATAATACTTGGAATATTTTAAGTATAGTGATCGATAATAAAATGACGTTTACGATAGAAAGTCAAACAAAGACTGAAGCACGACACGAGATCACTAAGACCACACGGGTTCTTACAAAAACTGACAGCTGTTGTATCAAAAACTTGAATCAGCCTTGCAAAGTAGTTCTCATCCATAAGATGAGAAGATCTTCTTAGATTATGTTCTCATCCGTTATTTATATGCAAATTTTTTACACATACTTATTATTATAGATATGTGTAGGTATAAACTATGTATTATACAATGTAGTAAAAACGGGTCTCTCATCTTTACAATACGATGAATCTGTCGTATACCTGAGACAGATATGTACCCCTCATATTTATTATAGTATTCTATAATTATTATACACGTGCATTTACATGTAGGTATGTGTGTTTTGTTATTATTATCAGTGGCGGCTCCTCGAAGGAGGCTAAGGAGGCTCAGCCTCCTCACCAATTTATCTTAATGATCATTCTCCATTTTATCTCCTGTTTCTCTGATAATTCTTCAAATTTTACAATTAATTCCTCGTTCTCAGTAGTTATTTTTTATCTGGCAACAGTGGCCAGAGGCAAGATTCTCTATAAATCTCAAACGCTAAATACGTGTGGTCAACACAGTTACCGTTTTTCCAACCAGCTCAATTCACAAATAGGGTAAAACAGCGAATATGGCAACAGCCTATGGAGGCTAGCTTCTCGTACGCTCCCGGCGCAACGAGGTATAGACCTCGTTGCCCGGCGGTCGTATAAAATACGATTACTTGCCGCGGCTGCAAACTTCGACACGTGCTCTGACAGTTGTTGTTTTTGTTTCGTGAAGCAATGTAAGGTTAAGTTATAATTCATCTGTTCGGTCGTTCGGTGAGTTATTAACAAAGAGTTCTTTGGTTATTAAACGTTAAACTGAGTAGTGATTTAGTTGCTGATAAGATTAGTGATGACAGGTATGTTTCAAAATCGATGATTTGATACTGATAATTGTAAAAAATATTTAAGGTTAACGGGATCTGAGGTACACAATAAATTATATTGCTGATATTGCTTGCTATTTACATCTGATACAACTTCATGTTGAGGGCACTTGGGTTATGATGATTTGATAAATTCAGCTCGTGGTATAGACAGACATGAAAAATTGCAGGAACATATTACATAGAGTATTAAGTTTAAATTAACGGGTAAACAGAATATTGTTAAAGGAGGAAAACATATGATTTGGTAGACAAGAAACTACATTATAAACAACTTTTTTTATGAAATTTTAGATACTTTTAAAGGTCAAATTGAGATTCGATTTTCCGATTCACATGAATTGAAGTTTTTTGTATAACTTAGTTCTAAAATATAAATTTTTTGATAAAATAGCACTGCACAATGAATTATGCGTTATATACTCGGATAAGGATATTTTAGGCCAGTACGACATTCACGCCGATATGATAAAATATATGATAGACAATGATTTGCAACAAGTTTTACCTCAGTTTTATAAACTACTTTGTTTGACAGTCACCATTCCTGTCACGTCGGCATCGGTGGAGGATCATTTTCTACTCTCAAACGAATTACAACTTACATGCGAAATACAATGGACCAAAATCGTTTATACAATGTTAGTTTGATATCTATTGAAAAAGATTTAGTAAAACACAAAATGATAAATTTTTTGATAATATTATTGATCATTTTTCGCAAACTAAAGACCGTAGAATTCCGTTAATATATAAAAAAAGTTAATAAAATTAATAAAAAAAACAAAATATGAAAAATTCCAAAAAAAAGAAAAAATATTTGAAATTCAAAAAAATAAAAGCCAAAAAAAGAACAAAAAAATGTTTTGCCAAGAGAAACTCTATACCTCCACATTGGTTCTAGCTGGGTAACAATTAATTTTGTCACTGAAGTAGCTGGTACGATCGCTGTGCAAAGGTTAAAAGGCTGTGAATAGAGTATATTTTCACAAAAACGTTTTATGTCCTGCCTCCTCTCTCAAAAATTGACGAGCCGCCACTGATTATTATTATGAGATGGATATTGGGCGTGTTCAAGTATATTTTATAGACCATTCTGTGATTTTTTAACGCACGCGTAATAAGGCACGCGCGCGCACATACATACATACACACACACTCACATACACACACACTCACATACACGTACACTCACATACACGTATACTTACTTACATACACACATACAAACACATCAACACGTATTTACACATGCATATTTGTATTCACAGGCACATTTTATGATTTTTTATGTTAAAAAAAATGTATATACTTTTATCATCTAAAATAGTATCATATTGCTAATGTAATATAAAAACGATGATTACTACGTGAAAATATATGCAAATGCCTATATTTTGACACTAAGCAAATGTCAATCGGATGGAAAGGACATAAGATATTGCAATTGGGAAATTAGCTAAAAAATTGACTTGAGCTCGAATTCCTCAAAAACAATTTGATATTTTGACTTGAAAATCGGAAGTCAGTTTTGAGGGTATAAAACCTATCTATAATTCAAATATTTCAGTTGAATCGGTTGAAAACTGTCCGAGTTAGCCGTCACGCAAGTTCCCTTGCATATATGTATATACATATATATATTGCGAGGAAGGGGGAGGTCGGATCAACTTGAAATTTGAACTGGGAGTTCCTTAAACATTGACAATAAAAGGGTTCCAGTTTGGTTTTCTAATTCCCAATACAACTGGAGATATACATTTTTTTTGACAAACTTCCCCTAAAAATACCACAAAATTCCGGAAAAAAAGGGGTTGCGGTCAATTTAGGAGGTAGAAATTTTATACTTTTGTTTTATACACCAAAACGAACATTTTCCGTGAGGTCGCGTTAAATCATAAAAACTTTTCGTTCAAAATGTTTCACATACTCTACTAAAGGTTTTTCCCGGCTCCAGTGCTAAAATTACTTCGACGAGTCTACTCCTATGGAGCAGGGTATGTTTGCAGTTGGTTGGCAGATTTATCGATGTTTCTTCTGTTTTTGTGCAGAATCTGCACATTCCATCGTTCAACGGGCCAATTTTACTCATGTGGCTGCCGTTCGCAGTGCCCTGCCATGAATCCTACTATGCATCTGAGGTTGTGCCTACTTAGCTTTATACTTTCCAAAGCTTCCTTTTTTTCTAAGTTTATCCAGGAGAGTTTTGGATGGTCTGTGTCTCGAAAGAAAACTCCAGTACGTTGTACTTCTGTTCTAAAGATTTCCTTCACAGTGTGTTTGCCTATATCGAAAAAGGTTTCCGGCCCTATCAGAGGCGTTTCAACTCCCTTGCGTGCGTCTTCATCTCCCTCGATTCCTGTATTTCCTGGAACCCAGTGCAGGTCATTTCTGTTCTGTACTCCAAAGATATTTAAGAGTTGAGAATCATCTTTGAGCTAATGATATTCAATCTCGGCACTTTTATGGCTGCTTGACTATCGGAATGATGGCTATATCATCCTTCTTTTTGTATCCTTTGTCCATATTGAGCTGTGAAAATCTCTTAATTGCACGGACTGCCGCTAGAAAGATACTCACCTTCAATAAAACTTCGAATACCTATCTTTTCTCCCAACATTCAACCGCTGACTCACATGATGTTCTTATAAAATCTTAAGATAATAAATTATATCTATCTATCTATCTATCTACATAAAAATTTGATTTTCACTAATTCGGCTAAGACGGAGTGAGCGTAGGTACTTTTAACTTTATGAAGACGAATTTACAAGGGTTTTAATTGATCAAATTAGTATAAATCTGACTTAATGATTGAATACCTGTTCTATGACTTACAGACTTGGAGTCAAGTTTTATGTGAATCATCTCCAGAATAGACCTTTTATAATAATTGGTTTTCTTAGTTAAAATATCAACATTTTTGTAATCGGATTGATGGTTATAATCAAAACAGTGTTTAGCAAGGGCGGTGGAATTTTCTAAGTTCTTGTTTCTTGTGCTATACTTATGGCCATACATTTTTTTTTAATATTGTTCAGATATTAATATGTAAGTGTCATCGTAATCTAAACAAATTGATTAGTATACTGTGTGTTTGTTTGTCTTCAGGTATTAAAAAGTTTTAGATTTGAGAAATATTTCCCAACACAGTTAGTAGGTTTATGCGCAACATTTATATCATACTATTTTGAACATTTCTTAATTTTCTTCGAGGTCTCCGGAAAATATGGTAATGTTATAAAATTATCTGTATTACCGTGTATGTTATTTTTGGGACGGTCCTCTGGGTAGGACAATTCAACACCGCGATCTGTAAGGCTGTATATAACACTTTTTTTACAACTTGTTGGTGCAACTGAATTGAAGTGAAGATAACGTTGAGACCAAACTTCTTTAGTAAGCCACGAAGCTTTTATTTTTCCATCTGCATCATGCCTAATGTTTAAATCTAGGAAATTTATGTTTTTGTTCACTTCTATTTCACAAGTAAATTGAAGTTTACAGTGAAAATTGTTAAATGTAATAATCACGTACTGAATTTTATCATTGGGAAAACAGATTAGGCAATCATATACATAACGTTTGAAGAATACGGTCTAAAAAACTAATAAATGTATCACAAATTCCTCTAGACATTCCATATCTAGGTTAGCAATAGTAGCTGAAATATGAGAGATCATGCCTGTGCCGAATATTTGTCCAAAATATTGCTCACCGTATTGAATATAAGTGCATTCTAAACAAACTGCATTTATGAATTCAGATTGATCTAGAGATGTGTGGTCTTTAATCTCTGCCCAACCACAAGGAAATTAATAGATGATCGACGAGATTGATTTCTTATGAATTCATTAAAATGTCATGAGTTCTTCACATAAAATTGATTTTTTCCTATTATATTGATAGATTTTGATAAATTGTAGGTAAGTGCTCCAATGATACTTACAATGGGTCTTGAAGGTATATCACTTTCATGTAGTTTTGGAAGCCCATAGACATAAGGCGCTTTGTGCTTGATACAATTAGTTTTAAGAAATCCAGTTTTTAAAATTGATACGTCTTCTGATGATGATAGTGAGACCGAAAAGTACCTAAAGATGAAAATAAAGAGATCATGTATTAGTGTGACCTATTTCCCGCTATTTTATAACAAATTATTATAACTAAATCAGCATGAGTATACCTTGAAAACCTAAGGCCAATCCCTTATATACCCCACTAATTCCAAATAATATTGAAACAAGCACATTTTGATTAATAATATAGTTTACTATGACTATGGCTGATAGGTCCTCAATAGCTTAACAGTATTTTTAGTGGATGAGAGTGATTGTTTATTTTATTTAAAGTGGCGCAGCTTATATGTTAAGACAGATTAGTAAATCCAAGTGAACCAACTTCACGAATTCGTCAATCATTACAATGATCATTCTGGCGATGGGCTTTGTATGAGTTTAAAAGCGACACAGCGAAGTATAATTCCTGCAAAGTTCAGAGTGATGATATGCAGGAACAAGTACGAGATGATACGATCACTGTAGGACAGCGACATAATCTAATTTCGAGTAATTGGAGAGAGTACGTCTGTCAATAGCAGTTATATATCGATTGGGGCGAGCATTTGTCATAGTGTGGTGGGTGCAAGGGGCGGCTGCCGACCACCGGTCAGTCCCCCCCCCGGGGCAACGTAGGGGGCAAGCAAGGGGAACTCGTCCTCTCTCTCTGATCAATACCCAGGTCTACCGCCGGAGTGCCAACAAAGCAACTATAACAGATTCTCAGCCGGACTATTGTTCATCAGGAGATAAAATGAGAAAATGGATTTTCTCTTCGCTTATCCTTCTTTCTCTCTTACTTGTTTCGCTCACAGTTTTATGTGTTTTCACTATCCTCCGAGGCCTTCTATCCGCCATAAAAACTAATGGAAACATGTTCTCTGATTAAGAAACCAACATTTCTCATTAACAAATCTTGTTGACTGTCTTAATCTGTAATAACAAATCTTATCCTTGAATTATCGTCGCGAATCGAATAGATCTCGGTGAGTTTTTACAACTTGCACTGTGGTAGTGAACTTTATTCGCTTCATCTTAAGCTGATAACGTGATTAAACTTTAGAAAATATTTTAATAAGAGGGCAAGGTGAAGACCCTGAAAAATAAAACAGCAATTGAAAATCTCATGTGGCATTTGTGATGTACCAACTTTCACTAGAAACTATTAAAATTTTCAGACTGATATGTCATTTAGTTCTGTTTGGACACCCATCGAAAGCAAGCAACCTTGAAGATTTTTGTATACATGGAAAAAGTGAATTTCGCGTCGCATGATTAAACATTATTACTTGCGTGGCTTAAACAATACCAAGGCATCGCATGTTGAACATTATGGGGATTCTTCACCATCGATTGGAACGATTCACAAGTGGTTTATCGCTTTTCGTTGTGGTAGTATGACCTCAAAGAACGCCGAACATTCTGGTCGTCCATTGAGATTACAACGCCAGAAATCGTCGATATAATCCATTGTATGATATTGGACGATCGACGAGTTGAAGTTCCCGAGATTGCTGAGGCTATGAGCATCTCAATTGAATGTGTATAGAACATTTTGGATGGATTTTTGAATATAGGAAAGCTATTTGTCAGATGGGCGCCACATTTGCTGTCTGTTAACAACAAGCGCGACCCTGTGACAACTTCGAAGGAGTGTTTGGCGATGTTCAAGCGCGAGAACACACCAGAAATCAAACAACTGTCGAAACAGTGAACTCGGCCTGGCGTATCGAAGCCAAAAAAGGTCAAAGTAGGTTTATCGGCCAACAAAGTCATGACGACAGTTTTTTTGGGATGCACATGGTTTCATCCACATGGATTACCTTGTAAAATGATCATCGGCATATATTATGAAGAGTTGTTGGTACGATTTGACGCCGATTTGAAGCATAAGCGGTCACATTTGGCGAAGAATAAAGTGCTCTTCCACCAGGACAGCATTCGCAATGGCAAAATTGCATCAATTGGGCTACAAATTGGTTCATCATCGACCATATTCTCCAGATTTGACCCCCTGAGGTTTTATTTTCCAAACTTGAAGAAATGGCTTAGCGGAAAGAGATGAGGTCATCCCTTAACAAACGCCTGTTTTGAAGGATTGCCGAAATCGTATTATTTGGTAGCGATCGAAAAGATTTTGAGAAATAAAATTTTGATAAAGTTTTGAGCAAATAAATCATTTCTTGTTTAATTTTTCAGGGATTTTTCACCTTCCCTCGTAGTAGTATCTAATCAAGTTTCTGAGAATTTCGATAATTTCTGATTCATCCAAATTGCGGTCTTTTCGACCAGTCAGTACTCATATGTAATCATAGGTAATGTTATCGCGAATTGAGAACTAATTTATAACTAATACAGAATACCTAAGTATTCTCAAAATTTCTACTCTTTCATGTCTATTTATAAGTGTAAGCAATAAGCAAGCTGACTCAACTTGTACTCCTCATAATTCATGTGAATGTTGGAAGTGAATTCAATGAGACGAGCGAGTAGATACCAATATTATGCATGAATAAATTATTATTTTATTTTTGGTGTGACATCATTAATTACGCGAATAGAACCTGTACCATTGAGCGTATGTTTCGAAACTGAACCCTTCAAATATGAACAATACTCCAGAACTGGACGAATCTGTGCTTCTGAAGCTGTTACTGCATGGTTTTACAGGCGGAGATCTACGCAATATTGACTTGCGCCGTGTAAACCTCTCGGCAAACATGTCGCCTGAGCTCATAAGAAATATCAGTCAATGCAGAACCCAAACCTTCGGCGCTGCCTTAAGCCTCTTGGAGTAAGTTTTGTATCAAGGGGTGCACAATGGACCCAATCAAGCGGTCTTAGTGCTCTGAACTTGTCAGCCTCCGTTTTGATGGATTGATCGAACAATCCAAGGATTATGTTTACAAAATTAGACATGAATATGTCTGCCTGTAGGAGACTCATATGTAGAGTCCATTGTTAATTCTTGATTCTGTTTATAAATTATATCAATAAATTGAAAATAACTTCCCGAATCACATAGTTGAAGCAATTCTGAAATTTTTCCTCCGATCTAAAGTGGAATATCAGTCAATAAATTCAATTTATTTCACCTTTTATGTAAATTACTCGACCATTGTCTATTGCCTATTATAATGTTTCGATAACGTAGGAAGCGTTTTATCCAGTGGCGGCTCGTGAACTTTTTAACAGAGGCGGCTGGACATAAAACGTTTTTGTAAAAATATACTGTATTCAGCCAATTAATTTAACCTTTGCACAGCGACCGTACCAGCTACTTCAATGACAAAATTAATTGTTGCCCAGCAAGAACCAATGTGAAGGTGTAGAGTTTCTCTTGGCAAAAAATTTTTTTGTTGGTTTTTTGTTTTTTATTTTTTTTTGGATTTTTGATATATTTTTTTTTTTAATTTTCCATATTTCGTTTTTTCGTTATTACTTTTATTAACTTTTTTTATATATTAACGGAATTCTACGGTCTTTAGTTCACGAAAAATCATCAATAATATTATCTTTTATATATAAATTCTCGGGAAATAGGTCACAATAAAACTTATGCTTCATATTTTTCTTGTCTTTACGTACGTTTCGGTCTCACGACCATCATCAGAAGACTTATTATGTCTAAAACTTGATTACTTAAGACTAATTGTATTACACAAAGCTTCCTAATCGCACCGATTTCAATTAAAATGCCCACGTCGCCGAAACGAACAGAAACACGATTAAACGAAATTTTTTCTGTTGTTAGTTTTAAGTAATCAAGTTTTAGACATAATAAGTCGTCTGATGATGGTCGTGAGACCGAAACGTACGTAAAGACAAGAAAAATATAAAGCACAAGTGTTATTGTGACTTATTTCCCGAGAATTTATATATAATTCATACCTGGGTCAAGAATCTTTATTACAATAATATTATCATAAAATGTATCATTTTGTTCTACGTGTTTTACTAAATCTTTTTCAATAGATATCAAACTAACATTTTATAAACGATTTTGGCCCATTGTATTTCGCATGATCGCATGTAAGTTTTAATTCGTTTGAGAGTAGAAAATGATCTCTCCACCGATGCCGACGTGACAGGAATGATGACTGTCAAACAAAGTAGTTTATAAAACTGAGGTAAAACTTGTTGCAAATCTTTGTCTATCATATATTTTATCATATCGGCGTGAATGTCGTACTGGCCTAAAATATCTTTATCCGAGTATATAACGCATAATTCATTGTGCAGTGCTATTTTATCAAAAATTTATATTTTAGAACTAAGTTATACAAAAAACTTCAATTCATGTAAATCGGAAAATCGAATCTCAATTTGACCTTTAATAGTATCTAAAATTTCATAAAAAAAGAGTTTATAATGTAGTTTCTTGTCTACCAAATTATATGTTTTCCTCCTTTAACAATATTCTGTTTACCGGTTGATTTAAACTTAATACTCGATGTAATATGTTCCTGCGATTTTTCATGTCTGTCTATACCAAGACGTAAATTTTTCAAATCATCACAACCCGAGTGCCCCCAACATGAAGTTGTATCAGATGTAAATAGCAAGCAATACCAGCAATATAATTTATTGTGTACCTCAGATCCCGTTAACCATAAATATTTTTTACAATTATCAGTATCAAATGATCGATTTTGAAACATACCTGTCATCACTAATCTTTTGAGCAACTAAATCACTACTCATCTTAACGTTTAATAACCAAAGAACTCTTTGTTAACAACTCACCGAACAGATAAATTATAACTTAACCTTACATCGCGTCGCGAAACAAAAACAACAACTGACAGAGCACGTGTCGCAGTTTGCAGCGGTGGCAAGTAATCGTATTTCATACGACCGACCGAGTGCGTACGAGAAGCTAGCCTACATAGAGTGTTGCCATATTCGCTGTTTTACCCTAATTGACAATTGAACTGGTTGGAAAAACGGCAACTGTGTTGACCACACGTATTTAGCGTTTGAGATATATAGAGAATCTAGCTTCTAGTCACTGTTGCCAGATTGAAAATAACTACTGAGAACGGGGAATTAATTGTAAAATTTAAAGAATTATCAGAGAAACAGGAAATATAATGGAGAATGATCATTAAGTTAAATTGGTGAGGAGGCTGAGCCTCCTTAGCCTCCTTCGAGGAGCCGCCACTGGTTTTATCAAAACGATTTGGGGATATTATTTAAAAAATAATCTATATTCACTAATCATGATTGGAATAAGTGGCGAGAAAGTTTTGCAATATAAGAAACATCCAGTTAATTTTTAATACGTCCTCATTAGAAATGTCTGAAGATAATAGCAAAGCAGGTCTAAGAAAGAATACAGGATGAAATCGATAATCGACGGGTTGCCGATACTGTTTAGAGTTAGTGGTCTGCAAGCCTCATTATGACAACACTGAAAATAAATGGGGCGCACAAGGAAAGTTTAACTCACTTGCCGGAAACTTATAAGCTCTAACTGGATTTCGGTTCGAGTTCTAGTGTATCGTTAGGGAAACGTATTATCTGCAGGTGTGGACCGACCTTCTTGGATAGCCGGTTTGGCAATTGCACCGGCATCGCCATTTTCCACTTTCCTTGCCACATAAATAAGATACATTTCGACATTAGAGAAAATAGAAAAAATACGTTTTATCCGAAACGTGCTGGGACGTAGTTTGTACGATATGTTCAGCATCGGTCGAGATGATGTAGAGAATCTATAAATATGATTGTTGTAATTTCTAACTGCATTTTTAATTAATAACACATGAATTAAAACTTAGCGCGATTATTATTAGTCTAGGAGCCAGAGCGATGGCATTATGGTTTATCGTTAGAGGACGGTTCGATGACCAATTCATCTCACAGACCGAATTTTCCCCGGCTGCTAGATTTCGAGATACAAATTACTTAGTGGTTTTACTTAAAAGGAATCAACTTCTTTTCTATCTTATTTATTAATGCATAATCTATCCTTTCTTTTTTTTACTCTTCTTTTTTTTTTTTTTCTTTCGTTCGCGATTATTGAATGTTATTGAAATGATAGCACACAAGTTAATTCAATTAACATCACATTTATTAATTGTTTTAACAGCTTCGAAAAATGTCTAATCTAATTTAGTGTATAAAACTATACAGCAATAAAGTTGTTGTTAAAAAAAAAAAAAAAAAAAACTACCGCAAATTGCTTATTTTTTGACTGGAGGTTAACCCTTTTCAACTTACGGCTTCTTGAAAAGCATGCCATACCTATACACTTCCACCATGTGCCATCATTTTTATCGTGTCCGTTTATCAAGCTGACCAGGTAATATTGGACCGGAAATGGCGTGCAAGTTAACACTCCCAAACCTGGTTGAAAATGTTCATTGGTGTTGGCAATTGATAAGATACCCTATTCCATCAAAAGTTATCGGTCAATTTTCGAGTAATTGGCCATTATTTGGACCAACAATGGTTTTTTTCTCATTTTGAGGCTAAACCTTGCGGATTACAAGGTAGCATGATGGCACCATGTTAAATAACTTTATTGGAAGTCAAATAAAAATTTAAAATTATTGCCATCACTCCTTGCCTATTTTAACGCGAAAAATCAAATGCAAAAACATTTTGGTATTCCCCAACTTTTTGGTTTTGAGCGCGTCGCACGCCTCGCTAACGATTTATAAAAAAAATGCTTCGGTCTTTTTTTTGCATAGAATTTTACAGATTTGCTGTACCACAAGCTGTCTAGCTATTCGTTTGTAATATTACTGATCGATCTACAGTAAAGAGACTTTATCATTAATAAAAATTGCAATTGAACACAAATTGGCAGATTGAATTCTTAAGTGATTGATAGTTGAGGATGCCATTATTATTGAAGTAAATCGGAGGAAATTTGGGTTTTATTTCTTATTTCCTAGTCAATTTAAATGAACTTAGATGGAGTTAATGCCAAAACTATAGAATTGGGTAAGTATTGATAAATATAATACTGTAAACATTTCGGACAGTTGGTAGGTATAATGGGAAACAATTATTAAAAAACGTTATAAATAATGATTTGGATAGCGAAAATCCCTTGTTCAAATTCAGGAATTAATTAGAGGATGCAGTGAAGCATTTCGGTAAAACTAGAATAGAATATTCAAATATCCGTCGTCAAACATGTCTGTCAGTGAATAGGGTTGCGTGTTTATTACAAACCTATCGGTTCAACCGCCATCTATCTTTTCATACGCAAATGTCAATAGGGGTTTCCAATCTCTATTAATTATGAATAAAAACTCCGGCGGATACGGCTACGTTCGAAATAACTTCCTTCGAATGTTCGATCAATGTCATCGCTTATTCTCTGTATTTAATGGTGCAGAATGATTGACCATTTCGTAGGATTGATAATTCAGAATATTTGAAAATCATGAGTTATAGACCGGTCAATGAAGAGTTTCACCTCTTATTTGAGTTTTGCGAAAAAAAATTAAATGCCGTAATAATCGGAAGTGGTAGGGAACATCCCTTTCAACACGGGTTCCGTAACCTGTAGAACTTGGGTAAAAATGAAAAAAATATGTACTTACTGACATAATAAAATAAAACCCTTTTACTTGTGGATCTACAGTGAAATTTGTTGTGATATTTATATGAACAAAGAAAATAGGTTTACGTTTTGCTGCAAGATATAATCTATTAAACAAACATCCATTGTTGAACTCGGCAGCAGCTTCCATCAATACTACACTGCGCTAGCACAGATGTTTAGGTCCACGGATTTAAATAGAAATTATAATCTAATCCTAATTAACATCGGATAGCAGTTGTAATCTCCATCCCCTCGCCTTCGATTTACGCTTGAGCTGAGAAAAGCTATGACAGAAACACTTGTCATTTCTATACTCACGGAAGTATTAAGCTGAATATTTCATTTGCACAGTGACATTAATATTAAGATCAATTACACCTCTGTTAAAGAATCAATTCAGTTTCTCTATTCATGAAGTTAATATTTTCTATCGGTTGGAATCAGACTAGGAAAAATATAAAATGAAATAAAATAATTTTTTGTCTAATTTCCACAAGAGATTTTATTTTTCAATACTACTTCCAGCGAAATCGTCGATCTAGACGTTTTCGCTGGAAGTAGTAAAATCGTTATTAGAATAGCTATCGAGATGAATCTTGTGTCAGAATGCTTAGAAATATGTTTAGATTCCGATGCGTGAACTAATATTGATCTTAGATTTCTTTTGGCGAAACGTGCTCCCATCGGGATCGATATATAGCTACAATAGGACACTTCCGGGCAAAAGAAATCTAAGATCAATATTAGTCCACGCATCGGAATCTAAACATATTTCTAAGCATTCTGACACAAGATTCATCTCGATAGCTATTCTAATAACGATTTTACTACTTCCAGCGAAATCGTCGATCTAGACGACCGGTTTCGACTTTTACATCATTATCAAGTGAATATAGAAACAACAGGTAGATTTATTTATACATAAAGTTCACAGATTCAGTAATGGGGAGGGATTCAGGTCCAATTGGGTATTAAGCGAATTCAATTCGGGGTTTTTACATGGGGTAATACAAACTCGGCACATGTCTCAGGTATACGGAATAAAAATAGTCAAGCTGGGCACAGAGATTAAAAGATTCACTTTTAAAATGCTTAAATTCAGCATAGTTTGGACAACTTACTATTTTTATATTCTATAATTTTAGAATTAACAAAATTATGAAGTTTCTCAGTGGCTTTATTTTTAAATTTATGAATTTCGTTAACACTGTTGCATTTAATATAGATTTCAGTTTGTACTTTGAGAAGTGCGTCTACAAAAATGAAGAAATGAGGATGCGTTTGGTACATGGATGCATTAAAATGGGAATGATACCATTCGCAAGCATTGGTTGTTTTATTTAATGCAGCAGAGGCATCAGCCCATATATGTGGTGAAAATTTCGAATTATCTGTCAACTAATTTTCGAGAAGGTAATCAGAAAATTTTCCAAGTCTTTCATCTACTGGCTTAACTTCTTAGAGCTGAAAAAAATAAAAATTGTCAACGTCCTTTGGTTCCAAAAATAAAAGACCAACACAATAATGGAGCCACTTTCCAATCTCAGAATTTCTGTATTGGTATTCGTTTGATAAACCAAGATTTTGAATTTTTCTGTACCATGCTTGAGTTAAGTGGACTTGAGTTAAGTGGAATCAACACCAAGTAATTTTAGCATTTGGATAAATTTCTAACACTGCATTATGAATAGATATCTCAAAATCTACTACTATTTCTTCTGGTGCAAATTTGATTTTTATATAATCACAATACTCTTTAATTTTTGATATGCAAAACCTATATGTTTTTTCACTTCTGTCTTTCAATAAACAAAAAAATAATGGTATATAATGGCCGTTGAAGAAACCATGTAGGTATCGTAAACATTTGTATGAAATATTTTGTGCAGTAAGAAAATGTACCGTCCATATAAATAATTTTTGATTAACATAGAAACTTTAAATTACTTTTACAGCTAAATATCACTGAATTTTCGGATAAATCATTAACAATTAGGAAATCTTCATTTGTGTTGGTTTTTGGTTGAAGTTCATTCAAAGCTTCATGAACCTCCGATAGTGATTTTGGCAAAGCTGGCAACAATTTTCGAAGTGCAGTGTAAATGTTTCTCCTAGCACATTGTAGATCATTTATTTTCAAATTTTTTAAAGACACATCATTTTCAGCTAGCTTCATTCTAATCATTTTGGAAGGTTTTTCTGTTATATCACTTTCGGCTTTTCTCTTCAAACAATGACTTAAAACTTGTCTTTGCAACACATTTGTTAGTTCTGGTTCATGATTATGATTCACACTCAGGTTCGTTCTAACTCGACTTTTTGACTCACCTAAAGTATGAAAATTTGCTTTACATTTATCTTTGATGCACCTCCACTTAGTTTCTCCGGAAGCTAATTTTCTATTGTATTCTTTAAACTTATAGTTCTCGTAAACTAACAGATGTTTTCCTCTTCGACTAAACTTTTCACTCAAATCCCAAAAATTACTACGATTTATTTTCTCCATGTTTAGACTTTTTCACAATTATGAGTATATAGACCATCAACTTTACACTAGAAATGACTATGTACTTATGAAAACTGATATACCTACAAAACTAAACATAGTTAGTTAGTTAGGTTTGCATATTTTTGGGTTTCCACTTGCATATTTGGGCTTTTCTAGCTGTATGATCTACACAATCTTGATGGGACAGCTCCCACCCTCATGCCATTTTCTACCTGCTAGGGTAGCTTGTTTCATAGTTTGTAAGTGAAATAGAACAAGATATTATATTCCTGAACGTTATAGAGTTAAGAAGTAAGTTATTTTTAATAAAGTGAAAATAAGCAAGTGTTTGAGTTTCAATCAACAACATTCGACCTACGGTCCATTCATGGTCCTTCGAGCCGGATTCAGCATAATTCATACATCTCGATCAACTGAATCGCAGTCATCTCCGCTAGAAGCATCATCGAAAATTCATCACCACCAGGTTAGTGGCTCTTATTCCTTTCCAAACCAAATCATAATTCTTCCTTACTCGAATAGACTTCGATTTGTACTAAGCGGCGTAAAAGGCTTGCTCGAGAAAACCGTATACATATTCGTACATTAATATTCAAAATCAACTTAATCACTTTCTTATTTTCAAGCACACCATACTCAGATTCATATTCAAATACTCAAAAATCTTTAATTCACGTTCAATTAGAATAGCATAATTCTAAGTCAAATCAAATTCAAATAAATTTCTTTCAAAATAAATCGAAAGTAAATTTTATAAACAATGACACGAATCGACGAAGTCAGAAACATCATATTAACCATCAATGAAAAGCTGTCGCGAGTAGACGAATATGTACAATCTTTTAATCCAGAAAACGATAGCATCAGTCGCTTAAAGGCCCGTCAGGAAATCTTGCAAGGACTTCGAAAAGAGTTCGAGCAAACGCAATATGAATTCGAAACGTTAGATTCCAAAACACAACAAGCAAAACTTGATCATCGAGAATCTAGAGTAGAATTTGAAAACAAATATTGCGATCTTATGGGGGATATAATAGACATTATTGATTCTTCACAGACGAAATTAGCCGCTGCGAAATCGCTAAATCATGATAACAGAGAAATCCTCCCTAATCTTCCGGTTTTAAATCTAAAAGCTTTTTCGGGCAATTACAAGGACTGGACTAATTTTGAAAACTGTTTCAAGTCTGTAATCGATGAGAACAAATCATTAAATAATCGTCAAAAACTGCAATATTTAAAATCTTGTTTGAGAGAAGAAGCTTCAAGAGCAATCGAATCTCTGTCTATCAGCGAAGAAAATTACGTAAAGGCGTGGGAAATTCTGGAAAAACGATTCAAAAACACGCGTTTAATTGTACAGGACCACGTCACGTCGATTCTAAACGTGGCATCAATCAATAAATCAACTTGTACACTGCTTCGCGAATTATTGGATACTGTTATCACAAACATAGCAGCCTTAAAAACATTAACGATTCCGGTAGAATCTTGGGATGCGTTAATCGTACCAATAATCAGCGAGAAACTAGACTATAATTCAAAAAGGGATTGGCAAGCATCTCTAGACAACACAGTTCCAACTTATGATCAATTGATACAATTTCTAGAAAAACGTTGTACAGTCTTAGAGTCGTTGAATTCCATAACAAATAAATCCAATAATCAATTCAATAACAATCAAAAATCTATATATAATAAACGTACCGTAACAAACATTGCATCAGTGGATCAAAAACGAAACGTGTGCGTATATTGTAAGCCATCCATATTGAAATAGTGACTGACTTATCAACCGAAGAATTTCTCGCGGCTTTCCGTCGATTTATGAGTAGACGCGGTTATCCTCGCGATATTTATAGCGACAATGGCACTAACTTTATCGGGGCAAAAAATGAATTGAAGGAAGTGTCAATATTTCTGAAAAATCATCACGACCATGTCGCAAATAGTCTATTAAATCATAACATTAATTGGCATCTAATACCACCAAAGGCACCTCATATGGGAGGCCTCTGGGAGTCGAATATTAAGTGCATGAAAAAACATTTAAAGAAAGTATTAGGCGATTCTCATTTAACTTTGTCCGAAATGTATACGTTGTTAGTGCGAATCGAAGCCTGTTTGAATTCCAGACCGTTAATACCTTTAACTTCTGATCCCAATGACCTTCAAGTCCTTACCCCGGGTCACTTCCTTATTGGAGAGCCACTAACAGCACTTCCAGAGTACGATCTCCAAGAAATTCCGCTAAACCGCCTGTCCCGGTGGCAATTGGTCGAGAGACTCCGTAAACATTATTGGTCACGATGGACCCGAGAATATTTAACTAATCTACAAGCTCGCACCAAATGGTATCACAACAAGCCAAGTAAAAACCTCATGGGATCCATGGTGATTCTTGTTGAAGACAACCTGCCACCACTGTCATGGAAAATGGGAAGGATCTGCGATGTGCACCCAGGAAATGATGGTCATGTACGAGTAGTCAGCGTAAAAACTGCTCAAGGGGTAGTCAAGCGTTCCGTGGGGAAGGTGTGCCTCATACCGGTAGAAGACAATTTGTGGTCCAGTGATAGTGACAGTGCTTAGACGCTGAAATTGCGGCGCGAAAGAGTGTTTCGACAACCAAAGTGTTATAGGACTCATACATAATGTATGTCTATTGTATATATGCATCATCTTTTATACGTTTACTAACTCTAATGTATGTCTATTGTACATATGTATTATTCTTTGAACAGTTGCTGACATTTTTTAACCTTGATGTGTTATAATGCTCTTCTTATAAGTGTCATATGCGTATATTGTATTGTATTGGTATATCGCAGGGAGAAATTTGAATACAAATGCATATTGTGGATTGTTGAAAGCTTATTAGCTTCAAGGGGGCAGTAACATGAATGGACCGTAGGTCGAATGTTGTTGATTGAAACTCAAACACTTGCTTATTTTCACTTTATTAAAAATAACTTACTTCTTAACTCTATAACGTTCAGGAATATAATATCTTGTTCTATTTCACTTACAAACTATGAAACAAGCTACCCTAGCAGGTAGAAAATGGCATGAGGGTGGGAGCTGTCCCATCAAGATTGTGTAGATCATACACTAGCCATCACTTAACTGCAGCTTTCTGGGTTAGAGCGTTGTCGACAGTCTGCCGAATATAAAAACAACCTGTATAAATCTCCGATGTTCGAAATTTTATAACGCCTTGAAATTTACGATTGAACAACGTATCGAACATTTACAACTGTACGTTATATTGGTAATGTGCTATTCCTATAGAATTCCATTAATCACATAACTGTCAGAGTTGCAATAATGAGAGCTATAAAGTATTGTATGTGTCATTGCCAACATGAAACGAGACTACACTTAATGACATATTCTATGTTCAATTCGCGTATGTTATTAGAGTGTAAGCCGAGAGATTAAGCAATAACTAAGGGATCGTTAAAGGGAGGAGAAAACTGACCACCGGTCAGCTTAAATTCTGCAGAAATATCACCGTTCTCGCGCTAGTTTTTCCATACGCTTCCATGCGCATTTCTCTCTCTAACGTGTTAGAGAATAATCCGACGTGTGCTTACGCCGTTTCCGCAATAAATGAACAATCCACCCTTAATTATACTGCCTTTTACAGCATAGCACAGATGTTGAAATTATATATTATTTATCACGTTTGTCTTTTCCTGAGAATGGCATTTTATGTATGGCATAGTATCATTAATAAATTAAACAAGGCTTGTTTTAGTTGATTTATTGTTATTAGCTAGATAAATTAGTTTATTCATCTGGCCAAGATAGTTTTATTCTTCCTCTTTCATTTCTCATCTCAAATATTTCTAATCCTAATAATTAATTATTTTAAGAAATAGGTCCGGATGAGTCAGGCCCTGACATCTATATAATAATAGCGACAACTGTACAGTCATCACCGTATGTTATCATTCTACATAAATTCACGGAAGGTGTTATTCTGTCGGGATTGATCATTTCTGGGTAAGGAGATCGATTCGGTATTGTGTGTAGGAACGTTCAATCAGGTTTGTCGTATTTATCAATTTTCTGTCACTTTGGGCATTTTCGTGTATCGGCCAAAAATCTAGTCAACGACAACTTTATAGTCTTTCAAATATTAGCATGATTACGTTTGGTATGATGTAGAGTCCATTATTCCACGACGAGAGATTCCAGATAGGCGGACTAGACGAGCTCAAACTAGTTATCCCTTCATTGTCAAACTCGAGACTTGCCAAATTTCTTCCTACCAGTCTTCAGTGAGGTTTATCCGTATGCCTATAACCTGCAAACCTTGAAGAAAAAACGAATGCTCATCTCCTTTCCCAACATTCCACCGCTGGCTAACACGATGCTCTCCGAACATTATAGGTTTCCCTCTCGTGTAGTCAAAGTATTAAAAAAAATTATATGGCGTACTTCAGAAGCTATTTCCAATTGAATATAGAGTTCAACCCTGTATACTCCAAGCGAAACAACCTGTCATCAATTTTTTACAAACATAACTTTTTTTTAATTATGCAGAAGCTAAATAGAGGGCAAACGAAAAGTCGAATAGCATATTTTCACAAGTTTTCTTAAATGGATAACCCTATAATTTATTACAAATATTGAAATGACATTTTTTCATTAAATACTCATATAAGTACCTAAAATCATTAATTTCTGAGATATCTACATTTTAATAAGAAAAATACGTTTTACTTTAAAATACAGGGTGATTCAATTAAAACAATTGAGGAATCTGGCGTTTGACTTTTGGCTCATTTTCTATTCAGTTGTTGCAACATTAAAAAAAGTAGGTTAAGTTATAAATCATGTTCATTATCTGAGAATTTGTTATTGATATAAGTTCATCCGATTCTGACGATTATAATGTTTATGTGATACTGACTAGAACGTATAAGGAACTGTCAAACTCAGATTACTCTGATGATCGCTACTTGGTAGCTGAACGAAACAGTACTTTTATTTGTATTTCTTAGTGGATAAGGGTGATTATTTCGTACTTATTAGAGTTTATAATCTGTTCGAAGAAGCTACGGTGGAGCTGGAGACCTGCCGAACATCTTTGGGGCAAAAATATCCAAATCCAATCGAATGGCGGAGTTGTGAAATTGTACGAACATCAAAGGGTTTTCAGTCTTGTAGTCGAAATATTAAAAAAATTACCATGTAACGATCGCTATGATTACGGATTACAATCAAGGTGATGACGACATACCTAGATGAGTGGAGAGCACCTGGGTTCGAACCCTGACCGCGACTGACTTGGCGTCATACGTTTTTATATGTATTTTGGCTAAATGATCACAACATGGATGATGATTAATAATTCATACTCAGAGACTTTGTTCGAATTAATCACGTTATTTCCTCAGGTACATCAGTAAATATGCTCTAATATATTAAAATTATCCCAAATAGAAAATGCGAGACTCATCTTTCGGGATGATAAAAATGTCATCAATAACCATGGATTCGAAAACATATTGAAATGACCGGCGTTGTGAAACAAATGAACTCCAATTCCAACAGACTCATTCGGAACATATCTCCCGAGATGCCCGTTGTTAATTAATGGTAAATGAAGGTCTTGATAGACAAGACATTGAATGTTTTCCGATGCGAGAGCGGCGCAGGCCGTGAAAATCTCTCAAAGACTGTTCGAGAGCGGATATTGACAGCCAGAACAATTGAGCGCCGGCAAAATGAGATAAAGGAAACACATACAGCGCGGTAAGGATCCAGGGTGGGAGGAGGCGTAGTGTAGAAGAGCATGGGGTCAGTCAGGTCAGGGGTCATCATGGTCGGCTTAAACCTCTAACAAAAACACGTGCCTGAGACTTACAACGGAAAAACTTAATTAGCACGCACCCTTTGCAGATTCTCACGCCTTACTTTTGATTTAACATATATTTTATTGTCGGTCATGATGCGATTTGTTCAAAAACAACTGTGACTCATCAAAATAATTAAATTCAGATACATTATGAGTTGGAAGAATATAATAGCTGATAATAATATTCAACTCGCCTACGGTACCCAAACTGGTTGAAACTGGTTTCATTTCTTAGTAGCTGTGTTCACATCCTTTTGAGATTCGAGTAGTACTTGTTAATATTCGTAATAGTTGTCTATACAAGGGCAAGGTGAAAAGTTCCTAAAAAATGTAACAAGAAATGATTTATTTGGTCTAAACTTATTTCATTTCTCAACATAATCTCTTTGTAACCCGATACATTTCGTCCAACGTGAACTATCAATCAGTGTCTATAGTTTCGGTACACAATAGCTTCTTCAAACAAATATTACAAAGTACTATTTGTCTACAAAAGGGCCAACTGATATGTAACTTTAATGATAATCCTAGGATATATGGTTATTGGAATTTTACCTAATTGGACTTAACCCAATGAGGGATTGAACGATAAACTGGTACCAAACGGAAAATCTATACTAATTTAACAAGAGAGAATTATAGAGCATTTGTTGATCGTTCAATAGAATATTGATCAATTTCTAGGGATTGTAGGATTTTTCTTGACTCATCCTAACATAGTTTAACCGTCGTCGGATAGTTCAATAATCTATTTTTATGCCTAATCCATAATTAGTTTGAAGAGGAGATCAAATCCAACATTCCGCCCAATCTATTGGAAAAGCAGGTTGAGTACTAATCCATAATGAAAGTTTAAATAAATAAGAATATGAAAAACAGTTTTTGATTCGTTTCCTTCTTCAAACTGTTGGAATTAGAGTTCACAGGTTTAGCCTGCACAATTGTAGAAGTTATTCCACAGTAACAACAAGTTTCATTCGAAAAGTAAATTAAACCGAACAAAACAGTTTCTATTTGTTGAATTTCTAATGTTGTATTACATCCTAACGCTACGGACAGTAAGTACAGTTTAATAAAGATACGGAACATAGGGTCAATACGATAAAATACGTCGTAAAAATGAAAAAGTTTATATCCAGGTGTTTGCAGACGGTTCTCGAGCGCAAAGTTTTGTTTCTGTTATTTGTTCTTTTATCAAGAAAGTTGAGTTTAGATGTGCCTGAGGCGGCGGTGTAACTCTAGGCGAGGCCATCAAACTTTGATAAGTTTACCCCTGCCTGCGAGAACGGAGAGAATGTGAAGCACACGTTCCCGGACAGCGGTCATTTTTCTCTACTTTTCAATCTACGCAATTCTTTTCCCTTTGTTTCAGCACAGGAGATGCGGAAAATAATTTCCGACGAGTTTTCTTTCCCTCCCGACCCACGTACAAGACAATCAATCTACCCTGCGGGTATTCTTCCGCCTTCTATAAAATATATTAATTATCTGGTCCTGAATCTGAATTATTAAGCTAATTCAGCTTCTCTTGATCCATTAATTGACAACAATTCTACTGCAGCTTGTAGTTTATATAATACACTCAACAATTGAATGTTAGTTAACTCTAAACTGTACCGTTCAAGTAGATGTCAATTTTAAAATTTCTTCTCTTTGTAATATTTTTTATGACCTTCGCTTCATTAAAACTTAAACAAAATGGAACATAGTTGTCATAGAAGGTATCGATATCTGGCTAATGTTCAATTTGTTTCATAGATAAACACATAACGCTGCAGACTTCACAAGAAGAATTACGACAATGCAATGTATTCAAAGGCCGTATTGAGTCGTTACGGAAAGTGTTGTTTGACATTGATTCCCGATGCAAATAAGCGTCTCTTAGAAGTGTCAAATATATCTAGATTCGATTCTTGAGAAAATAGAAACAAATTTCGAAAGAAAATATTTTCAAGTCCGTTTATCTAGATGAAACTTGGAAATTCCAAATTAGGACTATTGTACGCCCGTGGTAGTATTTGGATAACCGTCGCGTCTTGAATACAACAGTCGAAGGGAAGAGATACGTCTTAATAAAAGCATTCTAATGTTGTGATGGTGGAGAAACAATACTTTCAATTGAGAAGGCTGTATCCCTAGAGCGGAACTTAAATATGACTCTAAAACTTACAATCTTCATCTCCATGGCGAAATGAACCAATACAACCTTCATAAACGTTTCCAAGATCAATTGCTTCCAAATTTAAACAGACTGTCATAATCAGTAATGCTTCATATCATAGCAAAGTAGTGGAAACGTGAGAAGTTACCTTATTGAAAAAGGAAGAAATACAAAAATAGTTAAAAGGGTATGAAATCAAATTTGAACGAGTAACATCTTCCTTTTGTGCTATTCATCTATACTTGCAGGTTCACCTTCCCAGATCCGGGGATTATCATGGCCGATGACATAAAGCATCTAAGCGTAACACAGATCTTAGAATTCTGTCGAGAAGTGGGGTATCCAAATACCCCCTGAAAAACGATCCATGGCTGATGGTAGACCCCAGGTCACCGTAACAGTCACTAAGACGGATGGTAGGCCGATGTTGGCTGGGGTACGCCTAGTATTGTATTATTATTGTATTATATCAAAAATAAATTAGGAATCACGTATGTTAACAATTCGAATGAACTTTCAATACAATGACATTGATTATAATTTGAAGTATTTAGGATTTATCTGTTCCTAATCGTTTGCAATATATTTTCAGTTCTTACGGGTGAAATGAGTTGGTAACCTATGAATAACAGATAATTTAGTTAAATTTCAAAGGATGTTACATGAACTACCTCAAAAATATACTAATTTGAACCTACGATTCGTGTAAATATAATAAGGTTCCTCAGAATCCACACACGGTGTATCTTTCTCGTTGGATACGAACCGTTACTGCATGATAAATCTGAGTGGAACGGGGTATTAGTCAAAGCGTTGACCGTTAGGCCAGTCGATCCGAGCCCTATACGCCACCGTTCTCCGTAGTCGGCACAGCAGCGTCCCTGGATCAGGTGGGGCTGGTCCCGCTATTGTATATATTTCTTCCTCGTCGTTCCCGCCTGTCCCCGCACTCGGAAGAAAAGCACTTTCATAAATCTGAGGCGAGATATATGTGCTCACAATTTCCGGGATCCGGCCATTAAGCTGCGAGTGAGAGAGACCCGGAGCGGAGCGGTGTTAGATTCGCCATTTCCCCTCTGGTTTATTTGCTCTTTGATTTTGTCTATATAATATTTAAGCTGGCGGGCGTGAAAGACGAGCGCATCTACTTCTTGACGCACCATTACGTCTCATGTCCAGACCGTCACGTCGTCCCTACCCGACACCAGGATACAAACAAATGCGCGCTTCGGCCAACGTAGATTGAAAAGCGGAGAAAAATTACCGCTGTCCGTTTAGGAAGTGAGAGGGAAAACAAATTCTCTGAAGCTATATATTCCAGTGGATTATCTTTGTTACTTTACTGGACCAAAGTGAATATAGCCTAACGTAACTACTCAATAAGATAGATAGAAGTTTATTTGATAACATTCAATATAAATAAAATGTAGACTACACAAGGTGCAATATTGAGATTCATAATTAGGTGTAATTTGTATAAAATAGTTATTACTATTAATTATTCGTCCATATCCACTCTCGGTATCACCACCAGCAGCACCCTCTCATGGGACGAACATGTGAGGTCTCTGGCGAAAACCGCTTCACAAAAACTTGCATACACCCATTTGTAATGGAATAACAAGGGAATTATCTTCAATAATTCCTATAAAGTAGTTGAATTCGAAAGACTACTCTATTTGTTTGACTGTTCATATGTTATATCAACAAATTATATAATAAGGTTCACATAACATGCGCAGTTGTAAAACAATATGTGCAAAATCACTTAGTCAACAAGGTTACATTATTATGATACGTCAATCTATATCAACAATGTGTATGAATATGTAATCTCTGTGAGAAGAAGGAGTATTTATAGATTGGGATAAGGAATTATAATCAGAACAGTTAGTAGTTATCAGTAGTTACAATGAGTCTAGTTAGTCTAAGTTTTCAATGAAGTCTAGAAGTCTAAATATAGTCTATAGAATGAAAGGCCGGTATCTTGGATTGTTGACGTCTAAAACATATAATAGAGTCGGGCTGACCGAACCGCTTGCCATGTACGTTCAACATGATATTTGCATATTGCAGTCAGTCTGTGTGAGATTTCCAATGCAGTCGTCAGTCGGTGAATCTATTCTACTTACAGAATATACAGTAATAGCAAAAAGAACTAATGTTTTATTCGAGCTGCAAACAGTTAACAATAGTATAGTGTAAGAGATTGAGTGAAGTGATAACTGTGACAATAAAATAGCGTGTTGTTCGTTATGTACCTAGTGTCTTAAATGACCATTTCAATTTCATTAGGCCGGTAATGTTATAAATAGTTTTATCGATCGTTCGGAAGGTTTTATCAGTTGGTGACTTCAGAAATTAAAGGTGATGGCCTACCATTCTCGTAGGCTACGGTCTATATTATCAATTAGTCTAGATAGACAATTATTCCATCGTAGCTCAAAGACTTATTGAAAACACTCACACATAATAATAATAACTGGACTAACGTTAAGCCGATAAAAGCTACGATGGTATAATTACACCTTACCAATCATGGCCTAGCTCTTTGGTAGACTATGTTTCAACCAACTACTTCCCGTATAAAGTCCCCTACAGAACCAGGCAATTAAAATTTGGTTGTTACATTATAACAATGATAATCACAACTCTCTTAATCCTATAGAATTCAGAACAAATCCAAAACAGAGTAAAGATGAGAGAAGGAAAGGATACAAAACTAAAATAGGATATGGACCAGTATGGAAATCGAACCAAGAGAACAAAATGCAAGATATAACAGTCTAGGAGTTAGAGCGATATGGTTGGCCTGGATAAATACACCTTGGCAATACTGTTTATTGGTGGAGAATGGTTCAATGTACAATAGCTCTCACAGGCCAAATTATGTATTGTCAGGTGTTTCCAAGGTAGAGCCACCTCAAATTTTGGACTTTTTTTAGTGCAAGAACACTTTTTCGGAGTTGTTGTATATTGAAAAGCATAAAATTCTTATACATTTGCACCTAGTGCCAAGGTTTTTATCGAGGCAATTTCTTGGAGCTGGCCAGTTAATTTAGTAGGCTAAATGGAATGCAAGAACACAGTTTTTAACCTGATGGAAAACTAAATTTCAAAAAATCTCTCATTGGACGTAATAACTTGGAAACAGGATATCGGTAGCCTAACACAGATGACGATAAGCTGCTGCTCTCAGGAATTGCTTCAGAACTTTCCAAATCTCAAATTTCCACTGCAAGTCGTTTTCGTGAAAAAAAATGTTCAGGAACACGGCGGCGGCAACGGCAACAACGGAATATTGATGATAACCACAACAACAGAAAACAAACGAAAACAAAACACTAACAGACCACCATTT
Source organism: Endomychus coccineus (assembly GCA_958510875.1). NCBI lineage: Eukaryota > Metazoa > Arthropoda > Insecta > Coleoptera > Endomychidae > Endomychus > Endomychus coccineus. Next base: position 2,132,439 of record OY294069.1, on the reverse strand, counting down.
GCTACCGGATTTATTCCAGTTAAAATGTCCACACTGTATATCCTAATAGTCTCGAGAATATCTAGTGCCCTAGATACCTGTATCAAAGTTCGTTAATGTAAAATGCGATTTACTCTGACAGATGGAAGTTAGCCAGCATTCTTATTCCAAACGTAGAAAGGCAAGATGTACGAGTGAGACTATTCTGTTTGGTCAATACTACAGTGTCCATCTGAACTTTTATCGCAAGCGTCTGAAATCCCTGAAAGTTACTTCTTAGTTCGTTTGGTTTTGGGGGGTTTGTTTCGGGTGGGCGAGAAAGGGTGGCCGTAGACTTGAGAGAAAGGTAAATAGCGCGATGGGAAGAACGACAAAGAAAGGGTAGTAGATGAGATTTGCCAGGAATCTGCGGCATATAACGTTGTATTGCTGTCGTCTTAAATAATCCAATGTCGACGGAGACTACATATTCTACAATATACACGCTACTCCTTCAATAGTATGTATGAACTTCGAATCAAAAAATAACAGTTTCCTTTAACTTAGTTACCTAAGAGAATAAACGCGAATTCAAATAGCCTATTTGGAAGTAATTGAAAGAAAATATTAAGCTAAATAGTTTTGTGAACCAATAGTATTGACTGGTTTATGTAGAAAAAAGAATCATAATCCCTTTTGTATTAGCCATTTGATTGTAGTTGGAAATTGCTTTAGAGTTAAAATTTAGGTAAATAAAGGGCGTTAGTGTAAACTAAACTGATTTAAATTATATACATTATGAAATGAGTGTTTTTTGAGTTTCAGTTACTTTCAGTCACATATTATTCGCTTGCAAGATAATAATTAAAAAAATGGAAATAAATAGTGCCTGATCTTTCATAATGAACCTGTATTTCAACGTGAATCTTGTACATATTCGTATTATAGACAATCTGATTCCTTCGAGCTATTTCAAATCGAATCTCTCATTCGATTTTCCTTTTGTGTTATTAACTCTCCTGGAAAACTCACCTCAACTCCCGCTTTTACCGCTAGTAATTGATTCGTGTTTAAAAACTGAAAAGCTGAAACTGACAGCTCGTGGCAAGCTTTTCACTTGATGCAGGGGTCTCTATTAATAAGGCCGTCATTTATAAAGACTGCCAACCTTTGTACATGACGGTATTAATTTGTTTTCCTTTGATGTCTTATTGCAGGTATCTAGAGCTAACCAGATGTGGTTATACCGATTAAATTCATTGTGAAATCGTCACGTTCCGTGATTTATAAGAAAACGCTCGTGAGGAAATCAAATCGATATAATACGAACATTTATGTCCAATAGTAAAATGTGGATAAATTTTTGAATGAAAAACTCCACGTGTCCACAAAGCACATCAAACTGTAACATTTACGGGATGCATTGGTCCTGAACCATATGAGGAGCAGGTGCCGTTTGGCTCATCAACTGAACCATTGAGGTATAAATAAGCCTTGTCACTTTTATGTAATTTTCGCTGCATGATTTTTCCTTTTAATTTCAACCGCACGGGAGGAAAACCTACTATGTTGGAAGAGCCAACGTTGGAATGTTGGGAAAGTCTTGTAGAAAGAAATTCGAAAGCTTTGCAACGAAGAGGTGACCAGCTTGAGCTCGTCTAGTCTACCTAACTGAAATCTCTCATGAAGATAATCTCCTCACATCAATGGTATATAGTCCATTCTGTAGATACGTTGTACTTAGAAAATATGGAGTAGAAAATTTGTTTTCTTGTATTTGTCTAATATTGGTGCCATGTTAAGTAAATGTTCCTTTCCATGTTGACACCAATATAAGTACAGGAACACAAATCTTCTGGATCAACTTTTTCCAGAGAAGTTCTTTTTTTTTCTAAGCCTACTGGACTAATAATGCAAATCGTTATGCCTGGCAAACCACATGATTCACCAATGTTCAATCAATTTTAACTGAAATTAATCCAATATGGCTTTGCGAATCACATTAATCAAATTCACTTGATGTTCCTTCACTATATTGAATGAATTTCGATTCATAATCGGTAAATGAAAAGAATACGCACGGTGGCCGTGGTCAAAAGGCATAAAAAATGGTGAATGCACCGTGCTAAAACATGAACATGTCTCATAAGAAAGATATCACACACAGCTTGTCGTATTCATACAGTAGAACAGAATTCAGAGTCCCGACACACTATAAGTTATCTAAGGTTAAACTAACAATAGTCGATTTCCTCATTCCCGAAAATGTACTATAACCCAGTTTTACTCGAAATCCAAATTTCAAAAAATTTCATTCAATCGCTGAAAACAATTTTACAGGCTATAGAACACCACTGGATAGATATTTCGTGTACATTATCCCTTTGAAACATGATTTAAATGAAGTCGGAACCTGGGGGATGACCAGCGTTCAGAGTCCTGACCAGCTATAACTCGGGTGATCTTTATCTAAAGTTAAAACTAACAACGGAATCGATTTCCTCATCCATAAAAGTGTACTAGAACGCAGCTTAACTCAAAACGGTGAGATCGACCAAATTGGTAATTTTTCCATACCTACCTGTTGCGAAATTTGGCAAAAATATAAAAAACAACTTTGTCGCTTACTATCGAGTTTTCTCTCAGATAGATGACTCCTCCATGTGGTGGTTGATGGAGTATCCTCCGATACAATGTTCATCAACGCTGGTGTTCCACAGGGTCTGTCTTGACACCAACTTTGTTTCTGCTCCATATAAACTACCTGCTGGAAGTGACCATCTGTTTCATCTACAGCTCTTCAGATGATGGTACATTTCATACCGCTTTCTCATCTAGATCCCTTATACCATCCAATGAAATCAGAGGAGCGAGACAGACAGGTTGACGCAATTAAAAAAAGATCTGGCGAAGATTTTGAAATGGGGATCTGATAATCTAGTAGAGTTTAATGCAACCAAAACTCAAGCTTGCGTCTTCTCGAGAAAGACTGATCCCACAATTCCTAATATAATGATGTCAGGTACAACTGTCAAACTTACAAGCTCATTAACCTCTCTAGAACATCGTAGAAAGGTAAGAGATCTCTCCCTTTTCTATTGATAAGCATCCAAAATATAAGAATGTGTATTATCAAAAAACTGCACAGTTTTTTCCTATAGTTAAAAACATTATATCTCGGCGACAAGGATAAGTAGTCTGAGGCCAAAATTTCTTTGAACTAGTGTAGGTGCTACAATGTTCAACAGATATTTTTAGAATGCATGATTACGATAGAAAATGTTTGTCCTGTACCAATATTACTGATTCGTCTTCCAGTTGAGATTTTCAGAAGAAAATATTTCCGGATACAAATTGAAACAGTAATCCCCGTTTGTGCGACCGTTGATTGTCTTCAAGAGTGAAACATATCACACCGAAGGACAAATCGAAACGGATTAGCAAACCGGGACGTTACCTGCGAACGACCGCGGCCCAATTGGCCACTGTCAAAGACGGTGGAGTTTGCTCGTCCGGAAGTAAGGAACTCTCTCGTTTCCCGTTACGGCCGCTTTGTTCTGTCCGCATGATCTGCATACCACGTCGACCCGACACTCGCTGACCCGACGACGGCGGCGGCGGCTGCACCCCCCGTATCGGGGGATCGGAGAGCAGAGGAACGTTTAATGCACTCTCCACATCTTAGGAATGGCACACAAACGGAACTTAGTGGACCGACGGCTTATCGAGTACGGTTAACAGAGTCTTCATTTGTTTTTGTACATGTGCTATATCACTTCTTACGTGAAACTGTTGCTTTCAATTATTGACGAATCAATTTTTATGTTCTTATCGGCAAGAAAACTTTATATATCTTTTACTTTTCATTGTTATAGACAAGTCTGAATGACATATTTCATTAGCAATGGTCTACATGATTATTCTACTGAATGAAAAGCCAGCTGGGGAAGGCAGGCTCATCTCAACCTGGAAATTGATCATCAACTTGATTCTCATCAACTACAGCTAGAACGTTCCTCAACATTTTGTTGACTAGTTTATGTAACGAAAATTTGGTGGAATGCAAGTTAAATTGAAAAAAGGACCTTAGTCAAGATATGTATGAAAATTTCCTAGAAAAAATCATATGAATCATTAAAATACTCAATGTGTCATAACATGATGAAGTCAGATGCATATAATTTTGAAATGTGTACCTGATAATCTGGTACAGTTTAATGTAATCAAAATATAATAATACACAATAAAAACAAGGATCGCCATGTAATACTGTGAAGAGTTAAAATGATTCATTAATTATGCTATGTTATAAATATAATAAAGTCGCCATGTGCCTTTCCTAGAAGAAAAGGCTGGCAGGATCGCCATTGAATAAAAAAAAAAGGTTGCCAGGTGGTTCCTGATTAGTGGTGGTACTGTGCAATTATACCATCATAGGTTTTATTGGTTTATCGAAAACGTTTCACCATTAACTAATCGGTGATTCATGATTAAGAACTCATTCATAATTGAATAATAACTCCTTGATAACTGACTTTAATAAGTCCTTTATAACTGCTAATAATTCCCTATCCTAATCTATAAATAATTCTCCTTCTCATAAATTACACCTTGCTGATACTTCCTTTCATAACATTCATTCAGGTCAATGTTGACATGGAATGATCATACCATAATAATGTAACCTTGCAGAGTTAGCAATAATGAACATAATGGTTCACTTCGCATGTTATATCATCCTCATTATATAACTTTTGATACAACATGTGAACAATTCAGGATTTACCTATTTTAGGAATTATTGAAGATATTTTTTTTATTATTCCATTAAAAAAACTCAAGTTGTATTTTCTCCAGGAAGGCGGTTCCCACAATCCTTAAGCTGAAGTCGTTTTAATCCATGTTTGGCTACTCCACCAACAGTTCCCTTTTATGGGACGATTTTTTGAGGTCCATTGCGAAAACCATTTCACAAAAACTTAGTTCTTCCGTACTTCATTTTTCTATCGAACTGTGAAGTTGTGGAGCTCTTTGCCTAATGAGGTGTGTCCTGATGCGCTTGTACCCCCAAAACTTTCAAGAGAAATTCAGAGGCTTATGTTCTCTCTCCACCTAGTTCCTTTAGCTCACACGATGTTCTACTAGTAGTATTATATAAGAAAAAATATGGAAGAAAGTAGATTTTCATTGATGAGCAAACATTATTGAATTTCTCAAGTTGTCGGTCGAACTATTTCAATAACAAAGCCGCGGTTCAGTACAGCTGCCATACAATTAATATCTAAATCAAGAAATGTTTAATTCAATTCCAGCAAATATAAAGAATAAAGAGTTCGCCCAACAAGTCTTCACTTTCACTTCCCACGCCAAACATTGTGGTCTGATGCAAAAATAAGTCATATTTCATCTTGCCACGATAGACGCAAACAGCGTACCATTTTATATGTTTTTTCCAATTTGACAACAAAATCGTGTCTAGATATATTTTGGTTATCTTCCATAAATCCTAAACTAGATGAACTCGTAATATTTTAGTTTCTTATTTCACAACAATGTTAATTAAATATGAACATATCATATACCATGGTGTAGTTATGATCTTTCAACAGAGGGGCACATTGTTACAATAAGCCGTTGTCAATGTCAGTGCAGGAGGTCTCGACATTACCTGACTGCATTAAATAACTTATCAATAACTAGCGACCAGCCCCGGCTTCACACGGGTGCAATTCTGATAAATTCAAAGTGCTATAGGGAGAACCGCGGCCTCCGACGCGCTATTTATAGGCACGCTCTCGTTCGGCCAGCTGGTACCGCCGCAAACGCTACGTCCCGCAATTTTTAAATCTGTAATATCTTCGAAAATATTCATTTAAATCATATGCTATAAAGGGCCATTTAGATCTATATTAAATCAACAATGTATTTAAGGTATTTAATTGGATAAGGATTAATGCTGTATTGGTTAAAATCGCTTCGAAAATTAGTCATTATTTGTCGTAAAAAGTAAATGACAAAAAAATGGTATTTTGGGATAACCATAAGAGATAGACATATACCATCGCGGAGTTTTCTGTAGACCTTTTTAATGTGTACAATACTTAGTATATTATTTTGATATATCTCGTAGGGTTCAGTCTGCGTTTGCAATGTAAGCGGACAAAATGTAATTATTTACGACATAACATTAGAAACCTCAAAAATAACAGTATTTCTCCACTATTTAATGGATGTTATTATACATATAAACCTTCCTCTTCAATCACTCTATCTATTAAAAAAAACCGCATCAAAATCCGTTGCGCAGTTTTAATGATTTAAGCATACATAGGGATATAGGGACAGAGAAAGCGACTTTGTTTTATACTATGTAGTGATACGACGACATATGATGGAGTCCCTCTAAAGAAGGAGAGGTACTTATAAATCATAAGATTGTAGTTTTAGTTGGTTATAAGTTAATATCTACTGTTAGTTATCAATAATTCATGAGTCTGTAGTCGACAGGATGAGTATCAGTACTAGTCTGAGTTACCCAATAAACCATGAGATCTACGATGGTATAATTCCTCTCGACTTAAATGTCATCAGATAACCCAAAAACGAACCTCAATAATCAACTGGCAACAGTTTGATTATTACATGGCGATCCTTCATCAGTCTTGGATTATCACGACAATGACGGACGCAGTCTTCAAAAGTATACAAATATTCTCAATAAAGAATATGTAACGCAAAAAAATGGTTCGCTGAGTTGCGATCTGCATTGAGAGTTCAGTCTTCAGACTTATCAGTCAAAGATATGACTATTTTACTAAGGCAAACGGTCTTGCATTTTCCCTGTGGCAAGTATTATGTACTATGTAATTTGCGTGAAATGGGAAAGGAAACAAAACAGCGTGGAAACATGTAGCTCCTACCTACTACCGCATTTTCCTCTCTCGCGGCGCTAAACCACTTTCTTTGCGAGGTGGCCAGCGTGTCCGGCATAGGTGTGCGCGCGCACGTCGCGACTTTTAGAGAGACGCAAAAATTCAATATTAATAACGGCGAGCGATGTGAACTGGAAGCTGGTCTGCTCTTTCGTAGTAAGTCGGGGGTGGAGTGAAGGAATCCGCATTGCGCCACGTGAGCCAATCGCGGCCTTTGCGACCCCGCGATCTATGAATATGATGGATTTATGGATGTAATAAGCGCTCTCGCCTCCATTGGCCGGATGCCCAAATACCCCTCTCGCGTGATTTTCCAGCAGAAATTCCTCTTAAGGGCGAATTTACGAGAGAGCAATTCCTTCGCATTCTACCGAATACAATAAACTGACCAATCAGACCCGCCGGTTTATGATGATAGACCGGCATTTATTTTTAATATGTGTACAATGAACGTACCCACGTCAGCTTTCGGACTAAATTACGCAAATAATAAATCACGTGCATCTTATATACCTTCTACGATATCTCCTACATGGCTATATGCTTGTAGGAAGATCCACCAAAGACATAGAAATTGCTTAATAACATGAACCTTACATGTAATATTCAAGGTCTAATCATGAGTTTATCTCTATTTTTTCATCAAATCTTTGCAGTAACACTTCCTTCCACTTGACATGTACAAAGCTACAAAATATGGTAAAAATATGAGGCAAAATTAGATGTAGAAATATACCTGATGATGACTGTATTCCCTCTATAGTCCAAGACCTATATGCTGAGTACAAAGTCAGTATGGCATCATCAACAAGAGTGTGACGTAGTCTAGAAGAGGCTCTGAGAAGATACATAGCATAGGATCGTTTAGTTTTAACACTTTCTTGTGGAAAATTATATGTTGCACTTGTTCCTTATGTGTCCTCGTGTGATTGGAACGTATTTTACCTGTAAATATGCGTGTATAAGAGTGACTGAATAAAGTGCGTTGCAAAATGGCTTCCTAATTGAATGTTTATGTTTGTTCTTACCGCGTTTTGTATCGTACCTTCAGTTCACTGACGATTGTTAGTTAATTCCTTATGCCGAATAAATGTTGTGGTATTGTTTACAAGTGAAATCACAAGGCCAAAACAAAACTAGCTGAGGGAGTTGTTCTCCTAGTCTTGACTAAGGTGTGAGTGAACAGCTCACACATCGCAAGTATTAGACTATTCTTGGGTATCAACCACATGATCATTCAGTATTTCATTTTCAGTTCGCTTGTTTATGATAAAAGTAACGCTTGAGGCAAAACGATTGAATCGGTGACCTAATTTCGAGCATCTCCCGTCCTAGAATCCACATCACTCAACCTGAATATTTCTACCGTTCATCTTTCTTTTTATCAAATCTATTTTATTGGTTTGAATAACATGTTTTTCAGATGTTATTTTAAATTATCTTACATGTACATGTGATGGTTTCTACGGAGATTTTTTATTTTTGAACTATCTTGAAGATTCAGGAAACTGAAAAATAACAAAAAATGCATGAAATCAGATAAGGAATGTTGTCTCGAAATCGAAACAAGAAGAGAGAGGCCCTTTGTCTCGTCTCGTTCTCGGGATCTCTAGTATTTTTACTGCACAAGAACAGTTGAAATGTAATTATAACACATTAATGTTTAAAATATATGAATATATATTAGAAAACCACTACACAGTAATATAATTTATGACTACGATAGAAAAGGTCTTTGCTGTATCAATATTACTGATTTATTGTATCAGCTCTCCTATAACACAATTTTAAAAATCATAAAGTACTACGTAGAAATTTTCAAGTGAATATTTAATAAAATTTGTATAAATTCAACTGAATGATTGTACATCGATTCTATTATTTACCGATTTATTATCACGTCATCTCCAGGATAGATTTTTTATATTAATGGGTTTCTTTAGCTAAACAATTAACAACAGTTTTTGTTATCAGTGCTATACTTATGTCCATTCATTTTTTGTTTGTAAATATTGTTTAGAGATTCCTATATAAGTCTTCTGATGATGATCGTGAGATCGAAATGTACGTAAAGACGAAAATTGAATAGACAAAGTGTTGATATTGGTATTGGTTGAGATGGTAGCAGGCTTAATATAAAGTTCAGCACACTCATTATTATTGTATACTCTGCTGCTCGACAGGATCCTAAGATCTGTTTTGCGCTTAGATCCTCCATGTCATCGGCCATGATCTCCGGCCATAGCTAGGGAAAAATTATTCCAATGGGCGCAAGTCCTTCACAAAGAAACTGAGTTGACGACTCCACTTTGTCATCTTCACATCTCATACAAAAGGGAGTATCACTTTTCCCTACTGTATATTTAAATTTCATCACATTTCCGTGACCTATAGAGATCTCGGAGATTATCCTGATGCTTTGTCTACTCCGCGAGAGTGCCAACGTTATTGAATTGCATAGACCGGATTATTAAAAAGGTGTGCCTGTATGGAATCTCTCTAGGTAGGAGAGGTATTTATAGGTTAAAATAGAGTATTATTACTCCAGTCTAATAATGAGTCTTAGTACTCTAATGATTAGTCTTAGTAATTCATAATCATTTTATATGATGTATTAACTAAATGTGTAAGTATTATCAAATAAAACAATAAGTCCTATTGTGGTATAACACAAATCTGGAACCTCCAGAACCTAGATCATTTCCGCAGCGAATTTTTTGGCACAAGAATCTAATACCTTTATGCAAAACTATCGTTGGAATCAAGACTGCCTACCTGGTTGTCTCTAGATGTATGGCCTTTAGCGACATGTATCTATCATACCCTTTTCCAAGCAAATCGATTTTGCTCCAGAATAAAAAATTGTTTTTTTAAATCGCTAGCCTTAAAAAAAACTCCTGTACATTCAACACAACACACGAGCAGATATTTGTATTTATCACTAAAAAAAAAAAAAATTTGAGTACAATTATGCGAAAAATAAATAAATTATCATGAGAAAAATAACTTCTTAAGAAGGAAAAATTGTACTGCTCGGAGCTTAGAAAGCGATTCCTGAAGTATTGCCCAATATTTACTTCCTGTATGTTTACTGAGATTCTATTAAACTGCCGTAAAAGAGGAAGTGTGAAAAATTCGCAAACAACTGATTCCCTGACTATTGCCTCGACGGACATTGCATAACAAAGAATATGTCCATGAATAGAATGGAATTGAATTATTTTTTACACAGATGTAACGATAAAGCTACTCATCTAACGGGAAAGCGATAACAGTAAATCAGGTTGATTTATTTCTTCAATTTGAAGTAAATATTAGAGGAGGAAGGAAAGACGCGGAAGTGATATGGATGGACTTGTATAGTATTTAGAAGGAAGGAGAGTGAAACGACCAGAGTATGGTATAAAACGAGTCGGTAGCGGTGGCCGTGTCGTGTTGGTGGGAGAGATACAAAGCTACGGAGCAGCAGCAGCAGCAGCTCCAGCAGTAGATCTGAAAGATTTCAATTTAGCGCGCTGATGGAACCCAGCAAGTTGCTGGACATAACGGCCACTATATACCCCACACCCTCTTCCCTCTGCCTGTGCCTCGTCACCCTCTCGACTTGAAAATCAATAACATCTTTGAGCAAACACTTGGCAATGCACACACGCATCGGTTTCCCAGGGGCAGAGCTGCCCCTTATTACAGAGACGGGTCATCGCTAGATTTTCTTCGTTCAAAAATCTATCGGGATTTTTACATTAGAGGTAGCATTTCACGCCTATTCAGCTTTGGAATATGTACAATGTACAAGGAAATTGTGTTTTCGTAAGAATCGATGAAATGAATAATTTTCTCTCTAATTAAGAAACGTCAATGTCAAAGCTCCGCGGACAGACTTGATTATTCTCCATAATTCTCGCAAATAATCTGAACAATAATTATGTTACATTATCGCTTAACTGGCACGTCGCACATCAATTGTGGAAAACATGGAAACCGCTATTGCCATCAACTGTATCTATTGTGAATTTCAAATCAACTTTATAATGGCTTTTTAGATGGCAGCACGTTACTGTCTACTAGCGTATAGTAAACTAAACCATAGCCTAATAGGGACATTTGATAGGAGATGGTTCAACCCCGTTATGGGCACCTTATGGGCCTGTAACAGCCCACAAGGTAGTGTGGGAGCCCCTGAGTCCGATATACCAACTATACACTCCACCTCGTGTGGTAGGATTGATTCTGCAACTAGGGCAGTCTCAATCACACTTAGGCCTAACGGCCGATTGTATCTTGCCTTACCATTGTCTGGTGCCATTCCGCAGTTGCTGAGATTCGAACCCGCGACCGGAAGCCACAGTGATTACGAGACTAATGCTTTTACCATTGAGCTACCTCTCCCCTAAAGACTTGGACCTACTAGAAGCGACTTGTATTCAGCTTTGAATAACATTTACAATAACATTAATAAAAAATTTGTCAAATCATCGGATATTATTTTCATATAGTTGTAATTTGGCAAAGTTAAATATTCAGACTCTCTAATAAGCTCTAGAAAATTGATTTGAATGTTGATATAATTAAATTGAGACCATTTTGAACCAAGTCCGTCTCTTCCTACAAGCCAAACAAATTTCGATGGATGAATATTTTTATTTTGCAATTAGGTAGCTATGCAACATAGCATTCTGAGATAAAAATAAGAAAATTTCTTCACTAAGATCTGTTGTAAAAAAACACATAATACCAATATTTTACACATACCTGATAAAATCAATATGGACGTCCAACAATACCTAACAACTGAAAACAAATAGCTCGCTCATGTGGCATGGGCGTCACTTGGTCAAGGTGATGGCATCTAGTAGAGCTGGCTATGGCTAAACATTGAACAGACTATGACCCGACAAAGAGCTTATGAAATAATATCTTGTATATGGGGTGAACAGTATGGACTCTATTTTCCTCGCTTATACACCAAGTGATCAATGAACATTATATAAAACACAAATTTACAAATCAATGATATCGTGGAGATTGTGCCAACAGCATAAAATAAATGTACCCGAACACCCAACACATCAATGTTTTTAAATCCACATACGTATTTTGGAATCCAATTTCACATGTCTCCATTGATTTTCAGAAGATTACAACCACTAAAAACTGTTGTTGGGTACATTCAATTTATTGATGCTTACTGATGAATTTGTTAGGATAACTGCAGCGTGGTTGTTCTTGTATTCAGTATTACAAGGTATATTACAAAATCTCAGACACCCATTATTATTCTCTTCACAGACAAAGTCCAAAGAGTATACATTTACTCAAGCTATTTCTAAAGTACTACAGCAAAAATTCCTTCACTATAGTATTTTTCATCGAATCTTAGGCAACTTTAAAAAAACATCCGTCTGTCTGTCTGTCTGTACGGATGTCCGTTACCAAATTCTGGTCTACACCATAACTCAAAAACGAAAGCACCTATCATATTCAAATTTTGACAAAAAGTCGTTGGCTGTTCGGTGACCCAGCCTATTGTTATTCATGGAAATCGTGTGATAAACACAACCTTTCCTGAATGATTGACAATTTAAAGAAATCATAACTCACAAAGTATACATGGATTCGATTCACAACTCTTAGACATTTCGAGTTAATTTAAAACTGCTTTGACTCAAATTTCAACAAAATCGTTCAAACAAAATCAACAACGAAAGCGTAAACTTAAATTTATATCGTATTTTAACTGTCTATACTAAACGATGAACTGAAGGTGCGGTCTAGGGGACAAGATTCTCGGCTCCCACCAGTAGGCTCGGGTTCGATTCCCACAAACGAAAATTATATTTTTGCAATAACGTTATCTTAAAAACCTCATCAATCTGAACATTTTCTATATATAAATGCGAAGAGTATCTTATAGGATGTGAAACAATTATATGAAAATCAGTAACCAAATCTAATGATTGGCTAAGAGTAGCTTTGCCACGCACACTATTTATCTATTCTCCAAGCGGCAAAACTAGTTTTTTATAGATATGTTGACTACATGAGAAGAAAACCTATGATGTTCTTAGAACATCATATGAGTGGAATGCTAGGAGAGGCATTGACAGTTTTCTTGAAAGTTATGGGGTTGTAGGCATCAGGAAATACCTCATTAGGCAATTCACCGTTCGATAGGAGGATGAAGTTTGGTAGAAGGAAGTACGACAGGTATCGAACATTTATAATGAAGGAACTGAACGTCCGCCCGCTATGACGGGAATCTTCGAAAGTCAATCCCAAATAGAGTAAAAGGGATTCGATATATTTTTACGTTTTTGACAGCTAATATAATCACGTACAATTTATATCACAGGCAGTTCCATAAATGAATGGATCATTATCAGAGACTGTCTATGACAGGCAACACAACCCCTCAACAAGACAGGAAACGTCCACATGACAGACAGCTGAAAGACGTAAAATTATACTCTATGTCATGAGAAAGTTTATTTAAATTGACAGGGATATCTATGATATGGAATGTTACATAATATCCGTGACTGTGACATTCCATATCATAGATATCCCTGTCAATGTAAATAAGCTTTCGTAAGACATAGAGTATAATTTTACGTCTTTCCATGCCTTTTGCTGTTTCTACTCACTCACTAACTTTCCTCGAAGAAAAAACATATAAATTGCATGAATAAAATTATACATAATGAACAATGTAACCTATGCAAATAAATAATACAGGACAATGAACAAAACAACAGTCAAATCACAGTATAATATACTGTGATCAAACTGTTAAAGGTACAAGAATTTTAAGATTGTATTGCCTATGTACAAAACAAAAGAGCTGCATTATTTGATGAGAGTTCATTCGGCAAGGGTGGCACCTCCCACCCATACAGTTAATATTATTCAATGTGCATCGGCGGCTCTGGCCGAGGTGGTTACGACTCCGGTTATGAATTTTGCTTCCAGTTTTCAAAACTTCATACGGCAAGATTGGTTTTTTGAATTTTTTCATATTTCTGGGAATACCAGGTTAGTAGGTTATTTGAAAATGATTGATGTTCCTTCATTGTACATTTGATTTTCCTTGCCCTTGAACACATGTATTATTGAAGTGCATATAACCCGGGTAGGGGGTGCACCCTTGCCTATAGCCGCTCATTTTTATTTGCCAATCCATGGCTGTCGAGGTTTGCTGTCGTCACTGTCTCGTATAGAGTCACTGTAGTCCAAGCCGACTTGAAGACCCAGTCCAGCTCTGAGTAAGTACGATCTAAAATCGAATTTCTGTAAATGATAAACTAAGAAAATAAATAAGCATCTAAAACGTTCCAATATTTTTATATATTCCCTATGAAACGCGATATTTTCCTTTCATGGAGTGTATATTGCATCTTTGCATAAATGTAGCTTGTAAGTCTCAATATCGAGATCAACTTCAACGACACATATTGTCGTAAGTCAGTGAATTTGCCGATCTTAATGCGGTCCTGCGAAAGCCTCATCCCACCGGTCGCTTCTCCTGTTGCATTATAAAGAATGAGAAATGCAATATCAACATCGTATCTGAGTCCATCTCGGACAATTCTTTTGACTGGACATCGAATCTAAAGCGCTCCATTTTTCTCCAGCTTTGTGCATTCCTGAGGGACCGTCGTACACGAACTGGATGTTAAGTGCTTCTGACAACGTTTACTTACTTTTATTACAATCAACTCAACTAAAATCACCTCAAGTACGCTCTCTGGATTTTTCGATTCGGAAAATGTAATGGAATTTCTTATATACCTTACACTTTGCCTCTAATTGAATTGGATATTTCATGATCACAAAATGACCACTTACATGTTTTAATAAATATCAACCTTTCTTGTTATCTAGTATCTCTTGACACTTCTCTAGAATGAATTAGAACATCAAGAAGTTTCTTGCCAGGTCCAACTGATGAAGCAGTTATTATTCATACATAGATATTTATTATGGTACAAATTGTACTAACAGATGTCAAAAAATGTTACAACATACATACCTAGTATATTTATAAATGGTATGTTGCAAAACAGGTACAACAATTTTAAAATACTTACATTGAACTAAAAAACTGTCATAAGTAAGCCCCTGTTAGGACGATTTTGCATGATTAAGTAATTTCCTATACAATAAATGTTTATAGAAAAATGCGGGTATGGACTCCATCAGAATGGTATACATTGATATCCAAGTACTGTTATATATTATGATCATTGGGTATATTGATGATCAATTTTTTTTTTCAACATATGAAAAACTGTTAATGTTGATTAGAAAGTCATGTTAGACATATCATCTTATAAAATAAAATACTCAAATATAACAATCTGGCGACGAGGATTAAAGAAACACAAAATTCATATCAATTATTCAACAAAAAAACCGTTTATATCAATCAACGAATATTAGTTCAATAATTGCAAATGGCTCAAGATCTTGCACCACTCATAACAGCGTTGAGTAATTTAGTCAATCCCCTTCAACTACAACAAACATCAACCATGTACAGTTAAAGGTATCATTCAAAAACAAATACTTACTTTCTAACCATTCGACGAAAATTGTGAAAATTTTGAGAGTTATTGTCAAAGACTGGAAAATTTCTTCAAATTAAAAGGATTTGATAAAGAAGATAATGAAACGAATGAACTGTTCAGGCAGTAGATACTACAAACTGATAACCAGCTTGACATCTCCAGAGCTTCTAGCTACTAAAAGTTACACTGAACTAATTTCTCTTCTGAGCGAAATATTTTAACTGAGCAACACCGATTCTTTTCGAGAATTCAGTCTCCAGGTGAATCAATTTCTAATCATATTGCTGCACTCGAAGACCTCATAAAAACATGCGACTTCAAAACTGAGTGCAACAAAAACGAATGTTCAAAAGGTTTTATCCACATGATGTTGAGAGTGCAATTCATTAGAGGTTTGCTCGATTCCAGTACAAGGGAAAGGATTCTACAATTAGTCGATGTATCTTTTGAAAAAGCCCTGGAAACAGCATTGGCGATTGAAACTTCTCGAATACAAAACCGTGAAGTTTACAAAAGTTGTTCAACGTCCTCACGCAATGTGCATAAAGTTGAATTTCATCTGCAAAGCTGTGCAAAAAGAATGGTGACTGCGAAAACAGATTCCTGTGGAGCACCAGCGTTGATAGCCATTATATCGGAGGATATATGTCAACCACAACATGGGGTAAACTTTATTTTATACTTAATTTGATGCAATGATTTATTGTTCTTATTAAAGGATCCCTGAATTGATAATTCTATTCTATTTGTTATTTATCTCCAGCTCTTTTGAATAGATCGAGACTATTTTTGGGATGAGCTCTATATGTACGTGTGTTTAGAAAAGTTATTTATGAGATCTATAGAATTTGAAACGGTATGCTGAGGGTGGAATGTTGTTAATAGTTTGTTTGTTTGTTTATTTGAATCAATTTTTACACTTGAGATAAATAGATACAACTAATATCCGCATAAGATATTATGTTGCAGTTTTCTTCTTGGAATTTATTATTTAAAGATTTGGCTATCTTCCCTAATGGAGGTTTCACATGAGAGACTACTAGTCTAACAGATTTTTCTTCCTTATAAAGCTTGATTAGCCCGTACATTTTTGGCGGTTGTACGTTCATTGGAAACAGTTTTCTTTTTTCCATAATGTATTTGCTAGGTAGTCTGTATGATTCAATTCATCTTTTATTTCTTTCATGAAGAATTTTGTGGGGTCTCTAGGGATCTCAACTATATCCAGCTTTATTATTGCATTTCAGCGTGATATTCTTTTGTGCTGTGACAAACTATACTAATGCCTTCATTTGCTTTTGTCAATATTAGGTTCTCTTCTTCTATTTTCGTTAAAATACTTTTTATTGTTTCTATATGATTTTGGTTATTGAATTTTTTGTCAGATTTTTTAATGATTTTGTGTGTGGGTATTAATGATATTCCTATTTGTCTGGATATTTGGTTCTGTAGTTTAGTAAAATGTTTACTAATGACATCGCAATATTGAAAATTCTAGCAAAACGCCATTCTTAATAAAATTCATGAAAACCACGTTTCTATGGGAACATTTACACCAGGAAGAAATAGTACTGCATTCTAGAAATATCTGTACTATTTTCGTCACAACATGACACTCAAGGTACGTGCTGCATAAAAACCATATATCCGACAAAGTATAAGAGGGTCTTCTATTAATATCGTGGCAAGGTCGGCGTCCCGAGCTATTTCCATCCAGCGTATATTTACGATGGCGACGCCCGACGTCGATTTATGATATGATAGGCGTCTCCCCCACCAATCATAACTGCTTTATGAAATATCATAAGCGACACATCATTGGCCGAAGACCCTTATGCTTCGCCAATAGGGCAGAAATATGAAATAATATCGTCGAGGGTTGGTCGGGTAGGGTCGACGCCAAGCGTCGGAAACGTCGGCGCACCGATCGATATTCACGTAGTTGTCACATAGCTCCGTTTCTCGGAAATGTGGGAAATTTCAAAGTACAATCGGTAAGTAAACAAGACTCTACAAGACTTTTTTTTTTCTCGCTGACCATCCATCGAATCTTCATATATTCATACAGAATGTCCAGAATTATTCATCAAGTTGACAAACTTCAAAGTAATTTTTTCAATTTCTCCAAGTAAAACACCTAGGTTTTTTATAAGCAGCAGAATTGGCATATGAATATTTTTCACATTTTAATTCATAGCCATATTTAAGATATTTGATGGTTCCGAAAAACGTATACTCCGTTGGAGACTTTCAAAAAGTGTAGGAAGCCTTGGAAAAATGAAAAGTATGTGTTGAAGCAAAACATTTCAATTTATAGTTTCGATAATATCATATATAAACTGAGGCTGTATAGAAAATAATGGCAATTAAATAACATTTTATGACGAACATTAAATCGGTATGTAAAAACAGCGCGAAACAAATATATTTGAATTGATATTATTCGAAACTAATAATTGGCAGTCAATACCGTCATATCATTTACATTCCAGTCGATTAATGTTTGTTTACCTTTCTCTCTCGTCGATCAGGATTTAATGTCTTCGACGGATGGTAATACGGTGCGTAGCGGCAACACTGCATCCACACGTGAGTCTCATATCATATTGTATATCGTCATTGGACGGGACTGGATTCATAACGGCGCAGGACAATGCCATAGATGCAAGTGGGCACTTACCGCAATTTAAGGTAACGGCAGAGTAGCAACAACAGCAGCATGAGGGATGAAGAAGCAGTACGATGAAGAGACACTAATCCGCGACCTGTAGGACACTCGCGGCGGCACAGCTTACGCAGGCATTAGCATGCACAACTATATACGATCGATAATGTGGCCTAGTGAGAGAGGAAAGAACACGTGTCTTTCACGCCGTCGCTTCGTATACACTTCGGTCACTCTTGCCAAACTACCTGTACCTGGTCAACTTTGTTTTCGAAAACACGACGCCCTGCACCTGTTGCATTTCGGTGACATTGTTCTTTATGAACAAACAATAACATGCAGATTAGCCGAAGCACGAATTAATCATCATAGTTTAGAATTTCCTGTAAGAGAATTAGAAATAAATGAATATATGAATATACACTCATTTATCTCATGTTGGCTCTTGCCAAGTAACAATGATAAGGTTTTTATAGTCCAGACCGATCAGTAACGTTACAAACTTATAGTTCCAGGCGGCTGTTTCGCTTATCTTATAGAACTCATCAGGGGAACGAGCCGGCCAACAACATGGTTAAAAGGCCAAAAGCCTCTCTTGGTTTGGTTTGGTGCCGCCATCTAGCACACTTAAGTAGCCTTACATTCTCCGCTACTTCTGTAAAGGTCGAGAAATCTATCAATCAATGTGGTACATCATTTGATTTCTCAGTGGGACATCTATTCATAGATGGAGTGACATACTGTTGGTCTTTTAACCATGTTGTTGGCCGATTATAAATACCTTCAACAGAGATCGTTCAGTGAACTTGCTCGTTCCTCTGATGAGCCCTATGAGAAGAGCGAAACAGCTGTCTGAAACTATAAGTTTGTGACGTTACTGATCGATCTGGACCTGAAAGACCTTATCATAGTTATGTGGAAAAAGCCAACATAATTCAACATATTTCTCGTTAATTGTAAATTGTCAACACTAAAATTTGTCCTTGGACTTTTCTGTGTTAGTCACCATGACAGGCCACTTGGTGTGAAATATGTTTTTCCTTTCTCCTATCCCATTGTTTTTTTCTATTGTCTCTAACTAGGTTTCTTTTTTTGATGTGATTGTGATATCTGTACTACCATATATAATTTTGTGGCTAAGTGTCCAATGACAAAGCCAAAAAAATAGAAAAAGACAGTATATTCAAACGAGCGAAAGGTCAAAAGTGCCTGAAAAATGATTTATTTGGACAAAATTTATTTTATTTCTCAACATAATCTCATTGTAGCCCGATACACTTCGTCCAACTTTTTTCTAATTTTTCGATCACTTCCAAATAATACGATTTCGGTAGTCCTCCCAAAAAAATCGCAGGGGCCAAATCAGGATGACGAACCAATTCGTATCGCAATTCATGCAATTTTCTCATTGCGACTACGGACCTGTGTGTCGGTGCGTTGTCCTGGTGGAAGAGCACTTTTTTCTTTGCCATATGTGGCCGTTTTCGCTTCAAATTAGCGTCGAATCCATCCAACAGCTCTACGTAATATCCGCCAGTGATCGTTTTGCCCTTTTCATTGTAATCGATATGGACAATACCGTGTACATCCCAAAAGAGTGTCGCCATGACTTTAATGGCCGATAAACCAACTTTGGCCTTTTTTTGGCCTCAGCAATCTCGTGCACTTTGATTCCTCGATCGTCCAATATCATACCATGGATTTTTTCGACAATTTCTGGAGTTGTAACCTCAATTGGACAACCAGAACGTTTGGCGTCCTTTGTGGTCATACTACCACAACGAAAATCAGTAAGCCACTTGTGAATCGTATCAATCGATGATGAAGAACCCCCAAAATGTTTAACCACCGATGCTTTGGTTGCGTAATGTTTTTTCCACGCAAGAAACAATGTTTAATCAACACACGAAATTCACTGTTTCCCATGTTTACAAAAATCTTCAAAGTTGCTTACTTTCGATGGGTGTCAAAACAGAACTGACTGACATATCGGTCAGTTAATGCGTTCTAGTTAAAGATGGTACATCACAAATGTCACATGGTATTTTCGATTGTGGCGCCATCAGTTTTATTTTCCAGGGACTTCACACCTTGCTCTCATATATGCTCTTAGCAGCGAGCGAATTACCTATTGATATACCGAGTTCTATGTTCAAGTTGTATCGGTGGTTGAGCCACCGGTTATGCACTTTGTTTTCCGATTTCGAAACTCCAAGCGCCAAATATTTTTTGTTTTTCCTTGCCCTCGAACACATGTATGATTAAAGTGTGTGTTATTGATTGACGTTCCTTATGTATATATTATTAAAGACTCATGGACATTCGATCCAAAACATTGCCATGCGCGCAGCTTCTATGTCGATGTCGCGAGGGCATCCGTAGATCCTTGTTCCGTGAGTCGATGATGATAATTTTCAATTTCACAATGAACATTATTGTTATAAAGATTCACAAAAGTCCAAGTGTTAAACAATTCCAGTGACCTACATCTACCATTTACTTCAGAGTATTTGACAACAGCAAGTGGAAGAAAGACTTAAAATTTCTACTTGGACTAACTACCATTTTGACAGATAAATGTAGCATTGGATAGCCAAAATGACCACACTCTTATGTTCCTTCGAATTCCATATCACTAATTATCATGTTACTTAATAATCAGTAACTAAAATGATGCACACAGTGCATCCGGATATTAAGAGTGGCGTTGAATTTCGAAATATGATTGAAGGGGTAAAGAAGAGATTAAAGGTAATTTTTGCTTATGCTAGGTTTGGTTAGGTTCCCAGTCATACTGTGACCGATTGAAATGAATAACAGCCCGGACTGAGCACGTCGCCATAGGTCGCATAGGGAAATGCTCGCGTTAGGTTACGATGGGACTTCTACTGGAATCTCTAAACAATATTTACAGATGAGAAAGTACGGTTATAAGTATATTACTAGAAGCAAATACTCAGAATATTCCACCGCCCTTGCTATACATTGTTTTGATTATAACAATCAATTCGATTACAAAAATGTTAATATCTTAACTGAAGAAATCAATTATCAAAAAGATCTATCCTGGAGATAGATCATAGAACAGACGTTCAATCATTAAGTCAAATTTACATTATTCGACCCGCCTGCGAGGGCCCTAAGGTCACCAGTCTATGTTATTACGGGGATCTGTCGCCCCCCGTGTGGCAACCTCTCCTTTGGTACAGGTGCACTGCCGGGCGCTGGCCTACTCGTGCGAGAACAATAATGGTTTTAGACATAAATCTAGAATTAAAGAGAGTAGAAGTGGCCAGTGCAACAAGTAGAATCATCGAAATAAACAGACAACCTAGAAATAAACAAGAAACAGAATCAGGTGTACTCTTAGTAATGCGGAGAATTGCATAATAATGATTGCCGTAGAGCATAATTCCGTTGGAAAATTTGCGAGAGCCGTGGGGAGAGTTGGAGCTCAGCTCACGCACGTGCAAACTCCGAAGGGATTGAAGCAAAACCGCGCAACTGGAAATTATATTAAAGTGTTCTCTCTGTATCTCTGTACGTGTTATATCGTAACTGCGAATCATCTCCCATCAGGGCTTGATGCACAAAACAAAGTTACATTTCGTCGAGAGGCACAAATTAAATTTTAACAGAACGTAATTGAACGCTGAATGGCGCTTTATACGTTCACTGCATTCCACTTATTTTCGGCTTAATACCCAAACCGCAAATGAATACCACATCATGCTTCTCTATTCCGCGTCCATACCAACTACATCCTTAACGAAACATCATTTTCGTTGCGTTGTCGATATGGAAATAGACGGTTCAGAACGATTTGAGTAAAGTAGTTCACTCTGATAATGGCTACTTGGTAGATGAAAGGTCTTTAGCACTTATACTATTTTTAGTGAATAAAAATGATTATTTCATACATATTAGTATTATATAGTGTATCCAAAGTTGGAAACATTTTTAATATACTGTGCTATTTTGCTCTGATGATGGCTACTTGTTAAATGAAAATTCCTTAGCACTAACAGTATTTTTAGAAGATAAGGATGATTATTTCGTACATGTTACTGTTATTTATTGTATCCAAAGTTGGGAACATTTTTAATGTATTGATCATTGTATTGATTGGAGCCTTATTTTCCTCTGTTGATGGCTACTTGGTGGATGAAAGGTCCTTCGCACTAATAGTATTTTTAGTAGATAAGGATGATTATTTCGTACATATTAATGTTATATAGTGTATCCAAAGTTGGGTGATTTTTTAATTGTATTGATAATTGTATTGATTTGAACCTTATTCTACTCTGATGATGGCAATCAAGCTAGACACGCCATTGAAAAATATTTTCTGGATTTAATCATTAGAAAACTACTTACATGATGACGCGGTGTGCTGGCCTTAGCACAATGCAAGCAGTACATTTCTGCGATCGATTCGTAGCACACCATAATCGGAACAAAACTATTTGTTGCAATTAGTTACACAATTGCAACAAAAAACTATTGCATTATTATTTCAAAAACTATGGGTTAAACTGTCAAGCTAATCCACCCTATCCTGAATTGGTATTTTCTACATAAAATCGATATAAAAATATTTGTTGCAATTATTTACGGAAAAAAAGAAAATCATAGACTTTTTTTAAATATGGGGTGGGGTGGTGAACTACCTCGACAATCAAGCTAGCTCACACCATTAAAAAAAGATATTTTATATAACGGGATATCAAAAATTATCTTGGTCAAGGGTGGTTGTGGAATCTAAAACGTGTGTCTTACTTTCCGTTTGAAATAATTATGTCACTGTCACACTGACATCTTCAATAACCTACAAATTTCATACATATTCATTTCAGTTGTAAAACAATAATGAATTACAAATTATGAAATAATTATGTGAACTTTGAACCTTTTCAGAGGTCGTGATAGCCACAATCCTGGTCAAAAACTGTTTTGAAATAGTTAATTTCCCGTAAATTGAATGACGTTCACGTGAGAAGCCCGTAGCACGCAAGTTAGAAAAGTGCAAACTGGTTGCACCTAATACGGCTTTACTACGACTTTTGGCTCCATGTAGTTAGATTTAGTATCGAACCGTGCCCGACGACCCTTCTTTTTTCGATAAATGTCCATTAAATAGGAAAATTCAATTAAAACAGTTTGAGCTATTCTCAGATCTCAGCTACGCGCGTCTAACGTGCGACGTAACGAAGGGAATTTTCTCGCGACTAAAATATACACGAAGCGGGTGAAAGCTAGCGGCCCATAGCCAAAAACACTTTATTACAACTGGCGCCGGTCGCACGGGGCAGGAAACGGCCCCAAATTAACAAGACCGAGGTAAAATGTATAAACTCGCGCAGCGAGCTCCTCGAGGCATATGTCAAAATGATTTCGTTCGTAGCTAATTACATAGGACGTCTGGCGTTCATGCAATTATGTTTTTAGATAATTTGAACCTTCTAATTTCGATAGGCCGCGTGAAAATTCCGAGTCCCAAAACGCTAAAGACTACTGAGTGTTACAATATTCGTATAAAATTGCGAAATTTCGTACTTTTATAAACTTCAAATTAATTATGACATAATTATTTCAAACGTAAAGTAAGACACACGTTTTAGATTCCACAACCACCCTTGACCAAGATAATTTTTGATATCCCGGTACAATCGATAGAAAACCATTTTTGTTACGCAATAAAAAAAAATATCGCATTATTATTTTGAAAACCATGGGGTGTTAAAAATAATAACAACAACAAAAAATACCGTTTACTGATGGTGTGGGCTAGCTTGACTGTCAAGCTAGTCCAGTCACATCATATTTTTTTTAAATACTAATGCGATATTTTTTTTTTTTGAGTAGCCAATTTACAAATAATACACTTCAATTTTTTAAGACAGTCATTATGAGGTGGGTTATAATGGCTGGGCCAGCCTGTAATAGACTAGAACAGAGTTCACACTATGGATACACTAGAACACGATGAATAAGAAACAGTCTCTGATGATGGCTACGTGGTAGATGAAACGTCCTTAGTATTTTAACAGTATTTTTAGTGAGCACAAGATTCTCATATATAATGAAAAACTTTCCGAATGAAACTTCCAGCGTTTTTTTTTCCCCATTTTAACAGATAACTGTAACATCGGGTTTTATTTAATATTCTCTGTTTCGTTAGAATAAAATCTCGAACGAAAACCTTTCGCTCGTTTCGACTTCGAAGTACTTTTAGTTTTGCAACGAAAATTAGTTCAGTAGCGGCAACTGAAAGACAAAGCGTAGGAACAAAACGATAATTGGAAAGTATAGAAACAGGCAGGTTATAGCGGAGTATTTCGTAGAAAGTCGATCCATCTGGGTGATAGATAAGGGTGGCGGTAGAGAGAGGATAATGGGTCTAATTAGATTACATAAGGGACAGTGGTCATCGACTACAATTCACTAGAATGGCACCTATGAGAATCCAGCCTGCCATATATTTGAATCAGACTAATTACGGAAGCATTACCGAACCTTTAGATATCACGAAATTAAGATTAATAAATGATCATTTCCTTATAAATGATCAATTCCCTGTTTTTCTTATTGAACCGTTCAATCTTTTCAAACTCATGATGCAGGATTGGAATATTAACATTCACCGAATATTGAACAACGCTCTATTTTCATTGGGTACTCTAATTAATTGCGTGAAACCATAAAATTCAACTTATTCTTAATAATGATTCTAGACCCATGTATGAATTATATATAGATAGATGGGATGTATCATAGTTCTTTGGTGGGAAGATATTATCATGATATTCAAATACGTTTATTATAATTTTAGAATAAGTTATATACAAATTCTCGGGAAATAGGTCACACGAACATATATGCTTATTATTTTCGTCTCTGCTTACGTTTCGGTCTCTCGACCATCATCAGAAGACGTATTATGTCTAAAACGGGATTTTTAAAACTAATTGTATCAGCACAAAGCGTCTTTATCGCACTAATTTCAAATTAAAATGCCCACGTCGCCGAAACGAACTGAAACAGGAATAATCGAAATTTTGTAACAAAAATTGAAAGATTTCAAGATTTCAAACTTGAACTTGGTGATACTTCAGTTTCATTTGATGTTGTACTTACCCCTTATGAAATTGGGGAAAATATATTCATGTAACTGATGGAACTTATTCTATGGGATCTCAGAAGGTTGTGGATACCAATTTCGGGTGCATTAATCAAGTTAAAAGTGACTTTTATAGTGTATTTATCTAAGGGATGGTGGATTTAAAGGGTTTCGGGACGCTGTGACATGTTGCCTAAGCGTCTGAGGTGAAAACTAATAGTGGAATCGAATTTCTGATCTATGAGAGTGTATTATGACGACATTATGTCGGAATCGATGAGGTCGACCAAATTCACTATTTTTCTATACTTACCCGTTATGAAATTGGAGAAAATGTGATAATTTCAAGAGGTTCATGTAACTCATGGAACTTATTCTATGGGATTCTGAAAACTTAAATAATGAAGTTTGGGAAATAAACTTTCGATTCCATTTATCTCAAACGCTGTATATTAATATGAAAACACTCTATTCTAAATCTGTTCAGGTCTGTAGTTGACCCATATGAATTACTTGAAAATCCTGATGAATTTGCATGTACATTTTCTTTGCTACTAGTAGCCGTTTCTAATCATTTGAAATATGCATTTATGATTTGAAAGTAAATATTATGCTTGGTTTAGTAGTTCATGCAACTTATGCCGAAAATATTTCAATTTTCATATAGACGTTGAAAAAATTTAGTAAAATCACCTATTACGTGAAGGAAATCTATTCTAAACTTGAATAAATAACTATTAACAGTTCGATTTTCACTAGTTTAATAACACAGTAGTAGCTTCTTCAAACAAATATTATAAAGTACTAACTTTTCACAAAAGAGCTACTTGATATATAACTTTAATGATAATCCTAGGATAAATGGTTATTGGAATTTTCCCCATTGAAGGATTAATCGATAAACTGGTAGCAAACGGAAAATGTAATAATACAAATTTAACAAGGGGAAATTATTAAGTATTTGTTGATCGTTCAGTAGGATATCGAACTTCTTATATTTATTACTTTCTAGGGATTCTAGCAAATTTAATTTACTACTATGATATACATTTATTTGACAGAAAGTTTCTTCAAAAAACGGAATAAAGAACGTAGTTTCTTTAATAATAAATCGTATTACAACAAATACTTAATACTTCTCCCTTGTTAAATTTGAGTAATTAAATTTTATCGCCTAATCCCTGGATGGGTTAAACCCAATTAGGTAAAATTTCAATAATCATCTATCCTGAGATAATTATTAACGCTATATATTAGATATGTATTATGTTAGTACTTTGATTTGTTTGAAGAAGCTACAGTATTATAGAAACTGTAGTCACATTCATTGATCAAACCAGTGAATATCGAACTTTTAATAGTTATTTTATTGTTCAAAGAATTGAACCAAAATTAATAGCTCGTTTGATTTTGATCGTTTATTAACGTAATAAATAAAAACTAACAACAATGACCGACTCAGATTATCAGATTGGCTTCTGGTAGGCTTCGTACGCACTGTAAGGAATTTGGTTATAAAGTCTATCGTGATCTTCGTCGTGATGTTCAGGAATCGTATGCACCTGGACAGATGGATGCGAATGATTGTCCTTTTCGAAAATCTTCTTCAGCGCCACCGATCCCACTATTATCAAGGCCACCTTACTGGCTATCAAAGCTTTGGCCGCTATCACCGCCAACGTTTTCATCACTAGAGGTCCAGTCAAACCGAAAATTCCCAATAGCACCATGAACGCGTACTTGACGTAGCGTTTTTCTCTTCGCAAGCCTTTATTTCCTCCTCCACCACCACCTCCCAGACCTCCGAGACCTCCTAAGCCTCCAAGACCGCCGGGCCCTGCTTTCTCTGTGACACGAGATCGCGCTCCGGTCAAATCCAAGGATAGTACGTGAGTGTTCAAAAACGTCGTGATCGCTGAAGATAAGCGCGACGACACTGACATGGACCTGGCATCTTGAGCGTTAACGATTTCGGCAGGTTCTTCGTTTCGTACGAACCTCATTCCGTCGAAAAGAGGAACGTCCCAGTCTATGGATCTTTCTAAAATCGCAGCTGCCTTGTTGGCGAAACACGATATCCTAGAGGGCGATTCTATGCACTTCTTGATGACACGTCGAACTATTTGTTCTTCTGAATCTATGAAGGCACTCTCGGAATCTAAACAAAACACCGACGATACGAAAAGAACGCCGACGGATACTATTGCACGTACTCGCATTTTGATGTTTTCGCTGAGGATGTTCAGATGGTAACGAGTTTAAAGAGAGATATTTATGATTTTATAGCTTCGGATTGCATGAATGAGCCGCCAGCGCTTTTCATAAATACGATCGCTGATTCGCTTGTCAATTTTCTCAGGTGCATATCCGTGAGTTTGCATGTACATGTTTATGAGCAATCTTCATGTCTCAATGAAAACGGACTCATTGACCCAGTTACGGACTAGAGGAAGTAAAAACGCGAGCAACGCATTCTTCCATAATAATATATCACACGTTTATGGCACAAGGTCGTCTGTTT
This sequence comes from Endomychus coccineus, assembly GCA_958510875.1. Lineage (NCBI taxonomy): Eukaryota > Metazoa > Arthropoda > Insecta > Coleoptera > Endomychidae > Endomychus > Endomychus coccineus. The sequence goes on along the minus strand of OY294069.1, from coordinate 2,104,676 downwards.
CATTTTCTTTTGATGATTTGATGTTCGACTCCCACGAAGGAAAAGTTTATAGTGTAACAACCCGTGGTATATTTTAGTGACCAATAGTTCTAAGGGACATTTTTATTCCTTTGAAAGACTATACGTAGGAAATAAGCGAACAGAACTCCAGCTGCCATTCTGCGGGTGGAGGTGAGAGTTGAAAAATTCCACGTTAGGAGAGATGAACAAATATCAATAGTACAAAAGCTGAAAAAAAATGTATGGACTATTTAATAAATGATGAAAAGTCGAAAGTACTTTGTGACATTTGTTTGAAGAAACTACTGTGTTAGCGAAACTATATTCCAATTTATTATTAAACTAGTGGAAATCGAACTTTTGATAGTTATTTGACTTAAGTTTAGTAACTAATGGTTTATATAATATATACACTATCACCCTTTTTCCACCTAAATTGTAACTTATATCCAAAGCACTTTTTGCATGCGAAACAGCCATTATCAAAAAAAGAGTTCACACTGTGAATATATTATAACACTATCACTATTGATAAGAAATAATCACCCTTATCCACTAAAACTACTGTTAAAGTACTGAAGACCTTTCGGCTACCAAGTAGCCATCATCACAGTAAACTAAATCATAAATCAAAAAATGCCTGTTCAAATGCTATTTGGGGACAATAATGCAAACAATGGGTTACCCTCAGCTAGAGATCAATTGCTTTTTCGTTTATACATTTCCATCCCTTCCAAATTACCTAGATATTTGTTTGTACTGTGTTTTAAAAATGATAAACTTTCTTGAGAAATGGAATGACGTGTATTCAAAATATATTCCACTACCGCTGATTTAACACCATTATTCAATGTTCGGGTTCACGGAACATGAATGATATTATTATTCTATGTAGTTATGTACATACAAATTATTACGAAAGTTCTAGAAATAAAGGAGTGAGTAAGCACTTGTGCAAATTCACTCAATACCATTCCTCCTACTATATACAAAACTTTTTTAATCGGAGATAAGTCAAAGTTCAATAAATGACCTCTATGTTTGTTCAGTTCTGTGCTCTAGACATGTCTATGAATCCGTAATAGACATCACCAGCTCTCTTCTGCATAGAATCTAAGATCTTCTACGATCCACGTATCTATGTTTGGTAACCGAGTTAGTATCTGAACTCCATTACGATAAATCCAGTGCTGACGTGGGTACTATTTATTGTACCTGTTACTAAAGTACTATTTTCTCAAAATATGCTCGATTCGGTACTATTCTTCCACTTAGGAAAGCCAGAAAACTATAGACAAAATAACACATCATATATCACTGGTGTTCTGTGTTGTATATTTTCTTGAACCAGTTCTGTGATCCAGACACGAAGCTCTGTGTAAGCAAGGTTCTAGACATCTTGAATTCTGTGCTTTACGTTTTCATTGAATATAAGAAATATACATGTTCTGTGATCTAGACTTGGAACACTGTGCACTGGGATCTTGTAATCTTCAGTTCTGTGATTTCGTTATTTTCATTGCATATTGGATACAAAGAGGTCTCTCGTTGATTGGATTTGAAATTCATAATTGGCGGAAATTTGAAGGGTAAGGGTAAATACGAAATAATCTTCCTTATCCACTAAAAATACTGTTGAAATACTGAGGACCTTTCAAGTAACCATCATCAGAATAAACTATATTAGAAATCAAAAAAAATGTGTCTGGTTAAATACTATTTGGGGTTAATAATGCAAACAAGAGGCAACCCCTCAGCTGGAGATAATTCGGAGCTTAGTAAATGCTCTTTCGTTTATACATGTCCACCCCTTCTAAATTACATAGATATTTGTCCGAACTGTGTTTTAAAACTTTCTTGAGAAATGGTGTGACCTGCATTCAAAATATATTCGGTTAACGCTGATTTTTCACCATTATTTTTCTTTATATGGGAACTATTATTTATACCGAATTGCGATTATGAAAGCCCTTATAGCTCAGCTTCAGAAAGTCACATCAACTCTAAACACACAAAAGAGAATATACACATTTGTCAGTATTCCGATTATGAAAGCCCTTATAGCTGAGCTTTAGAATGTCACCTCAACTTCTATTTTGTTTGTCCCGAGTGTAACTCCGCAGTCCGTGAGCAAATGTTTATTACTTATAAACTATAAAGAGTTCACACTGTGAATATATTATAACACTGTTGATAACAAATAACCCAAATAACCCTTATCCACTAAAAATACTTTTAAGTACTCAGGACCTTTCGGCTTCCAAGTAGCCATCATCAGAGTAAACTAAATCATAAAGCAAAAAATGCCTGTTCGAATACTATTTGGAGACAATAATACAAACAATGGGTTACCCTCAGCTAGAGATAAATTGGAATTTAATAAATTGCTTTTTCGCTTATACATTTCCATCCCTTCTAATTTACCTAGATATTTGTCTGTACTGTGTTTTAAAAATGATAAACTTTCTTGAGAAATGGTATGACGTGTATTTAAAATATATTCCACTACCGCTGATTTATCACCATTATTCAATTCGGGTTCACGGAACATGAATGATATTATTATTCTATGTAGTTATGTACATACAAATCATTACGAAAGTTCTAGAAATAAAGAAGTGAGCAAGAACTTGTGCAAATTCACTCAATACCATTCCTCCTACTATATACAAAACTTTTTCAATCGGAGATAAGTCAAAGTTCAATGAATGACCTCTACATTTGTTCAGTTCTGTGCTCTAGACATGTCTATGAATCCGTAATAGACATCACCGGCTCTCTTCTGCATAGAATCTAAGATCTTTCACGATCCACGTATCTATGTTTGGTAACCGAGTTGGTATCTGAACTCCGTTACGATAAATCCAGTGCTGATGTGGGTACTATTTATTGTACTTGTTACTAAAGTACTATTTTCTCAAAATATGCTCGATTCGGTACTATTCTTCCACTTAGGTAAGCCAGAAAACTATAGACAAAATAACACATCATAATTCACTGTTGTTCTGTGTTGTATATTTTCTTGAACCAGTTCTGTGATCCAGACACGAAGCTCTGTGTATGCAAGGTTCTAGACATCTTGAGTTCTGTGCTTTACGTTTTCATTGATTATAAGAAATATACCTGTTCTGTGATCCAGACTTGGAACTCTGTGCACTGCGATCTTGTAATCTTCAGTTCTGTGATTTCATTATTTTCATTGCATATTGGATTTGAAATTCATAATTGGCGGAAATTTAAAGGGCAAGAGGGCAAATTCCACAAAACTCACTACATCTGATATAAGTAACGAAGATTTTGTAGTTGTTTGAAAATTAAAGAAAAAATGAAACTAATCGAAGTAGCTAGGCAAATACCTGATTTTCACCACTAACAGAATCTTAGTTATTAGTACTTTGTAATCGGATTTCTTGTACAATGCCAAAGAAGTACGTAAAAGCCTGCTGCTTTTTGTTTTATTTCTTGATTATTTATCTATTTTATCTATATTTTTCCGTTTCAAAGTTTGGACAAATAAAATGTAAGCATATTTTCTATTTTTTCAACAACTATCTTTAATATCCATGCTATCCCGTTACATAAGAGTGTAAATCAAAAATCCAACATAACATAAGTGCAGCCCCAAACCAAGAGTGAGTAATAGCCGAAAGCCAGCTGTTATGTCTTTACCGAAGATTACAGATAAATATATTTCTAGTATAGTATAGTTTTAGTTCACCGCCATGCCTTAATAATAATAATAATCTATTTCCGATTCTCATATGTGTGAGTAAATTTCATTGGAGAGGAATGGAAAACCCTAAATTATAATTACTGCTCTCAGTGCTCTCTCGTTTCGAAATCAATACGAAAAAAGTACTTTTTAGGGATGTTGGGTACAATTTTTGACAGATTCGCGGTACATTTCCAAAGTGTTGCGGGCAAAGAGGTCTTGTATAGACCTCTTTGGTTGTGGGCAGCTCTCAGCTTATAATTCCGTAAAATGTTAGAGGAATTATATTCCTTTAATTTATATCGGAATGTTCTTGGGTACCATAGAATAGGTTCTAGAGATTTTTTTAATATTTTGTAAGGGGCTCCAATTACAGCATGCGCCAGTGGCGGCTCCTCGAAGGAGGCTAAGGAGGCTCAGCCTCCTCACCAATTTATCTTAATGATCATTCTCCATTTTATTTCCTGTTTCTCTGATAATTCTTTAAATTTTACAATTAATTCCCCGTTCTCAGTAGTTATTTTTAATCTGGCAACAGTGGCCAGAGGCTAGATTCTCTATATATCTCAAACGATAAATACGTGTGGTCAACACAGTTGCCGTTTTCCAAGCAGTTCAATTGCTAGATAGGGTAAAAGAGCGAATATGGCAACACCCTATGGAGGCCAGCTTCTCGTACGGAATCGTCGGTCGAATGAAATACGATTACTTGCTACCGCCCTTCCGCTAGAAGAATGCGACACGTGTCGTGTTCCGTTAGTTCTTGTTTTTGTATCGCGAGGCGAAGTAAGGTTAAGTAGTTAAGTTATAATTTATCTAATCGGTGAACGTTAAAATGATGAGTGACTTAGTTGCTGGGTTCTTAGAAAATCCATTTAGTGGATTAACATATGATGTGTGTTTTGTTAAAAATAAACGGCCTTTACCGGATTTGAAAGGATTAGTGGTGACGATGACAGGTATGTTTCAAAATCGAAATACACAATAAATTATATTGCTTGCTATTTACATCTGATACAACTTCATATTGGGGGCACTCGGGTTATGATGATTTGAAAAATTTAGCTCGTGGTATAGATAGACATGAAAAATCGCAGGAACATATTACATCGAGTATTAAGTTTAAATTAACCGGTAAACAGAATATTGTTAAAGGAGGAAAACATATAATTTGGTAGACAAGAAACTACATTATAAACAACTTTTTTTATGAAATTTTAGATACTATTAAAGGTCAAATTGAGATTCGATTTTCCGATTTACATGAATTGAAGTTTTTCGACTTGACGAATAGAAGATTTTTCGAATCTTTTTCAAAAGAGTTTCCCAAAACACTTTTAGATAACTTAGTTCTAAAATATAAATTTTTTGATAAAATAGCACTGCACAATGAATTATGGGTTATATACCTACTCGGATAAAGATATTTTAGGCCAGTACGACATTCACGCCGATATGATAAAATATATGATAGACAATGATTTGCAACAAGTTTTACCTCAGTTTTATAAACTACTTTGTTGGACAGTCACCATCCCTGCCACGTCGGCATCGGTGGAGAGATCATTTTCTACTCTCAAACGAATTAAAACTTACATGGGAAATACAATGGGCCAAAATCGTTTATACAATGTTAGTTTGATATCTATTGAAAAAGATTTAGTAAAACACTTAAAACAAAATGATACATTTTATGATAATATTATTGATCATTTTTCACAAACTAAAGACCGTAGAATTCTGTTAATATATAAAAAAAGTTAATAAAAATAATAAAAAAAAAACAAAATATGAAAAATTTCAAAAAAAATAAAAAATATCAAAAATCCAAAGAAAAAAAAAACGAACAAAAAAATTGTTTGCCAAGAGAAACTCTACACCTCCACGTTGGTTCTTGCTTGGCAACAATTAATTTTGTTCCTGAAGTAGCTGGTACGGTCGCTGTGCAAAGGTTAAATTTATTGGCTGAATAGAGTATATTTTTACAAAAACGTTTTATGTCCAGCCTCCTCTCTTAAAAAGTTCACGAGCCGTCACTGGCATGCGCCCGAGTATGACGCCTGTAATAGTTGACGAAACGTCAGTATGTAAACGTGCTTATGTACCGCGAAATTCATAAGGGAACAAATATTATTAAAAAGTAGATGTTTGTGTGAAAAAATCTGCACCCGGAGGCAGGTATTTCCGATCGTAGCGATCATGGAAATGGCGTTATACTCCAGAAACAGTTTATCCGTGATGGACACGTCCGATACACATATTTCAATTTCAGTTATGGTGGAGTAGATATGTAGTAAGGATGCATACTCTCGCATCGCATATGTATGTGTGTGTCTACAACACTACATCATCTCACGCTAATATGTTCATTATAAATTACAAATGCATAAAGCGTATATTAATAACAATTTTCCATATCTAAACGATGCAAATGGAGAAATTACTTCAGAAAAGTGTGTTACACGAGAGACGATCGTTTAAACTCATTATGCTCATTAATAAAAGCAATATTCCGATAAATACAGGATGTCCTGAAATAAGGTTAATATATTGTAGGATCTTATTCCTCGGCTGATATTAAAAGGGTTCACATAAACGAAGAATGTGTCCCAATGGAGTTCCTGCTTTTGTAAATTTCTTCGAAACGATTGAAGATAAAAGTATGAAATTCAAAATGGTGAATATTAACTTCAATTTATATCAGGATCGTCTAGAACTAAGGGGCGTAGGGTATACAAACTTTCTTGTACATGATTTTGAAATTTGGACTCTTTCTGTCAAAAAGGTCACAGGTCCTTGTGGCACTCCTTGCCGTATACGACTCCAGTCAGCGTGAGACCCATAAGGTTATTTGTAATTACTATTTTCTGTTACACTATAAATACGAAGTAATCTTCCTTATCCACTAAAAATACTGTTGAAATACTGAGGACCTTTCAAGTAACCATCATCAGAGTATACTATATTAGAAATAAAAAAAAACGTGTGGCACTCGGGGACTGCCGCGGTGAAGCTATTGCATAGCATTTTTTCTCAACTTATGCAATTATAATTATTTATTCATTTTTAATTTATGCAGTATTTTTTTTTCTTTGATATTAATTCAAGTTACACTTTTTGAGCGTGGTGACCGATAAGAAAACAAATTTTTTTCTTTTATTGAATAAATGAGAAGTTAATATCGTTTAAAATATTTTTATTATCTTACAATACATGTAGGTTATTCAGGAATTTGTTATCATTGAAACTATAGGTTTATGGTAACTGAATAACTGAAATAAGAGACATAAGTTTGAGACTTGATATCCTCTATATATCTGGAAAATACCGCGTCAGTGGTGGCCCCATATTTTGTTGTGGATTCTTGTGGATCATTATTCATTTTCAAATTCAATTTTTCCGAAAGAAAAGTTGTCAACCGCTCTGATTTTTTATCAGCGAAGTTGATGTTGAAATCGCCAGCCAAGATAAGTGGAAATTTATTACCATTTGTACCAAGTATTTTCGACCCTTCTTCAGTGTACTCCAGTAAAGTGCGATGAATAAAATGCTCTACCTCGTCCAATTTTGGATTCGGAGAAATGTAAATTGCTACCATGACTATGTGTAGGCCATTTCTAAGTTTGCATAAGCACGCACAAATATCTCCATAAAAAGCGCCTAACATTAACATCGCTAACGTGTGCAATATTTATTTCAATATTCGGAGTCATAATATTAGTTACATTATTATTATTTTGGTAAATAGCTACCCCACCTTTTGGAACAGTATCTCGTTTGAATTGAACAATACAATTGAAATTAGGTATTTCAATCGGATTATCATGCGCCATGCAAGTTTCGGTAAGAAGTATTACATTTGTTTGTCTCGTAACTGAATCTTGTAAATCGTATTTGTGACTATTTAGACTTTGGCAATTGAAAGTCATTATTGAAATGCCATTTCTATTACTAAGGAAATCTAAGACACTTTGAGCTGTCGTCTGAACACTATTTAAAGGCAGTCTTTTGAATTCTTGCAAGAAAGATGCAGTCGATGCAGCTTGCCTTCGATTATTATAAAACTTGAATGTAGAATTATCGTTTTTTGTCGTGATATACAATTTTTCAATATTAGTCACCCGAGAGAGCGCAACATAAACGAGTTCCTGTTATTTTTCGTTACGGAATTTCTTGATTCGGTCGCCGCGTTCAAAGCCCGCGATAAAAGCTATATGCAATAGCTTAATAGAAACAGGTACTCTCAGGTCTCTGCTACGCGCGTCTAACGTATAAACTCTAACTGACGCGTAGCGAGCTCCTAGAGGCATATGTCAAAATAATTTCGTTCGTAGCTAATTACATAGGATGTCTGGAGTTCATGCAATTATGTTTTTAGATAATTCAAACCTTCTAATTTCGATAGGCCACGTGAAAATCCCGGAGTCTAAAGCGCTTTTAGAAACTTCAAATTAATTAATTAATTTGACAATGTTAGGTGTTTAGGTCTTACATTATTTTTCGTTACGGAATTTCTTGATTCCGTCGCCGCGCTCAAAGCCCGCGATAAAAGCTATATGCAATAGCTTTAAAAAATGTGCCTGGTTAAATACTATTTGGGGTTAATAATGCGAACAAGATGCAACCCCTCAGCTGGAGATAATTCGGAACTTACTAAATGTCTTTTCGTTTATACATGTCCACCCCTTCTAAATTACATAAATATTTGTCCGAACTGTGTTTTAAAACTTTCTTGAGAAATGGTGTGACCTGTATTCAAAATATGTTCGGCTAACGCTGATGTTTCACCAATTATTTTTCTTTATATGGAAACTATTCTTTATACCGAATTGCGATTATGAAAGCCCTTATAGCTCAGCTTCAGGAAGTCACATCAACTCCTCGTAAACACACAACAGAGAATATACATCAGTGTCTGTATTCCGATTATGAAGGCCCTTATAGCTCAGATTTAAAATGTCACCTCAACTCAAACACACAAAAGAGAATATACACCAGTGTCAGTATTGCGATGATGAAAGCTCTTGTAGCTCAGCTTTAAAAAGTCACATCAACTCTCTAAACACATTACAGAGAATATAAACAAGTATCAGTATAGCGATTATAACAGCCCTTATAACTCAGTTTTAAAATATCACATCAACTTCTAAACACACGAAAGAGAATATTCACAAGTGTCTGTATTTCGATTATGAAAGCCCTTATAGCTCAGCTTTAGAAAGTCACCTCAACTCAAACACACAAAAGAGAGAATATACACAAGTGTCAGTATTGCGATTTTGAAAGCACTCGGGAATCAACTTTCAAAAGGCACATTAAATGTAAACATGAGGAAGTCAGAAGAGAAGATATATAGATGTAAATGTAGAGGATGACATCAAAACACGTTATGATGTAGATATACAGAAGTGAATTATCCAGAAAGATGGAAGAGAATATTAATGTGAATATTGCAATTATGAGAGAAACGTATACCTCAAGTTAAAAGTATACATACATATTCTTGTTCAGGCAGCTTTGATGTCTCAAGTATGACAAAATCGAGTCCTTGACCCTCGAGCTTCATACCCATTCACAATACTAAGATTTTTCCCTGCTTCTATAGTGTATTTACCTCTACGGAGATTTTGTTTGTCCGGAGTGTAACTCCGCAGTCAGTAAGCAAATGTTTCCTCAGGAAGAGAACTCCTGTGTTCAGTAGCGAGTTCTTGGCTTCTTCTCTGAAGATTTCCTGTATATTCGTAGTATCTGTTGCTATACCTATACCTAGGTGCTCCTCAAGGGTTGGTCGTGGGACCAATTCTTTTTTTAATCTATTTCAACGATCTCCCAAAAAGCAATCCGAAGAGAAACATTTTGTTTGCGGATGATGCGGTTGGAGCGAGGACTAATGCAACCTAAGAAGAGGCAGTCAAGAAAATCATCATTAAAGATTTTCAGAGTTTTGGGATTGAGCTGCTGTCATGTTCCAAACACCAGACGTTCTTGTAGACAGAATGGAAGCTCCAGGACTCCGCACCACTTCCGTCAGGGGGCGTCGTATGTTTCACAGACGAGTGCAAGGCTGGCGAGTCGAGCGAAGCCAGAGTATAAACATGCACGCCCAAGCTGGAGCTTCCCGTTTGCCTGGGTCCTCACGTACACGTTTCCATGTCGATTTGTACCCTGGAGCACCCGAGACTAAACTACCAAGGTATCTATATCTGCTGCCGAGCGGCTCTGGGCGTGCATCGTACACAAAAACGACGTCTAGGTTCGCTTAGGAGTGCAGGAAGACCCTGGACACACTCCAACAACAAAATATTAAAAAATACTTGAAAATATTCAACTTACCTATGTCATTCAATCACAAAAGGATTGAGACAAAATTAAATATTGATTGAATTGGTATAATTCTTTTTAATATAAATAAATCACAATTAAATTATGTTCATGTCACATTTAGGTTGAATAAAGGGAAATACATAACAACTAAATGAGGAATAAAGAAATAAAAGACCAGAATATTCGTAGAAATATATATATTTTGTAAAATATATTCTACAAATAATTAATAACAGTAAAATATCGTTTGTCTACCTAAGTTTCTTTCCAAACTGGAGTATATCTTCATTTTTACTATATTTTACCATGATCACAGTTTTCCTTGAATAACTTCGGTAATATTAATATTTGGCCTTCTTTTGTCATTTAATTTCTTGTAGAACCTATCAAAATGAAATAAAATACATTACATTCATCATAAACGAAATAAATAATGATTATTGATTATTTGTTTTATTACTTCATTGTGTTGAATAAAATTATTATGCTGCAGTTCCATTCCCAATCAGTTTTGTAGGAAACCTCTCCAATCATACAACATATTCCGTAATCAACGAACTATCCACTAGAATAATAAAAACACAGTCGAGATATAACTAATGTAAAAATACGAATTTTTATTAATCATCGGATAAACAAATACGGATACCATGATACCATTGGAAGCGTGTCTGAGTAAAGTATGTTATCTTTGTACGATAGGCATTAGCAACTGATGATTGAAATTGAAAGAAAAGCAAAATAAAGATTGGTCTAGAGCAGCGTTTCGCGGAACCCTGGGATTCCGTGGAGATCACTCAAGGGCTCCGTGAAACTCACGTGTTCGTAAAAAAAGTAACTTAAAAAAAGCAATAGAAAAACGTCTCTACGAAAATAAAAAAAATAGAATAGCAACTAACCCTCGCTTTCACTTACTGTCTGCGCCGCCCGGCTTTCTTAGAACACAATTTCGAATTGAAAGGATAGAAATTGGCTGCACTATTTAAACTACTTTTTATAAAGATTAGTGAACTTAATTTTACACTACATAGCAAACAAATTAATGTATTTACTGCTTTTTCTTGAAAGTTCTGGCTTTCAAGAAAAATACGGAATTTCGGACGACAATTTGTATGGGCTCCCACGAGTTTGATTGCTTCCCAACAATAAAAGGCTCTTTAGTAGAGGAAATATAAAATACATTTATTGAGGAAATTATTCAGCACCTGAAAGGTTCGAGTGAAGCATATAATAATAAAACCCATAAATGTCAATGCACAACTTTCGACCACATCACATCAGTAGAAGAACAGAAAACTTTTTTTGAAATTCCATCCGATACATTGTTGCTAGAAAATTTTGAATTAATGCCTTTAGCGGAATTCTGTGGCAGTTATCATTGTCGCGGCATCTTAGCTGGAAGACAGGTCCCACCAATTCCAAAAAAGGAAGGAATACCCTTCCTTAGGGGAATCTCTAGCTGTAGCATTGGATATATCCAAAGCATTTGACCGAGTATGCCATCAAAGCATTCTTGGGAAGGTTTGCCCCTTCCATCTTATCGCTTACTATCGCGTTTTCTCTCAGATAGATCACTCCATGTGGTGGTTGACGGAGTATCCTCTGAAGCAATGGTTATCAACGCTGGTGTACCACAGGGATCTGTTTTGGCACCAACTTTGTTTCTGCTCCATATAAGCGATTTGCTGGAACCAACTTTGGTTGACGGTGCGTTTTCTCATCTAGAACCGCTATATCATCCAATGAAGCCAGAGGAGCGAGACAGAGACAGGTTGACGCAATTAATGGCGATCTGACAAATATTTTGAAATGGGGATCTGATAATCTAGTAGAGTTTAATGCAAATAAAACTCAAGCTTGCGTCTTCTCCAGGAAGACGGATCCCACAATCTCTAATATGATGATGTGAGGTACAACTATTCCTATAAAGTTTTCCTTATCCATGCTTGGATTCACCACCAACAGCACCCTATCATGGGACGATCATGTGAGGTCCATTGCGAAAACCGCTTCACATAAACTTGCGTTTTCTGTTTTCTATTCCGTGTCAAGAGCTACTTTACAACCCAGCAGCTCGTCATAATCTACAAAGCACAGATTCGACCTGCCCTGGAGTATTGTTCACGTTTGGAGTTCCCCCCAAACATACGTTGAAGCTCTTGAATTGTATCCGGAGTAGAGCTATTCGTCTGATTGATGAGCTCTCCCTTTTCTATAGATATTTCCATTGTCGGTTTTCATCAGAAATCTCGTCTGTTGTCCACCACGATAGAATCCAGATAGGCGGACTAGACGAGCTCAAACTAGTCACGCCTTCATTGTCAAGCTCGAGACCTGCCGAACTTCTTTCTACCAGACCTCATTTTTTCATCGAACAGCGAAGTTGTGAGGAACTCTTTACCTAGAGAGGTCTTTCCCTATGCCTATAACATCCAAATCTTCAAGAAAATTCGAATCTCCTCTCTCAACATTCCATAGCTGGCTCACACGATGTTTCTCGAACCTTATAGGTTTCCCTCTCGTGTAGTCAAAGTATAAAAAAATAAACCACAACAGACTTGATTCCTAACCCGACATGAAAATTCAACTTTCCATCCATAAAGCCTGATATTAGGTATATCTGGTATAATAAAAACCATGATGTAAGTACACCTAACCTCATTAAAATTCTAATTTAAATATCCTGTTTGAGTAGGTTAAGGACCTATGGGTTAATTTTTAAATTAATTTTTGAAGCAAATAAATGTTATTTGAAATATGTAGTTGTTATTTTTGTTGTATAGAAACGATCAACAGAATGTTGTATTAAAACCATACTATGGAAAAAACCAAAGGTTCCACGATAAAAGTGGGCATTAAAAACGGTTCCACGATAATCATTCCTCGAGACCAATCCATCTTACGCCGAATTCTTAGTAGAGGTAGTCTCGAACATCGAAACAATGTGTACGCACCGGCATGTTGACGTCTTCCAACAATTCCGGTAATACTTCTGGTATGAATGTCAAATAAATGGCAACAATTACCATTAGGGTCAATTAAGTGACCGTCGATAATACCAGCCCACAAGTTGACGCTGAACTTTGCTAGGTGAATGGTATCATAGTTTTCTTCGGCCCAAGCATGGCTCTTACGAGTTCAAAATGCCTTTTTTGCTGAAGGATGCCTCATCCGTAAAAAATAATGCAATCCGTGGAAATTGTACTTGCAACAGCTAATTTTGAACGAACCAACGAGAAAAATTTATTCATGGTTCAAAATCGGCAGGAGTTGATGCTTGCAATCTTTTGTAAATGGTAGGTGTGAAGCTGTTGCTATCATTTGTCAGACGCTTATGTGGTTTACACCAGTTATGGACAATGTTCCGACTGCTCGGATATGGGTTTTGTGCCACCTTATCAAGCACTTCTACAAACCTTGGTATTCTGTAGTTTCTTCTTACTCCGCAGTTAACGATATTCAATGTAAAAGATTATGTCTCCTTCAAGCTATGAAAAATACTTGCAAAAGCTTCATGAGATGGTGTCGGACGATATGGAAACCGGGCTAAGTGCCATTTGAACGAGCTTGGTCGTACTATAGCAAGTTCATTTAAGATGTATCTCGTCAAGATTTTGACTACACGGGAGGAAAACTCATAATATTCGTAGAACATCGTGTGAAATGTTGTTGTAGAGACAGGAGATAGGAACTGAAATTTTTTTTGAAAATGTAGAGGTTATAGGTATGAAGAGAGACTTCATTAGGCAAAGAGTTCCACAACTTCGCCGTTCAATAGAAAAATGATGTCTGTTTTGCTCAAGTTTTGGTTGCATCAAACTCTAGATGATCAGATCCCCGTTTCAAAATGCAGGTAAGATCTTCTTTCTTTGCAACGCCTGTCCATGTCTTGCTTCTTTGGCTACTTTGGATGATATAGAGACTCTAGTTAGTTGAGAAAGCGGCATGAATTGTACCATCATCTGCAAAAATGTGGACGGTACAGGTCACTTCCAACAGATCGTAGATATGGTGCCAAGACATATCCCTGTGGAACTCCAGCGTTGATACCTATTGTATCGGAGGACACATTGATCTGAGAGATAACTTGATAGTGAAAGAAGATAAACCCTTTCAGCTAGGAATACAATCTGAACTCTAAACTAATGCCAAACACTTGACGAAATTTCTACAAAAACAGTTATTAACATTGTGCGATAGTAACTACGGCTAACTAATGACAATTACCATTATAATTATTATCGATATTTTGAACTTCGGTTCATACATTATAAAATATCTTGAAAGTCTTCCATAAAAAATGTCATATTTGTATTATAGTCAGTGGCGTAGTAATTCGTTTTTTCTTAAGTTAATGGATTACTTCACAAGATTGTTGGGTATTGGACATAAAAAAACAATGTTCTACGTCTTTGCTTACGTTTCGCGACTTTATTGTTCGCTTCTTCAGAGCTCAGGCGTGATTAACCGTACATAGTACTTGGTTCGTTTTGATGTGCACTGTGGTAATACATCGTTGAAATGTTTAGATATGGATCGGTATGAATAAATATTTTTCATTAACACCCTGTATAATAAAAAAAGTTCCACCATTATCTGGTGTTATCATCATATTTGGGTTTTGTCGAGCTAAACCAATAACTTCAAACCATTAAGTTAGTGAATCGCCAACATTAAATTAGCCCTTAATCGACAATCAAGGACTAAGCAACATTTACCACATTTTGATCCCAAATGAAACCTAAAGAATCTTAAAGGTAACTGGAATAAAAATGTTTAAAAGTACACAATCATTATATGAATGCGAATTTAAATCTATAACAAATAGAACCCATAAAAATGTCACTTACAGCTATTGTGCATTGATACGTCACCTACTTTTACGAGGATACAGCAAACAGGTCCGGATGTTTGGAAATGCATTAATTCAGCACTGTTAGCATTCAGAATTATTGTCATATATTATAACAATTACTCAGTTTATCAATATTTAATCTGAATACGACTGGAAAAGTCTCCGGGAATGCGATCAATAAGTTTTCTGAACATTCTAACATATCATGAATAATATAGGGCCTAATGTGATCCCCTGTGGTACACCAAGTTCTAGATCGAGGCATCAAGTCGTGATATTTAATATACGACATATTTCAATGGGTGTTTCTTTCAAAGATACTCGCTGCTTTAGAAACGATAACAAAAATAGACTGGATTGATAAGAAAAAAAGAATAAAACTATAAATTTCTACAGTAAACTATCAATTTTTATCATAGAAAAAAAAATGAATACAATCAGCTTCAAGTTATGAAAATTGTTTGATAGTTTCTAGTTATCGAGTATGATTTTTGAACCTCAATTAATAATTGAATGAAATTCAAAATTTAATTGTTTTTTTAATTTGAATTTCCAATATCCAAAGATGCAAAAGACGTAAACCAACTTCGGAAAAAAATTAATTAAAATTAAAAATACACTCGCTTATTAATCGGGGTTCGAAAATCATGCTCGAACTAGAACACTAGAAGCTATCAACTTTTTTCATAATTTAAAATTAACAGAAAAAATGTGATTAAATTAGTCGCAAAGAAATAAAATATGTAAAATATTCAACTGTTTTTTCTTCTAATATACATTATATAAAATTTATTTCTTGTACAGAATAAAATCATAAAAATAGCGAATTCACTTAATTATTTAAGAAAATTGATTGATTTGCCTTTTTATAAAAAAAAAAAAATTTATTCAAATATGATAATTTTAATATCATAAGTCAAAAATAAAGAAAAGGTGCCAATAATAGAACTACTAAAGAATACTTATCATTTAAACCAATAGCTGGAATTTGAATTTTCTTCCGAATTTTTGATTGATAGATTAAATAAAGTATAATTATATACCTTTTAATGATGAATTTTTTTTATTAAAAAATATAATTTATTCAAATATACAATTCATGATAATTTTTCATAATATCATAAGTCAAAAATAAAGGAAAAGGTGCCAATAATAGGTCTACTAAAGAATACTTATCATTTAGGCCAATAGCTGGAATTTAAATTTTCTTCCGAATTTTTGATTGATAGATTAAATAAAGTATAATTATATACCTTTTAATGATGAATTTTTTTTATTAAAAAATATAATTTATTCAAATATAAAATTCATGATAATTTTTTATAATATCATAAGTCAAAAATAGAGGAAAAGGTGCCAATAATAGGACTACTAAAGAATACTTATCATTTAGGCCAATAGCTGGAATTTAAATTTTCTTCCGAATTTTTGATTAATAGATTAAATAAAGTATAATTATATACCTTTTAATGATGAATTTTTTTTATTAAAAAATATAATTTATTCAAATATACAATTCATGATAATTTTTTATAATATCATAAGTCAAAAATAAAGGAAAAGGTGCCAATAATAGGACTACTAAAGAATACTTATCATTTAGGCCAATAGCTGGAATTTAAATTTTCTTCCGAATTTTTGATTGATAGATTAAATAAAGTATAATTATATACCTTTTAATGATGAATTTTTTTTATTAAAAAATATAATTTATTCAAATATAAAATTCATGATATTCTTTTATAATATCATAAGTTAAAAATAGAGGAAAAGGTGCCAATAATAGGACTACTAAAGAATACTTATCATTTAGGCCAATAGCTGGAATTTAAATTTTCTTCCGAATTTTTGATTAATAGATTAAATAAAGTATAATTATATACCTTTTAATGATGAATTTTTTTTATTAACAAATATAATTTATTCAAATATAAAATTCATGATAATTTTTTATAATATCATAAGTCAAAAATAAAGGAAAAGGTGCCAATAATAGGACTACTAAAGAATACTTATCATTTAAGTCAATAGCTGGAATTTAAATTTTCTTCCGAATTTTTGATTGATAGATTAAATAAAGTATAATTATTTAATGATGAATTTTTTTATTAAGAAATATAATTTATTCAAATATAAAATTCATGATATTTTTTTATAATTATATAATATATATAATTAATTTTAAGGAACAACGCTCCTTATAAACTCTTGAAATAATTTTAATAATTTTTTCTCAGTACTATTAATTGAAACAAAAAACAATAATATAGCAAACGAAGATTCGAATTTTAATTAAATTAAATTTTGAATGACATACAAATTTATATTTATTGAACAAAAATTCTTATAACTAGCAAATATTCATTTTTATTTTTTTATTATTAATTTCAATTATTTCAATGTCTTTGAGCTTGAGAAAATGGATTGATTTGCCTTTTTTTATTAAAAAATGAATATTTTAATATCATAAGTCAAAAATAAAGGAAAAGGTGCCAATAATAGGACCACTAAAAAATACCTATAATTTAAACCATTAGCTGGAATTTCAATTTTCTTATGTTCTTCCGAATTTTTGATTAATTGATTAAATAAAGTATAATTATACACCTTTTAATGATGAATTTTTTTATTAAAAAATATATATTTATTCAAATGAAAAATTCATAATTTTTTATAGTATTTAAGTCAAAAATAAAGGAAAAGGTGCCAATAATAGAACTACTAAAGAATACCTATCATTTAAACCAATAGCTGAAATTTCAATTTTTGATTAATTGATTAAATAAAGCATAATTATATACCTTTTAATGATGAATTGCGAAATTTTGCTAATTCTAGATTAAATAATATTTTATCACAGATAAAAATAATATTTTATTACCTTTTCGCCTTTCTACGTTTCATTCCAATACCCAAACTTTTGAATTAATAGACATCATAAAATAAATAATTATTAATAATTAATTTAGAGTTAACGAGAACCAACATGAAATATCGATAGAATTATCTTCAATAATTACATTAATAATTTCAATTACGCCTTTTTTTTTCATTAAAAAAAAGTTTATTTGTAATTTTGACGAATGTCCATCAATTGATACCTATTAAAAAAATAACCAGAACCTGTAAAGTGTACATAAAAAAATTAAACTTTCAACTGTGAAATTAAATAAAATTACTTCTCTTCGAAATTCTATTGTTTCAAGCTACAAATTGTTAATACATACTATTGCAATGATTACCATTGAGTCAAGCAATATTTAAATTTGTACTTTAGAGAATATAATACGAATGCAAGTGCACAAGCGCAATTGTTTTGGAAGATCGTGATTACAATATTAGAGCGAAAATATTTTCATTACTCCCTATTTTACACAATAGTGATACAATAGAAAATAATGATTTCATTAAATTACCTAAAAACCCTTAAATATTAAGTGGCTATAATATTATTTTAAATCTAAGCTGAAACATGAATTTTTTTCGCACCTATTCTTAAATTTAAGCATTTTTCACTAAATTAATGCCGTTAATGATATTTTAAAATCCATAGAAAAATTACCGTAAAACAAATTACAGTATTACGCTAGGTGATAATGATTATAATAATGATACTACAGACAAAAAGAGCATTTAATAAATATCCAATATGTGACATATTTCCAAAAGAATTTACATTAACCATGATTAATTTTTTTTATTTCAAAAATCAATTTTAGTTCAATCGAATTTTAATGTAGATATTCTGTTCTTTAGATAAAATTTCATCATATTTTCGTGCAAGGCAATTTCAATTTTTTATTTAATAAAATCAATTGTTGAAATATAAAAATACATTTTTCTCAGTCTGCCAATGAAATAAATGGCTTATCGAAATCACAACCTTTATAAATTTGCATTAGTTGTGCCTAAAATCATCAACAATTATCCAATTTTTGTTTTCACAGAGATTTTTTGAGTAGACACTCGGACTTATGACGGAGAAAGAACACACCTTTATTTTGGTAAGGCCGTAATGTGTTATTTCGAATCTTCTTAAATTTTTCGTATTTTTAATAAATTTTAAGAGGATTTATTATGAAGGAAAATAACTAATACCTAGAATGGAATATTCTGAACATGAATAAAAAATGAAGGAACAATAACTTTGTTTATAATTAAATTATTAAAGGTATAAAATCAAAGTAATTGTTCTTTTTATTTCAATCACAATGATAAATTACCATCTAATTATAGATTTATCATGCAAGAAATAAAATTTCACTGGAATCATGTGAATTTATAAATTTTCTAAAATCTCAAGAAATACCAAGAATTGATTAATTTTTTTCTATGAAAATATCTCAACGAATTGTAAACACCCTATAATTATCTAGCGAATAATTAAAAAAAAACAGTTAAAACTCGAGAGATGCAAGTTATAAAATAATATCACTCAAAATCGCTTAAAATAAAATGTAAAATATATTATCCCTAATTAATTTTAAGGAACAACGCTCCCTACAAACTCTTGAAATAATTTTAATAATTTTTTCTCAGTACTATTAATTGAAAAAAAATAAATTTAGAATGACATAAAATTTATATTTATTGAAAAAAAATTCGTATAACTAGCAAATATTTATTTTTATTTTTTTATTATTAATTTCAATTATTTCAATGTCTTTGAGCTTGTCTTCAAATATTATAATAAATTGCCAAATTATTCACTGGGTTTGGAAAAGCAAAATAAATTGCGTTGTAGTAACAAATTATTGAAAAAATAATAATATATAATAAGTAATATCCATAAAATGAAGACGATATATTAATAAGTTCGTAATAATTTTTCTTACGATACAAAAAAATTTAAACTCACCTCAAAATTCATGCGATCTGTTTATCTTAATTGAATTTTATTTAACAGTTGAGTGTTTATATATGCGATTTGTTGCGAAAATACAAGAATTTCTAAAAGGAACGCACGCATTCTTAATACCTCCACTTCTATTTGGCTTGTTGGTAATCCGAAATGTTACTCTCTAAACTAACCAGGGACGTTGCCGTGGACAGCATGTCGCCCAGGTCTTTCCTCATTTGATCGATATCGAACGAGGAGTCTTTCACAACGAGTTGGGCAGGACCCGGAGTCGTTGGATTTTCGGCGTTCAGGGACGCCAAACGTATTAGGGCTTTGTGCGAATCGCGAGCCTCTGCGAGGAAGATGCTCTCTTTGATCTCCTTGTTCGACAACTGGTAGATCTTGTCGTAGATGACGCCGTGCAGGCCCAGCTCTTTCAGAAACTTGATGGTGTCTGGGTTGGCGTTATCGTCGCCCCAGCAGAATATGATGAGATCGTTGGCTGTTGCGTGTTGGATCTGAAACATTTGCCAAATTCAATATGGTGGGATGTTACAGCGTCACAGATAAACTGGCAGGTGAGAGTTTACAGTGGCTTGGTCGGTATAAGAGAGCTGGAAATAATTCAATATAAATAAATCGATTATACCAATAATAGTCACGGTCAGGGCAGGATTTAGGAGTGGCCCCCCACCAAGAAGAATATATTGAAAAAAAATTTGCCTTTCAACAAAAATGATAATGAGCCCAAACGTCTCAATGATCTCCCGCTTTTGAGTAGCAATAATTTAATATTACCGTCTACCATAGGGGCCCCCACCAAACTTGTGCCCACAAGCCCCCACCACTCTAAATCCGGCCCTGATCACGGTAAAGTTTAATGAATAGTGATCAATCGATCACTAACTTTGATCTAATCAAACTTGTTCGATTAGGAAATCAGCACCGAAACTAGACTAGACCAAAAAATAAGCTTTTGTCCACGACTATTGTATAAAATATGCATAACGCATGTGTTTCCTCAAGCATAGTGATATCCATTAATCACTAGTGAATAATGAAATCATTATTCACTACCATCAATATGATAAACATGATAGAAACGTATAGACAAATACGATAAAAATAGGGCGTGCTATGAAACGTCAAGTCAAATCGAATTTAATTTGAAATGTCAACAATTTGTTGGTCCGACTTGTTTCAACAGCAAAGTTTATAGTATCAAAGTAATATTTATGGGTCATGGACAAAGTATAGTATTCTACTTGCATATTATGGCTATTATTCACGTGGATGAAGTCGTAAATCATCCAATCCACCATAATATGCTCGTTGAATAATATACTTTTCTGATTCCATTTAAACTATTCTTAAAATGACGTATGTGTGGAGACAATAGCGCCTTTCCCATTGGTTGTACGTATTTGAAATAACACGCAAAAGTACCCGAAATTCTTATTTTAGATTTAATTGACATCACACTAAGTCATCGGAGTGGTATCTTAGATCTAACAGCGCTGTAGACTTTTCAAGAAGAATTACTCACTTTGAGGTTTGTCAATCAGTGTTCCCTATAGTAGTGTGATTGTGTGACAAGTTACCTGACCGAAATATCATGTAATCAAGTTAGATTAATTCCTACTCGTTTTAACTTTATTTAAGTACATATGGCAATCATTGTCGATGTGTGTGAACATCGTGTTAACCAGCGGTGGATTATTGTTCTTGAAAGTTTGGAGGTTAAAGATTTAGGAATGGAAAAATGGAGTCTGGCAATTTGGAAAAGTATGCCCTGTTCTAAGATATGGTTAGAATAAAATAAATCTGTTTTTTTCAAGTCTAAAAGACTAAATCTACCGATGCATTGAAACTTTCAAAATCAATAAATAGATTAACTTTCCCTAAAAATGAAATTTTGGTATCTTTCCATGTTTCAAATGAATGTAAGATTTTGATTTCGAAAATTCTGAAAAATCCCATACAAATTCCGTATTAAAATCCGGGATAGAACAAGCTTTTGATCTTTGTCTTAACCAAAGTTATTGTCAATTTAATAACGAGTTCTTCACACAAAATAATGGATTAGCTATGCAGAAGATGTTTTATCCTTCATCAAAGGTACATCACGGCAATTGAATGTTTTCTTATCCTTCATTAATAATACCCATCCTAACATTAAGTTCACTTTAGAAACTGAGAAAGATAACAAAATAAATTTCCTAGACCCTCACGCACCATAATAATATCACTTCTTAGTATAGAAAACTTACATTCACAGATACAACTATTGCCAATTTATCTTTTAGGCCCCGAAGTGACAAATTAGCAGCATACAACTCAATGACTTTTCACTTCCTTTTTCTTATGAAAACCTGAATGAAGATTTGAATATAATCAAGGTTATATATAGCCATTAACAATGGTATTCAAACCTCAAATTATATCCAAATTAATCGACAGAAAAAAAGTAGAAATTAACTTACTCAAGTATCTGTCATTTTACAAAAAAATTCTGATTCTTTATCAAAATACGTTTCCCTCACATATTTTGGTACCGTAAGTGAAAGAATTGCAGACATTTTATCGAAACATAATCTAAAAGTTAGCTTCAAAACTCAAAATTAATTGTCCTATTTTTTGTAGAATGCTAAAGGTAAAACAAATAAGTTTAAAAAACGTGGAGTATATAAATTAACCTGTTCAGAGTGTGATAACTTTTACATGGGTAGATCTAGTCGTAATATAGAAACTAGATATAAGGAACATTTTCGATCTTTTAGACTTAATAAAACAGATTCCTCTTTCTCTAACCATATTTTAGAAAAAGGACACTTTTCCAAATTTAGATGAAGTTAAAATTTCACTAAACAGAGTAGAGGTTTTAACTTAAACACACTAGAATCAATAGAAATAGTGACAATACAATTTTAAACGAGCAATTAGATGTGTACTATAGCATTCTGTTTGATGTCTTGATAACGTACAATTTCACATAATCCTCTTCCTAGTATACCTCCGCATTAAAATTTTCTTATCACAATATTAACTCTACCTCATTATCCAATTTCAATTATACTATTCTAACAATGTATTTCCCCAACCGGAACCCCACTGGTCACCTGTGTCTTATATTGTACCATAAATTACCAAGATTATTCATATTTTCATACATTAGTATTGTCACGATTCGTTTATATAATATATGTGATAAAAAACCAAGTAAAAGTGTTTTATTTTATTGTATAAATAATAAACTATTTACCTCCTTCTGTCTCGCGCTCATTTTCTCTACCTTCTACGTTCAAATTCGTCTGCTTTTCAAAATTCAAACACGGAACAACTATATTTCAACCAGCAAATCAAACAAAAAGTTGGGTAAAGTTAGAATAGAAGTAGCATCTTACCTAGCTATTTATTTGATTTGCTGTTTGAAATATAGTTGTTCCGTGTTTGAAATTTGAAAAGTAGAAAAATTTGAATGTAGAAAATAGAAAACGAGAGAGACAGATGCGAGGTAAATAGTTTATTATTTATTTAATTAATTTTTATACCAAAAACAACCATTATTGTCTAGAAGTATTAGCGGAATTTTTGGTCATTCCAACCAACTCATAATACTTCATCTTGGATAGTAGACTTCCGCGGACAGCTAATCTTGAAAAATCTTCGCTTCCGGATGGATTCCGCGTCACAATAGCTCGACTTGATGCCGACGTTTCGCCAACCATTACAGGTGGCATTTTCAGGCAGACTGTTTCAGTTCAAGCCTCAAGCCTGCCCTGAAGAAGCTGTTTCAGTTCAAGCCTCAAGCCTGCCCTGAAGATGCCACTTGTAATGGTTGGCGAAACGTCGGCATCAAGTCGAGCTATTGTGACGCGGAATCCATCCGGAAGACAAGATTTTTCATAATACTTCAGTTCTTTTAGAGCAATTCTAAGAATCTAATAGTTTGGACAAATAATGCCAGGTAGACTATCATTCTTTGGTTCGGAGTTCTCGTTATCGTTCGCGGTAGATTAAAATTCTCAATCGATTCATAACTAGATGCATAATATTCTAGGAGCCAGAGCGATATTGATGGTCTGAACGTCATTTTGTGGATAAAACTTGCGGGTTACAAGGTAACATGATGGCACCATGTTAAATAAGTTTATTGGAGGTCAAATAAAGATTTACAATTATTGCCATCACTCCTTGCCTATTTCAACCCCCCAAAACTCCCTAAAATCATCCGGCAGAATAAAAAAATAAATAAAAAAGAACCGTTTCGATTTTAAACCCAGTCAGAGTCTCAATAATTGACTAATTTATCATAAAATTGGTCATATTATCATATGATTCATATTTTTTTGGGGGTGGTTTTAGAGGGTTTTGGGGGGTTGAAATAGGCAAGCAGTGATGGCAATAATTTTAAATCTTTATTTGACCTCCAATAAAATTATTTAACATGGTGCCATCATGTTACCTTGTAACCCGCAAGTTTTATCCACACAATGGAAAAAAGAAACATTTTTGGTTCAAATAATGGCCAATTACTCGGAAATGTACCGATAAATTTTGATGGCATAGTGTATGTTAACAATTGCCAATACCAATAAACATTTTCCACCAGGTTTGGGGGGGGGGGGGTTAACTTGCAGTCCATTTTCGGTTCAATTTTAACTGGTCGGCCTGAAAGTTTGGGATTAGGAGAACCCACACGTGATTGTCGAAAATGCAATCCAAAACGTGTCACTATTTGGTGCGGATTTTGGGCTAGAGGCATCATTGGACGATACTTTTTTGAAAATGAGGCTGGTCAAACAGTTACTGGTGTTCGATATCGCGACATGATAACACAGTTTTTTCTGCCGAAATTGGATGATACTGATGTGGCCAATGTGGTTTCAACAAGACGGTGCCACATGCCATATAGCCCGTAAAACAATTCAACTACTGCATGAGACATTTCCTGGTCGTGTACTCTCTCGTTTCGGTGATCAGAATTGGCCCCCTAGATAATATGATTTAACACCATTAGATTTATTTTTATGGGGTTATTTGAAGTCAAAGGTCTATGTCAACAAATCCGCAACCACCCGTGCATTACAAGAGGAAATTGGAAGCTGCATCAACGAAATTCAGCCACATTTATGCACAATGTTCATGGACAATTTCGACAAAAGAGTGCGTATGTGCCAGCAAAGCCGTGGAGGCCATTGCCCGATGTGTTATTCAATAAATAACCCTATCTTATGTACATTATGATCCAATAAAAAAATAACAATCTAAAGACTAAAAACTGTTAATACATGAATGACAACATATTTACTAAGCATTCTCCCAGTTACAGATATACTGTATATTTTTAACGAAATCGCTTTTAATTACAAGTTATTGCGAAACTTCGAGCAATTTCAAATCAATCACTTTGTTGCGATGCCCCCATAATCCAACACGTTTGCGGTCAAACGTTACCCAGTTCTCTGAAATTCAATTAAATTTGAAAGGTATTGCAATAACGCGTGTTTACAAATCAAATTTCGAACCGCCGCGAATAAAATAAATAAAACCGTTATCTTTACAACTATTGTTAATGGAATTCATTGTAACAATGAAGAGGTAATAAATTGTTATCAGAGATTGTACAAAGCTAGGAAAAAATTCGATTGTTTCATTCTGTTATCTGAATAATGAACTGGTTACGAGTAGTTTCGAACTAGTTTTCCTTTTTTATTTCACAATTATCGGCACGAGTATACGAGAAACAATAATTGTATGTCGTTTGGCACCAACAACAGTCTCTCACATGATTTCAAGCGGTCACATTTTTAAACGAAGGCGAGCTTCAATATAATATAATAACATACGTGAAAATTCTTGGCATACACTCTCACCTTTCTTAGCTAGGTAACAAAAATGTACGATGTATACCGCTTGAAATGCACCGACAGTAAGGAATGTTCAACTGCGATTTTGTAGTGAAAAATTCGTCCAG